>VYXB01004451.1:506730-910147 GCA_013397135.1 Pachyramphus minor
GCCCGCGCCGCCCGCGGCCGCCGCCAGGGGGCGATGACGCCCCAGCGCCGCGCCTCAGCAGGGGCGGCGGTGCCGCCGCTTCACCCGCCCGGTCCCCGGCACCTGCGCGGCGCGACCCGTGCGTTAAACACCCAACATCGCCGAGTTCCGACACGTTCCCCGAACTCAGTAAATGTGGCAGAGTCACTCGGACAGGGCTGTGTCTCGGCCAGCGCTGAGGGCAGCCGGCTCGCCAGGGGATGCCCCGCTCAGGCCTCTCGGGCGCGCTGACCCGCGCGGCTCCCGGCGTGAGGCGACATGTCCTGGCAGGCACCGCCTTCCCCGGCCCCTTCGAGCCCGGCGTGGAGGGCGGGCCAAGGATGTGGTCCGTGCATGGCGCTGGTAGGACCGTACCGCGGACCTCAGCTGTCTTCGCCCACCCCAGGGGTGTCCCCCGCCTCCTCAGCCTCACAGGAGGATGGAAGGACGGAAACTTCTGTCAGTTTCCAAGCATGCACCGTTAGTGACGCAGCTCCTACTTGGACTAAAAAGCCTCAGCAACAAGATCTGAGGTAGTTCTTGGTGACAGGAGCACGTCCAGGATCCCCGAGGGTCTGCAGCTCTCTCTGGAAGTTGTTTCAGCAGGTGCTTCAGCACCTCCAATCACACCACCTCCCGGGTGTCCCACGTTTCAGAGCAGAGGGCAGGCAGACAGCGAGTGTCACTGCCACATGCAGGAGCTCCTGCTTCTGGATCCCTTCAGGGCAGGGATGGGGGTCAGGCTGCCAGATGTAGCCTGTTCTCCCTACAGGACATTGACCACCCCTGGGCATCTCCATCACCCTTCTAACTGTGCTGTGCACACAGCAGAGCTCATCTGTGTCATGGCTTTCCCATCACCTCACAAACTAGGAACACTTTCCAAAATCGCAGAGTGCCTCGCTGTATTGAGAACAGTCAAAACTACCAAAGGTTGCATGATGAAGTCCAGCCATTACTGATGTGAGGCAGGGTACTTGCTCTGGCAAAACTGGGAGTGGAGCCAGCAGGGTTTTGCCAAGGACAGTGTGAGACTTGAGCCCAGCTGGCTGTAAAAGTGGCTTCCTGACAGCCATGGGAAGACTGAGAAAGACACCACTTGCTGTGGTGACTGATGAACAAATGGAGCTGCCAGGCTGCTGAAGGGACTTCTGAACCACTGTGTGTGCATCCCTTGCACTCTGCTCCTGACGGGAGAGCGTTCTCATAACTACAGTGTTGGAAACAGCGGCTCCTTTCTGAGTGAGGACGCTCCTCCTCTTCGCTCTCCTTCCAGATCTTCCAGACAGGTAAAAATCAGGCAAAAGAGCAGGGGATTGGTTTTTCCCCATGGTGTTTCTAGTTCTTTAATATTTCAAAGAAATATTCAATTTTCTGGTTACACCCTGAAGGATAAGGTTCAGATAAGGGAAAGACAGAAGGACAGAAAGAGGTAGAAGGTTTCTTAGCACACAAGATGTCCTGTCACTGCAGCACAGGATGGTCAACTGAGTCATGGCCACACGGGTGCTGGGGACCTGGAATCACCTGTGGCTCCTTGCTGTTGGGATACAAATTGGCAGCAGGTGTGTGCATTGCTCTCACGTGCCCTCCCCACCCCACCTGCCCCAGGAGACATGACACTGGGCCCAGCCTCTCAACTCACCTCCCCGGCATTGCTGGCGTGATGACACATCCCCACAAGGACTGGGAGAGCAGGGTCTGGCTGCACATGCCCACACCATCTGTCTCTCTCTCCAGCAAGCCCATCTTTCTCACAAATGTGCCCCAGCACTCGCTCCCAAGCCACCTACCCCAAGTGTGTAGGGTGCTGCATGGTCACTGTGGGGTGGCTGTGCCCACACCTGAAATGAAGTCCAAAGCAGGAAGGGTTGTGTGATCCACATCCCAGCAGATCCGATATCACAAGGGCTAAGTCCAGTCACAACGCAGTGTCCTTTTGCTTTTCCCTAAGCTTACCCAAACTGTTTAAAAGCTACAGGCTTGATGTTGTCATGACACGGTAGCACGGAGATCTGCTGCATTTGCTCCCAGCTGGATCAAAGTGTCCTTGTGTTCAGCAAGAACCACTTCCAAAGTGACATGGCCGCACTTGCCTGGCTTAGCGGCTTTGAACTGGTCCACCCTTTCTCTAGCTCTTTCCCAAATCTCTTCCCAAGTAGTGAAAGAACACAGGGGCCTCATTAGAAGGCTGGTATGGACATCACCAGTGATGTGACCCAGCACCTCATGTGATGGAGAAGAAGCCTGGGAGGTCTGTGGGGAGATGTGAGGCCCTGCTCAGTCCTGCGTGCTGTGCTGTGAGGGAGGCGATTACCCTCATCCGTGGCATACATATCAAAGCACCAGGGGCAAGAATAAACAAACATCTTTGGCACTGTGCTCGTCTTCCATGAGCCAAAAGGCAGGTGTGTGTGTGTGTGTGTGGGTATAGCAAGTTTTCCAGCCGTTTCCCTGAACTCAGCCCTGATGTTGCAAGAACTGCCTAGCTGTGAAAACACGGCCTCGCCTTGATTTATGCTGCTTGTGGGTAAGATGACTAAGAAGAAGGGGAAGAAAAAAAATAAAAAGGGCAGAACAGGAACAGAAATCCCAGTGGGAGCACAATGAGGGCGTGTGCTGATTTGGTGGGACAGTCAGGTTGGGGAAACTGCAGCCAGAGCTTCAGGCAGTAGGAAGAGTAGACCACAAACCACATGATATTTGTCATGATGTTCCACCTAAGACACAAAAGCATGCCGCGAGTTTTATGAAGACAACTCTTTGGTAACAGTAAGGAAATTAATTCTTTTGTGTAATTGTAACTTTTTTTTTCTCCTTCAGATGAGTTCCATATGTCCTTGTGACTTTTTACTTTTAAACACATCAGTTTAGAACGAATCTTAAGTAACATTTAGCCTGCTTCTAAAGTAAATATTTACAAAAACATTAAATAATGGTTCTGATCTTTGGAAAATGTGTATTGCTCCCTACCTGCTACTGTTTTGTGCCTATCTGGAATAATAGAGAAGCTTTGTAAAAAAGCCCAAGGCTGTAAAAGCAGTATAACAATGTGATGAGCAGTAATCAGATAGGAAATACCGACTATTAAAAACTGTGAAGAGATAAGAGGGCTAAACTGCAAAGGGAAGATTGAATTATTTTGGTTTAACAAATTTTAAGAAAACTAATGAAAGAATTGGCTTTTAAGCTTAGAAAAACCATATTATTTTGTTGAGGCATAATAAATATTGTTATCTGATATTTATGTCATGTATCATCTTCAAAGAACTTTACTAAATAAATATTAATCATTTCAGCAACTACTTAAAGGCAACCACTCTAGGGGTGGGGTGAGGCAACAACTTACCAAGTGAGTTGTGCTAAAACAGGAAGTGAAGACAGCCAGATTCAATAAGGAGCCCGTGTGGGTACAAAAAATATTTGTAGAGGCTTTAACAATATCTTTAATGAGGCAAAACAAACCCCCCTTGGAATAGAGGACAAATTTCTTTGTTAATGAGAAGCTGGCACTGGAACTTGTAATTACAGTGAGTTTCCAGCAGGTAAAGGAGATTATTAGATTTGAGAGGAAAGGGCTTGTGAGGGATCAGTATTTGTATGTAGGGAAATGTACCATTTTTTAACAGAACGTGCTCCTTGCAGGTCTAACTACCCTTTTGTCTCTTCCACTCCTCTCACCCTCCTCCCAGGAAAAACATTGTATTGCTGGCCTGTGCTGTATCAGTATTTCCCTCTCTCAGCCATGGTGTGCTCTCTTTTGAGGAATTTCAAGGCACCCAGTGGATTTCAGTCTCTGCATTTGCCTTTCCTGCAAGAAGGAATTCTGGCTGACCCACTGACCTTCCCAAAACCTGTCCTATATCAAAACTAAAAGAGTAAGAACCAGCTTTTCCCTTTCCCGTGAATGAAGCTGAAGGTGTCTTCTGCTCCTGCCAGAGATGGCAGGTGACATTCAATCTTTTTCTGTGCTACAGATCACAGAATAATTCAAGTTGGAAGGGAGGTCTCTGGTCCAACTGCCCTCACTCTGAGCTGGGTTAATTACCGTGTTAGATCAGGTTGCTCAGGTCCAATTAAGGATCCTAATTAGATTTCTCTGCTCTCTTATGCACAGGTGGCATTACATGTAGCTCTCCTGGGCTCAAAAAGTATTAAGCCTAGAGCAGTTACACCGCTGGCTGTCATGCTATGGCTTGTTACTTGCCATGACACCTGTGCTGTGATGTGTCTGGCAAATAGATTTTCCCTGCAGAAGATTGATTTTGATGTTAGCTGTTGGAGTCACATATAACATTGCTCAGTCGTGCAATTCATGATTTGAAACATGCAGTTGTCAGTGGAACAAGTCTCTGCTACTTAAGGCTGTCACACTGAAACCGCTGAATTATCACAACTGTTTTAATGTTTCACTAATTTTTTTTTCTTGTGGGGTGTTGCAACCAATACAGTTTAGTCACTGTAGTCAACCTTACATTGTCTTGCCTGTTTGTTCTCATGTCCAATTCAGTGTCTTTTGTCTCAGCATTCCAAAAACAATCTAGTTCTTGAAGAAAATCCCCTCTCAATCCTGACATCCTCCCTCCTAAGGACTAGGTATGAATTTTGCAGACCAACTGGCATTAATAGCTTGTATTACATTTTGCAAAGTCTCACCTTGTGCTGTGGCCTCTGCAATGACAGACCACATCCTGCCTGAGACCAGGCGTGTAAATAGCTGAAGAAAACCCTTCCCAGTGTCAGACTCTGGAATGCATTCTCCCTCTGTATAAAGTTTAGTCTGTGCTTGTGTATGTATATAAAATTACCTATGCACACCTCTAAGAAGGTGTATGTAGTGATGTGTGTGTGTTTATATATCTTACTGTGTTTGTGTATGTATATATATATATATATATGCATACACACACACAAAATTATGGGATAGGTGGGTGCTATTAATGCTCCATTATATGCTTTTCAGTTCTTTTTCCTATCTTCTCAAAGATACTCTGGATTTGAGCCCATGCAGGCAGAAACCCGTCCTCTGACACCCTTCTACTACAAGTGTGGTGGATCTCATCTTTTCAAGAACTTCTGTCTGCAGCTTAAGCAGAACATTACTCTTCCATTCCTAAAACATATTAAATCAAAGAGATTCTGAAAAAAAATGTGAAAGCCACTCGTCCACCTGAACAGCAGTAATCTCCCTACTGCATAGCAAAGGCTGTAGCTGTTTCTATAACACAATAGATTACCTCCTTGAGGCCTAATAAGCAAAGAGATTTCTTCCTGTTCAGCATAGTTCAGTGTGCAGTTCCAGAAGCTCCACTTAATTTCATAAACAGTTGAAACCTCCTTCATGTTTGGAGAATGATTGGGAGTTCAGCTGCTCAAGAGTCCTCTAAATGCTCCACTCTTTATTGTCATGCACTGTGTTTTCTTTTCCTGGTTTCTGGATTGCCATTGATTTCTACAACCTGGGTATCATATTGTGTTCGTTGGCATTTATTAATGAGAAGCCTCAGAGGGTTTTGCTAAGTGGGATGGGTCTTTATTATAAAGCAGCTAAAACGGCCCTCCAGGACAGCTCTTCTGAAAGAGGAATCTATTGGGGGCTGTCTTTCTCCAAACCTGGAGCAGAATATTCCAAGCAAATCCAGTAACATTGTATATATGTCTGAAGTGGCTCATTTACCAACAGCATTCCTATTCCAGCGGCTTGGAACGCACAACGGTCGTACAAAATGTGCCAATATTTTGGTAATTTGGTGTAAAAACTGCGGCTTTTTTTCTTTTGGAGCTGGCAGAATGTGGCTCACATTTGTTGCATGTGTGTGGGCCTGCTCCTTATTAAACTCCCGGTCCTGTTTTCCAGTAACCACTTCAGTGCTGTGAATCAACATAACCAGTTCGGAAAAACACCATCTGTCCATTGGATAAACAAAAGTCTAGTTAGCTGGAAGTTTAATAGATCACAAAGTCTTACCAAGTCCATTTTTATGTTAATAAATTCCACCATGGAATATTTTCTGATGTCACATGGCAAAAGTGCCCTAAATAAATAGCAGCTGAAGCATTTTCCATTATTTATCTCAGCGTTTTGTGAGCTTAACAATAGAAATTGGCCAGGATCTGAACTTCCATAATCTCAAAATGCCATATGGGTCTGTATATTGGGTTTCATGAATCTCAGACAAGTAGTTTTAGAAGGGATCTCATCCAGTCTAACCAGAGTTGGGTCAGCTGGACCTCCACTATCCCAACCAGATATCCATCTCACTTAGGAGTGGGGGCTGGGGCTGGCACTCAGTAACAGCCACAGACTTAATTTCACCCATCCTGTGCCCAAATTATTCTTTCCCATATTATTCCTGGATAATGCTGTGGTGTGAAGTGCTTGAAAAGGTCTCCTCTGAAAGTCAACTATCTTTTTCCCTGCCAATCTAATCTGGTTTTAAAAATTTTCCAGCAGTGGAGATTTAATGCATCAGCAAGTACAGCTCAGGTGCTGCACCCATTTTCCTGAGTGGAAGATTGGGCCTTCAGGTGGATTCTAGAAAAGGTCTTCTAACAGCAGCCATTTTACCTTTCTGAGCCATTTTACCTTTCAAAAGTCTTCGGCTGCCAAGTTTCATTAGAAAGCTTTCAGGTATTCAGAGAAGGGTCATTCAGGGTCCCTCCCATTTCAAGTCAAGCACAGGTAACACTTCCAAGGGTGTATTCAACTCCACAACCCTTCCTGAGTGAGACTGTGGTCAAGACTGTACCAGTTTACCTGATAGATATTGCCTGGCTGCCTTTTGCTTGGCCACTAGATGCCTTTTTGGTTCAGGTCACCTACATCCCTGTTTTTTAACAGAGATCCAGCACAAAATATCCTCTTGTTCTTCTGGACCTATATGCAAATACTTGCTGAGTCCTTCCAAGTTATTCCAAAAGGGTGAGTAACAGATTTTCTTACAAAGTTATAAAATTACTTTCTAAGTAAGTAAGACTGAGGAGGAGGACTATGCTTTGGGCAGAACTCCTAGTGGTGCTGAGAGACCCTGAGGCTGGAAGTTTATGCCTTTGCAGACTCATCATGGGGATGGTCTCTCTCCATTTCAACATGGCCTGAGAGAGTGTTTCTTGAGAAATTCATGAGAAATTTGGCTGCCTCCTTCTGTGTGGAAATCTGGTTGATGTTGTTAGAAGGGAATGCTACCTGCCTCTGTGCTGTATCCCTTGTCCTCTCCCACAGGAGGAAAATGACAGGGAGCCTTTTCAATACCTGTAATTTTCTTGTAACGCTGCCAGTTCTCTGTCCAAACCACCAAATGTGATTTTGGCCTATTTTTAGGAAGCCTCAGGTGAGGAGAAGTACATATGATTGCTGTACACCCACATAACTAGTGTGGAGTCCTACTGATTTCTTTCTGTTGCCTGGAAACAATTTCTGCTGGTTGGAGTAGAACATGTAAATGCACTTAATCATGTGGAAGATGCTTTAACATTTCAGATCATAGTAATGTTCCCCTTTTCCTCCTCATGTGCAACTCAAAGTGGTTTATATATTTGAGATCCAGCTGTGCCTGCTTGGATCTGCAATACTCAGATTGTACTTTGAAGCTACTCCTGAAAAACTCTGAAATCACACTCTGTATATCCATTGCAGGCTGTAGGGAAGGATTAATCAAATAAAACCTGATGTTCTGCTGCGCTGAAGCACATCACAACTTACTTATCTCTACTTACATATCTTCTGATTATTGCAGAATATAAAAGTTCTTCTATTGTTTGTTTGCAGCAAATTTACAATAGTGCCAGTAATCCTTTTGCACTTGAGAAGAAGTAAACCTTACACACTGTGGCAAGACCCTTAAATGCCTGCAAGGGCTTCTCTGCTGAGCTGTCCTTAAGGGTATTAAATGTTTGCTGTGAACTGGAAGACTGTGGCCAGGTCAATCTTTTATCTAGGTGGGAGGATGCCAGTATCAGTTTATCACAGAAGTTACTGTTCTCAGTAAACTTCTCAGTTTTTTCAATGCACTCTTTTTTCAAAACATTTTCATCGGACAAAGAGACAACACTGTCTGTTTTGGAAGTGTGTCTGTAGTGTGCCATTGGTCCTGGTTTGTGTCTAATCACTTTTAATCTGCCTGCATGAGGAGTTGGGCTTGTCCCTCCTCCTGTTAGCATTGGTCATGTGGAGGGCACCAAGAAAACAGGGAAAAAAGAATCCAATAAGAGCAATGTCATAATTTGGCAAGATGAACTCCCCTCGCTTTTTCAGAAACTAGCTTTGCTTTCATGTGGAAGTAAATCTTGCAGGCACTGTGCTTTCTGAGCACATCTTTTTGTTGGATCTCTCTCCATACATGCTGTGATGATAGCTAGTCTCTAGATATGAAACAAAAGGACAAACTATGCCTGTATTTTTGTCAAGAGCAGAGAAATACAGCCACAATAAACCTAGAAATTCGTAGGGTGAAGGAAAAAAGGGACTTTCTATGCGGAAGCAAAAAGTTACGACTGTTTGAATCTCATTGGGATGATGTTCATTGGATCATCAGTCACACTTTTTGTTGTTGTTGCTAACTTACACATGCACACAGAAACTGCCTTTCATGGGTGAAAAATGTCTTGCTTATTCACAAGCCCTGTAGAAATAAACATCATTTTATATATATCTGTACTGCTGGCAGTGAGGATTTTATTTTTCATGCCATGTGCCAAGCTTTCATTAGTCAAAGTGTGAAAAATACCATTTGCTGTGTTTTGGTGAGTTCATGTTGGAAGCATTTAGAGAGCAGTTCACTGATCTTTCAGTCACTGGAGAGGGGGTCACCCTGGGCACTGTCCAGCCACATGGGACTCAGGGGTTCTGCTTTAATCCTCAGCTTTGTAACTCACCCTTTTCTTGACTCTAGGCAAATTGCTTCATCTGTCCACATCTTGGATCCCCAATGACTAGAATCAGGCTTTCAAGTCATAAATTCATTCGGTAGCATAAACTTAATATATCTCAGATACTAATACGGTGGTAACCACACGGTCAGACTCCTCAAGCTAAATAAGTTTGATAAATGGAGGCAAGTCTGGGTCTGAACATAAGTTTTGGAGAAGCTCCAGAGCACAAACAGCATGACTCTTTGATTTCACTCTACACTGTCACACAAAACCAAGCACACTTTTCTGCACACTTGGATCTCTGCCCCTGGTGAAGTCCAGGTCCTGCTCTCTTAATCCCAAGCCTACCTTATTTGGGGGATGATACAGGGAGGTAAGAACCCCGCAGTGTTCTCTCTAAATGAGGTCACTGTGGAGATAGTAAAGAATCATGGAGTAAGTAGAACCGCCCAGGAAATTGCTTTAGATTGGTGGATTTATCTCCTTGGAGCTGAATCTGTAAACTGAACAGTGTGAGGTCCCATTCCTACCTGTGCTGGTGAACTGTCTCTACTGTCCCTATTCCTTTGTGTAAAGTAGTAAAAGCTGAAGAGCCAACATGAGTACGATCAAAGCCTCTGCTTATTCAGATGGAAAGTATTGCTGAAGTCCCCTAGGAGTTTGCTTTCTTTCTTAGGAATTGTGTTGGCAAGTTCTGGACAGAATTTACAGAACAAATCTCTTGGCCTTGTAATTCACTGCAAAGGAGACCTAAGTTTATCAACTGAATTATAGTTGATGGAGCCTTATATCAATTCTTCAAGAGTCCCTTTGGCTTCTTTTTATGTTCCTTCTCTGACCTCTTCAAGATGCCCAATGAAAGACTTAAATCCATTTTCACCTTCTTTAGAAGCAGCGACGATAAGGCAAATGAAATATTATTCTTCCTGAGTAGTAAATTTATAGCAGGCAATAACAAATCCATGAGAATTTAAATGGCCTTTTGCCAAAGAAACCAAGGATTTGAATCCATATCCTGAAAAAAATATGCATATCTATTCTGGTGTTTAAGGAGCTGTGAGAAATCTTTTTTTTTTTTTTTTAATGTGAAATGAGAGAAAAGTCTCTCAAATCACCTATGACCTTCCTTTTGAAGCCTGAGTGTCATCAGAAGTGTAAAACTTTATTAAGACTTTCTCATGCCTTTAGCTCCCTGACATATCCAAGGGGATGAAGGTATGAGAAGAATGAAGGGTACCATCAAAGAGCTGAGTTTCCATCATCCATGCACAGGACAATGTAACTCGAGGCTCAGTGTCCATGTCTGCCCAGGGAGATAAGAATTAGAAGCCCGAGCACATCCTCCCCCAAAGGAGCCATGGAAGATGGCAAGATACTCCCTTCAAACTGAAACAACATGTATCAGTGTTCCTAAAACCAAACTGCACCTGGTCACCTGCAACCTCTGTTCACTATCTGTTGGTAGCTGTCAGCTCTCTGCCGTTCTCTTGGCCAACTCCTCGTAAAAGGCACCGTGTTCTCCTTCCAGGAAGCTGCGTGTTCACTGGATAACTGCTCTCCTTCTGTTCTCCTCTGTTGTGATTTGGTCATGTGGGAGGAGAAATGAGATACTGGTATCAAACCAACGTGGAGTTTCAACCTGAGATTTTCCAACCTGAGATTTCTTCCTCCAGCTTTGGATATGAACTTCCTATTCTGAGAAACCTCTCAAGGATGAGTGACTACCACAGTGTCTTGCTGTGTCTTACACAGCTCAGGTCTCTGTGCCTCAGTGTTTAAGGGAATCTACCGGATCTTTACATGGGCATTTCCCAGGCTGCCTACACACTGCACAGTTGGGGATCATGGCTCCTGCAGAGCTTGCTTTAATATTTCAGGCAAATCTCACCATGTCCTCACCAGTCCTCGTTTGACTATGCATGTGGAAGTCTTCAGACATGTCTGCAGTCAGATGCTAGCCGTGTTTTCAATCAACACAATTCAGTTTTAAATTATAGCTGTAAGAGCTTTTCAGGCTGTGCCGACAAGCCTGGCCCTTAAAAAAAACCCAAACAAACAACAAACAACCCAGCTCCAAAGCAGCGTGCTTTGGGGAGAAGAACCTAGGGAAAGTGACCTCCATTCTGGGAAGAAAGAAGCAGGAATAACAGAATCTGGCACCCTGCTCTGTGTTTGCTCTAACGATGCATCTCCACGCGCTTTTGTGTCCTTTGGTCACACTGCCCTTTCCGTGCCACGTCGGGGATCGTCAGATGAGGAAGCTTGGCCCAAAATAAACGCCGGGCTGCTTTTCATCTCAGGGATTTGTTTGTGCCAAGCGTACAAAGTAACTTCTTTGTGGCTGTTTGCGTTTGTCGTTCCAAGTTGTCTGAGCGCTGGGTTATAAATACACACCACCGATTGATAGTCTCAATATGTCCAGTCGGACAAGCTTTGCGTGCTGGCAAGGGAAGGATTTGGCTTGCCTTAATTATTTTTGTTTTAATACTTTTTTAGAATGTTTGATATAAATCAAAGGTACTGTAAATACAACTCGGGAGGAGCGGGTTCCTTCCTTACCCGCTTTTTAGACTGGGTTTCTGTCCAATAATTTTAGGTAAATTTTGTTTCATATTTGTATTCTTTATAGTCATGTTTGTATAGGGATGCTGTCAAGCTACACATGTAATTTAATGTCACTGACATTTTTAGGTAGTTTTTAATGCAGAAATAGAAGGAAATCAGGATTTTATCAATTTACCTTCTCTTGGAGGAGATGCGAGGTATGCAAGGAACGCGAAAGGCTGAGTTGTTCTGAGCTGTCTTAAGAGTGCTCATGGTAGCCAAGACCTGCTGTCCTGGGCCTGTGACAAGAAGGCCTGTTAATCACCAGTGACTCTGAGCAGCCTGAGCGAAACCCTGAGTCTTGGGGACTCTTGGCCAAACCCTGACGACTTCATGGAGGAATGTTCAGCCTTCTAAACTTGCTTTTTCTCTGTACCCACCCCCAGCCCCCACCACTGAAAAACAATGCTGGTGAAAAATGCCTCTTTGGGAATTTAATTTGTATGGAAAACATTTTATTCTCGTATCCAAACCTTTCAGTCTGTGTAGGGTTTTCCATTTGCTTTCAGCAAAGACTATTTTTCACTACTTTTCTCATCCAAAATTTTTATTAAGAAACTGAATGCTTTTACCAAAAATGGGCATCTTTTCCTTCCCCTCCACCCCCTTCTTCATTCACAACATCCCCCAGACCCCTGAAAACAAGCTAATTTAAAGAAAGCACATTTCTCTTAAAATAATTCCCTTGGAATTGATTTTGTTGTGGTTAATGTCTGCTTCGTCTCTCTTCTGTCTGGGGCTGGAAGAAAATTCCTTGAAACATTATCAGCCAGTGCATCTCTACAGCCCAAATGAGGTTCTAAACGTCTCATTTATTGATTTATATGATAGTAACCATAATTACAGTCACTGTATCCACATGCAGTATCCATACTGAAACAGTTGTGCACAGTTGTTCAAAAACTGGACTCCTTTCCAAAGGTCTCACAACTTCAGACACATTTCAGGAGGGATATGCTTACTGGATTCAGAAAGATGCTGTGTATTGTTATGTGTACATGCATATATGTTTCTTTATTAATATACATATGTATATAAAATATGTGCATATGGTTAGAAGTGAAAGATCACAAGATCTCGTGACTGATACTAGTTTTGCTTTGAACCAGACTTTTCCATGGTGACTTGAAAAGAATGTCCATCCAGATCAGGAGGCAAATAGACCCGAGACAATTTTACACACTGGTTAATCAGTTTTGCTTTCAGGTTCTGTGTGAAAGGAGAACATGGGACCCTGGACATGTGTGGCAGCATGGGAAGGTACTTGCTGTATCTTCGTGGACTGAACTGGCCACTTCAGTCCGTGCCAGACAGTCTAATAGAGGGTGAACAAGCCTTCACAGAGTCTGGTTCACACTGAAAAAGCATGAAAGGAAATAAACGTGTGGATCTGGGTCCCTTCGTAAATCCAGTTTGCAGGAATGGGCTTCTTACTCGCACTTATTCCTGCGCGTGTAAGTTAGGAGGCGAGGAATATAAATTGGAGCCTAATTTTTCCTTTGAAGCCATTAACACCCACCCACAAGCAACAGGAAACAGACTTCAACTTTAATTAGTACCAACACATTCAAAATTCACCCTATATTTGCCTTCAAGTGCAGCAAAGCAGCTTCAAAGCTAAAAGCTTCTTCACTTTCTAAGTAATAATGAGGTATTAATGAGGCAATTAGAGGCTTGTAAACATGGTGTCAAAGAGATATGAACTAATCACCAGCAACAGGAAAAAGACAGATCCCTCCGACTTCAGTGCTCTGCGCTCTCCCTAGCCCCCCTGAGGCATTCTGTGCTTGTAAACTAATCCACAAAAATGTTCTAGATTAATTCAAAACACTATCCTCTTTTTAATTCCCCGACTGTCTTCGGGCTTGTTTCTGAATAGATGCTCTGTGTGAAGGCTTTTAAATATGCACTTTTGTTATTGCAATAAAACCCAGATTGAAGTTCTCTTGCACTAAGCTGTCAATTTATATTTGGCTCCCTTCTTAGATACATATGAAATACTTCTAAATCATTTGTTTGAGAATTTCTTCCAGTTTATTTCCTTTTAGGCTATTTAATTAAAAAAATAAAGCATGTAATTTAATTAGAACTGACGAACACTATGTTTTTTTCCCCCTTGGATTTAAAATGTTAGCATTGAAAACGAAGGATTAAGTACACCAGTTAAATCTCTGAGTGATGCAGATAGGGCAGGAACAAACATTTCCTCTCACAGACTTGTTAGCTGGAGTGTTGGACTGGGATTAGTGCGATCTGATTTTATGAGAGTCCCTTTTTTGATTCTCATTTCCTTGTAGAAATACAGTTCAGATCTGATTTTGGACCGTTTTCAGATGCCTGAAATGAACCTGTTGTGCTGCTTTCTGTTGCTAAAGGAAAACTCACAGCAGGTTTATCCACAGTAAGATATTAAATGTGGTCCCACTGTTGTGATGCATTTTGAGGTTGTCCCTATTAGAAAACCATAAAATCATAGAATGGTTTGGGTTGGAAGGAACTTTAAAGATCATCCAGTTCCATCCCATTGCCCTGGGCAGGGACACTTTCCGCTAGACCAAGTTGTTCAGAGCCCCATCCAACCTGGCCTTGAACACTTCCAGGGATGGGCAACCTCTTTCCAGTGCTTCATCATCCCCACAGGGAAGAATTTATTCCTAGTGATTCCAAAGTATTTTGTATTTCTAAATCCAAGAGGAGGGGAAAAATAAGCAAACAAACAAGAACAACAAAAACCAACCAATCAACCAAAAAACGAACAAAGAAAAGCCCCAAAACAAACCAAAATATAAAAAATATCTCAGTGAGGCTTTAGGAAAAGCATAGACTGAAGAATTTCCTATGATGGGAACAAACATATCCTCACAGCACCCCTGATGTGTACACTCCAAATCTTCATGTGACAGTTGAAATTCTGACCTCTCTGCTTCCTTCAAATTATCTCCACAGATGGTATTGCTCCACAACTGAAAGTTCTGCTGATTTGAGAGAGGATTTTTGGATATGGCATGTTGTCTCCTGGAGATTAGGGTGAAACTCCATATCCTTTCTCTGTGTGATCTCATTACAGTCAGCTCTCCAGGGGTGAAAAGTGAGTTCACTAAACCAACTTATTGTGAAAAAATATTTTGAAACATAACACACTGTGGTTTGATCCTGCATTCTCACAGGTATATGTTGGTTGAAGTCAGTAACATGTGTGTTAAGCTCTCAGAAGTGAAAACAGAATAGAGGCCCTAATAGTTTTTCCTACATCAGGAATTTGATCTAATCCACAGGAAAATTCTACGTGAGTTCAACAGTCCAGTGCTTTGCCTTAGTAGTGTGCAGTTGATTATAAAACTGGAATTGTCCCTCGACAGACCAGTTAAAAATGGTCTCCAAACATTTCTGAGAAGAATTCCTATAAAGATGGAGGTGGTGAATCATGTCTGCAAATGTGAAAGCCAGTGCTGGCCTCTCCAGAAATTCATTTTATTGTTTGAATTTTCAGCAGTATTTTCTTCTGGACGTGATTCACCTCTCATAGCAGCTGGTTATTTTTGCAGTAGAGACTTGTGAGTGTTCAGTGCTGTCACAAATGGCTCTTGTAGAGGTCAGCTAGCAGAACTTCATCGAGTTTCTCCTTCACTTAAACCCCTTTAATTTATAGCTGATCTAGGAAATTTCAGTATTTGTTAAAACATTTGCACATTGAAGAATCAGCCTCCCCCTGTGGTCCCGTGCAGTCTAACAGTGTCTCTCCCCTCAGTATTAATTCTTGCAAAGCTTTAGCCTGTACTTGGATATGGCCGGTTCTTTTTTCTGGATATGAGATTTTATTACAGCATCACTGGCCAAGCGAAGCAGCTCTTGGGTATCCCATTGTGTTTGTGACACCACCCCTTCCGTGTTGCATGTAAATTCCCAGACCACAAGCACACAAATTCCTGGCTTTCACCCAGAGCTTTGTGCCTGGGAGCTCAGAGCCCCGTGAAGATTTTGGTGTGTGGTTGAAGGGCCAGGAAGGCTGACACTTGGGTGAAGATTTCATTAGCTCTCATTAAGCAAACACACACAGGCCAGTGTCACGGCCTTTCCAGTATTTCTTTCCTTGAGCATAAGAGCCAGTGTCTGTGGTCCTGTTAGGAAGATCACAGCTCCAGCCATCAGCAGCAAACACAGCTTGGGTGGTTCCTCCCAGGCAGACAAAGTGCATGAAACCTCTGACTTGTATTGCGAGTTTAAAGGAGTTTGGGGCTGGTGACCCTAAATGCAGCTGGTCAGTAAATCACAGGTCTGGCCCAGAGTGCCAGAGTGGAGGGAAGCCCGTGTCCTGCTGTGAGTGTGTGATGCAGAGGCCGAGGTGTGGGAGGGCAGTCAGAGCATCCCCATTTCAATGTGTGAGACGCAGCAGACCCGCCTTGTTAGCTCAGAGCTGTAGTGCTTGGGACATTACCTTTCCTTCACCTCTTTCCTTCCTCTCCTCTTGTGTTAATCCTACATAACTCTTACTGCTCTTTCCATCTGGGTGGGGATCTTAAAAGACCCCTATAGTTCTGCAGGGCCTCTCCTGTTTGTGTGTAATAATACAGGATGGCTGGACCATTAACACCTTCTCTGAGCACAGCATGTTGGAGCTGCAACATTTTCCAGGCTGGGCTCCTTTGCCAAAGGGTATTGTGTGTGCATGCTCAACTTTTCTTTTAAAATCCCAGATAGGGTTTTCTTTTCTCTCTTCCTTCCAGATTGTGTGTGTTTTTGCCATTGGTATCC
Source organism: Pachyramphus minor (assembly GCA_013397135.1). Taxonomy (NCBI): domain Eukaryota; kingdom Metazoa; phylum Chordata; class Aves; order Passeriformes; family Tyrannidae; genus Pachyramphus; species Pachyramphus minor. The sequence goes on from VYXB01004451.1 coordinate 522,976, forward strand.
ATGGGACTTTTCCTCTTATGGTTCCTTTACAGGTAACAGAGTCTGGGGTTGTTTTTCGTTTGTTCTCCTTTTTCCCACCATACCACAGTTTGTGGGAAGCTGATAACTGAGGAGAGGCCCAGTGAGTCTGCAGAGTTGCAAGTGAATGTGGAGCCCTTTGCTTTGAGGTCATTAATTCAAACAGAACTGAAGTGACATCTGCAGGGTTTTGCCATCTGAGAGCTGGTAGCTGGGCTTCCATCACAAAAACATGATGCAGGCAGGTTAGTAGGGATTTATGACTGAGTTGGATTCTCTGGAATATAATAAAGTGAATCACCACTGCAACCTTTTTCGAGCTTGAGACATTCTGAGTAGCTCTGTCATGTACATAACTTTTGAGGACGTAATAAGGGCCAACTCAAATTCCAGCTGTGCCTCCTGGATTGTCCCACAGCTGCCTTTTGGAAACTCCAGGGCAAAGAACAATAGCATTGCAGAGACAACCTGAGGCAAGTAAAGAAAGTGATGTTTCAGCCCAAAGACACAGCTTCATGCATTGACACATAGGTATTGTTAGCATATAAGCAAAGCTCTGTGACTTCATGGAAATGGGGACTCAGACATAGATGGCAAAGAATGACCTGTAAGTGCATCTGAAATCTGAAGGTTGGTCTGAAATCCAAGTAGGCAGTGAGCAAAAAGCATTCTGAGGGGCAGGGATCTCTACAACAGCAGAGGTATCTGCTACCTCCTTTCATATTAACTGCCTGCCAGGCAGGCAAGGAGGTGTCTTGTGGTTAGTGACAACACAGCTTTGTTCCTAAGTAGATGGGTACATCTTTCAAAGAATCAAAATTGGACTGTATGCCTGTAGCTTTCTGAGGTAAAATCCATCAAAACTGAGTCATCCGCCTCACTTGGGTGGGTACAGGAGTTCTGTCTCCCACCTTAAATATGGAAGGTGATGCAAGTAACAAGGCCAAAAGAAGGCCGAGTAACATAGGCCAAAAGCATCTGTAATACAACACTAGCAAGACAGAGCAGTTGCAGTGGGTGATCTTGTCACCTGCACTGCAGAGTTGATGTGCCCAGAAAGAGGTGACAATTTTAATGATGCAGGAGCAGCAGTGTGGTCTTCTGTTGAAAGGCAGCATGTGCTGTCTATCCTGATGCTCAGGAGTGGCACCTTCCAGCAGGGTGAATCTGCCAGGTACATGCCAGGCCAGTGACTCTCCACCTGAATCAGGGCCTGCCCTAAATCCCAGGGATGGCTGTGGGAGTATCCTGGAGCACTGTTTGGCTGTGAGGTGAGCCGTGAGCTGAAGTGCAGAACACCATGGATGACTCTCCCATGGGTGAAGAGTCTCTCAAGGATCTCCTCGTGTGTCAGAACAGTGACCTGAGGCACAGTGGGAAATGACCTGTGTCAGTTCAGAGCTTTGTTCTCTCCCTGGCCCAGGCTCTGCAGTGGCTGTCGCTGAACTGCTGGAGTTTTCTTTGCAGCGGTTCCCTGGCATGGGAATGCCTTAACAGTCTGTTTAGCCTGATCTTTTCAGACTACAAGCCTTGTGTATGCATGTGCTGTGAGAGATTTGTCAGAGCATTTCCTGGAATGGGGTGCTGATTAGCCAGGGCCTCCTGAGAGCTCATAATGGAAATCAATATAATGATTGAAATAACTAATGATAACAAATCAAGAATGACAATAAAAAGCTTCAGAGCACAACGTCCTTTGATTTTGAGGCTTTTGAAAGGGAGGAGAAAAGAATTATTTGGGGACATAATAAAGGAACCCCCTCCCCTTCAGCAAGCTCCTCCTGGGAAAAATATTTTATAGAAAGAGGGTATGTAAGCCAAATCAAGACATAAATATTTTACTTATTAGAGCACAGGCTGTTTCTCTTCTTGTTGGCTCCTTTGCCAAGGCTGGCCTCAGACAGAAATTTGCAGTGTCCATTTCTGTAATGTGTGGTGGGGGAGATGCAGGCCATGGAGACCCAGGCCATGGATTGAAAGCCTGCCAAAAAAAAAAAAAAAGAAGAAAAAAGTCCTTCTTACAGCAGTTGTCGTGCTCATAAAATGTGGCATCTCCATGGCAGTCACCAAGACTGTTTCTGTCTCCATAAACAGGGCTGTGGACAAAGATGTGGAAAGCCCTGTGAGGATTGAATTGGGCAAAGGGACAAGATCTCAGCAGCCAACCTGACAACAAAAGTAATTACCCCGAGAGGGCAGAACACATACTGCCATCTTTCCAATACACACTGCCCTGTGTGAGTTCTGTGATACCTGATAGGGCTTAGGCTGAGCATGCTTCTTCTCCCTGAGAGAACTAATAAGATTTCATTCCCTTCTACCTGACTATTTCCACAAGATGTGGAGAAATGTGGCATCACTGAGCTCCCCATCATCATTGTGCTGCATTGTATCCGACAATCTTCAGAAAGGAGATAGACAGGAAGGCAGAGATTCTCAGGCAGCTGCACTCAAGTAAAGACTGAAATCATAGCTGCATTTCCCTCCCTTCAGAGCAGTTCAATCACTCTTAAATCAATCAAGGTAAACACCCCTAAGTCTCCGGCTCAGTGTCCTTACAGTGCAGATTGTGAGAACCTGAGTGTAGGGGCAGTTGCTGAGGGAACCAGGGCTGTATTTCTTTCTTATGCTCCCTTCTGTAGCACAAGCAAGTGTCTGGTTCTGAGCACAGATGGGTCCAGGGTGACCCCTCTTATGTTCTTACACCCAGTTTTTTAAGGCTGCTGTCTGCACTGGAGAGTTTATAGAAGATGTCCAGGGAAGAGTCTGTAACAACAAAGCAGATGATATCAATACTTCCCCAAGGTGTTCTCTCTCAGCCTCTGGTTCAGAGACATTGAGCCAGGAGTGGTATCTGTTGTGTTGTGGTACCTCTGCAATTGATTTTTCCTCCATGCTTTTGGCTAACTAACTTTTGAGCCCATGTAAAAGGCTGATATGTTGCTGAGAGCTCCATAGTTTAACAACCTCTGCAACTAAGACCTCTCTCCCTTCTTCTGGTCTGTGTGCACCTCCAGCTGATTCCAGCTGGTGTCCTACAGCTCTTGGAACTTGCTGTCCATCCCTCATTGCTCTCACAATGCTCCCTGTAGTTTTCTACCCTTGAGCATATCTGTTTTCTTTTCTCCCCTCTCCAAAACTTCACAGTGAGTTCTCACACAGAAGTTCTTCAGCCATTTTCTCCCACTCCTGTTCCAGTTTTACTATATCCCTTGATGTTCAGTGAAAAAGAACTGGATGAAAACTGCCGGTGTCTCAGGGCCAAACCAAAGGTTGTTTGGCTTCTAGCACCACTTAGAGAAATGTAGGGTTTGTTCCCTGCTTGAATTCCCACTGGTGAGCTGAAAGAGGGCAAGAGAAGGTAATCCAGAACCAGATATGGCTGGTTCCTGCTCTATCAGGTTAACTCTCCAGCTGCACTGTTGGAATGAGCACGGGTTCAATTGAATTAGAAGTGGAGCAAGTTTGTCAGTGAGTTGGCAGATGAATTTTGCTTTACACCATGGAAACGGATATGGTAGTAGAAATGCTTGCCAGTCAGTGTGCATTCTCTCTAGCTCTGTTTGCCAACAAGAAGATACAGCAAAAGCCAACTTTTTTTCTTGCCTGGTATCATGTTATGAATCTGCTCAGCCATGTATTCACCCCTTGATCTGTGAATACTTTTCAGATTGAATATCTGTTGATAAAAACAGTTCAGAGGTGACTGGTTTCTTTTTAACACCTGGAAACTTCTTTCAAAAACCTTTTTTTTTTTCTGCAAATGCTGCATTTTTGGCCCCCTTTTTTGTCCACCCAGGGAATTCAGTCTGGCTACAGGGTGGCTGCTAGGGGCTTGCAAAAGGTTATGCTCCAAAGCTGAGCATGTTTTTTTATGAAATGCGTGAATAGCTTTGACCACATTGAGGGAAAATACACTCTGCAAAACTTAAACCATTGCAAGGCAAGCTGTGAAGCTTGGAAATGTTGTGCTGTCAAGAAAAAAAGAGTTCCTACAGTCTTCCAAGGTGAAATCCTAGACTTCATCTAACTATACAAAGCTGGTGGCAGATTTCCCAGATTTGAACAGGCCACAATTTCACCTACAGTTGTCATGGTCTGCAGGGACTGTACAGAGTTAATTCTGATGTCATCCAGACAGTGGGATTTTTCCCAGTGTTTTCTGCTTATGGGTCTAGAAACTTGCTATTGAATTAGGATCTGTCTAGGAGGAGTGCTGGTAATTGCAGAAACAAATCCCAGGGGTTGCCATTTAATCTACAAGCTTGGTTTTGTTTCAATTAGCTGTAAAGTTGGCAATGAGCACAAATGGGGAACCATGAAATGAAAGCTCCTCCAGTGAACACTATGTCCACAAACTCTTCAAATTGCTGACTCTCATTAGAAAGCAAAGGGAGGGGAGAAAATAAAACCACAAACAGTGAGATCTAATTATGGTCTTTCTTCTTTGTTCTTCCACCATCTGGGAATGGCTGTTTTATGTTCTAGAAAAGCAGCATGTTCTAGACCTGGTTGTGCAGTCACTCTGCAGCCACGTCATCTGTCTGGGTTGAGAGAGAGGGTGCTAAAGTTTCATTTACATGGGGCAGAGGTGCTTTCCCATTTCTTTGCCCAGGATTTCTGAGCCTAGTCAGGCCTAAGGACAGATTGTGCTGCTTCCATGTGTGGAATCAGCTTCGAAGCAGAGCTTAAGCCAGTTAATGTTGTGTCCAGCTCCCTCCAAAGAGCAGAGCGCACCCTTAGCATAGTTGAAATGTAGTATCTGAGAGATTTTCCCCAGTGGCATTTACTTGTGTAACCAAACTGAATGTTTAATAAATATAGAAACTTACCACCCTTTTTCCTCTGCTCAGAACTCCCTCTGGGCTGTCACTTGCTGCTTGTCCCTAATATCCCTGTGAGCCCAGCAGTGCACAGCCAGGCTGTGTTCAGAGCCCCGTGTTTGTAAGTGACCATCCTCTCTATAGTCAGCTTGCAAGAGGTATCTCTGTATTGCAAAGGGATAATTTGCTTGCTTGACCAAGCCCCAAGCTTGGAGTATATTAAATTTAGAACTTTCCAAGTCAAGTAGAAGTCAGGCAAATGCCTGCTAAAAGCTAAAAATGCTGCTTCTCTGGCAGCTTTCACCTGACTTTGTTTAAAGAAAAAGTTATGTTTTCCTGACTCCCTCAATCAAGCATTCAGTTACTCAAGCAGGACTAAATACACTCCCCATTATTACATCAACTTTTATTTTTGAAGTTCATTTGGGAGCATCTTCATCAGTACATCTCAAAGGACATTTTGCAGGTGAGGGGAAAAAGAAGACACAGAAATAAAGCAAATTGTCTGAGGTGACAGAGCAAGCCAGGATCAGAGGTAGAATCAGGATTCCTGACTCCTGGAAAGTTTTATATCCAGTAGACACAGATCTCTGTTACTGCTGCTGAAGATGATGATAGCATTTTCATTAGGCAATTCAAAAAGAACAATTGTTCTATTTAGTGCTATTCAGCAAGAGGATGTATATTCAAAACAGAGCCAAGACTGTTAATTCCTTTCTCCCAACCCACTGGATGTTGCTGCCTTATGAAAACACCTTTAGTAGTTTCACTAATAAGAAAAGCAATAATATCATCCTAATCATCAAAGAGGTTGCTACAACAGTTCCTAAACCAATCTCCATTGTATTATCTTTCCTTTTCCTCCAGACAGTCCTGGTGGAACCCACTGGAGTCTTGTGGTGTGAATTGGACCAGAAAAGGTGCTGTCCATTCTAAATTATTCAATGATTTTACACTCTATGGGTCATCCAATCAGCCTCTGTGAGAAAGGCCCTGTGCCAGAAAATACTTGTTTTTGGAATACTGAAGTCTGCAGGGGCAAGGTTTATCTTCAAACAATGTGACTGCCAGGAACTTGGCTAGAAACAGTTCACCACTATGGCTTTTTTAAAGCTTTTCCCAGAATCCTTTGCAATCATAAGCACCTTTTTTTATTATTATTATTCCATTTGCAGACTGTTTACTCAGTGCAAAAGTGGTGGGTGAGCTCATGTCATTCCCATACTAGGTTTTCAGAATGAGAAAGCTTTGTGTTACCTCATGTTCCTGTGGCTTTGACCAAAGCAGCAGTCCCTGACAGATGTTAGTTCAGAGATCAGAGGGTACAGAGTGACTAAAAAAATGTGGCTCAGGGTAGATTTACCATATTGTGTTTCAGATGTAGCAATAAGATTCTGGAGGCAAAGAACAAGAGGCAGGAGTTGAGGGACTGGTAAAAAATAGTACACTTTTCATGTGCCCTCACCTATTAATACAGATAATGCTCAGAGGGAAATAAAGAAACACAGAGCTTTGTTTCAATTGATTATAAGCTCTTATGGCTTCCATGGTATCTTATCTTTACCAGGACATTAAAGACAACCTAGTGTCTAACACTTTCTCCTTGCTGCATTCCTGTGCAGGAACTCTGATACCCTGCCCATTTTACAAATGAAACACTGCAGGGTTGAGGGACTGCCTCAGGGTCATGCAGGGAACCAGTCTTAGAGGAGAGAATTAAACAAAGCTCTCCCAAATCCTGATGAGTGCCTTAACCACCTCTGCCTCCCTGCCTAGCATGCTTCAGCACACAGAACAAATTTTAATTTGATGCCGAGATAGATATAAGCACCTCAGGCACTGTGTAAAATGGAGCTTGGGAGTCCTTTCAGAAAAGTCTTTCTCTGGTGAGTAGTTACTTATTCAATCCCATTGGCTTCCAAAAGTCCCTGGTGCCAGGGTGGTTCAGCATTGGCCTTTCTCCATAAACAGTGTCACCAGTCAAGAGGACTGTTGAAGTCAAAATGCTTTGGAGGGTAAGTCACAGAATCAGAATCTGGCCCAAGAAAAGAGAAAAAGAGTGTCAGTGCTTGTCAGGGAAACTCATCTGAACACCTCTAGCAATTTAAGGGAAGTCCTACAGACACTCCAGCAAAACATTTCACTGATCTCCATTAAATAGTTATCACAGATCCTGCTTGCAAGCAGATCCATTTCTTAATATATAAAGCAGTTTAGCCCAAATCATTATGTATTTTTTTAAAAAAAAATCTATGAGTTTAGGAGCACTTGAGCAAAGCAATAAATTCTCCTTTGAACTATTAAAATTTTTGTTAAGCAACATCACAGTGCAAATGCTGTCTTGTCTTGTGACAGTGGGTTAGTCCTGTGAGCCCTCCTATGCTCTTCAGGTCACTAATGAGTTATTCAGCCCTCAGTAAATAAGCCTGTGGCAGTCCTCACCCAGGAACCTCGACACCCCTCTTATAAATACATTTATTCCCATTTTATAAGTGTGATAACAGAGGTCAAGCTGTAAATGGGATTCTTGTTTCATTAATCTAATTGGACAGCAAGGTGGATTAAAGGATTAAACTAATAAATGGAGATAACAGACTTTTCAGCTGTTTTGGACTGGCAGAGCAAGTTCACTCTGACATGGCTTAACCCTGTAAGCCACTTTTTTACCACCTTGCAGACCTCTGAGATGATGGTTCTCTGACATCCTGCAATGCTCTGCTAATTCCCATGCCAAAATATTAGCTGCCATCCTTTACCCTCTGCGAGTTACTGGGTCTGAGCCAAGAATCTGTCAGCATAAGAGAAGTGAAATCAGATGGTGCAAGCCTGATTACAGTCCATTGCTGTCTCACCCAGCCCTCCCACTGGTCGTTTCTCAGCAGACTCACTGGAGATTGTTCTCCTGCCAGTTCATCAGTCGACAACATTAATAAATGGTTATAAAGATAAGTTCCATCTTATCCCAAAGGCCTGCAGGTGATAGAAAAGATCCCAGCAAAGAGAAAGAGATGCAAGAGATAGTCCCAGCTTGGGACTTTTTTGGTAGAGCAAAGGTGGGCAAGACCTCCCTGGTAAGCAGTGTGCTCCACAGTCAGAAGCAGTAAATGAGATTGTGATGTGTGATCTCCATAAAATCCCCCTGTCTCTGATTTTTCTCTAATCCTGGTACCTGTATCCAGTCAATGAAGACTGTCACACACTGCACAACTCCATTTCCCTCCCGGGGTCTTCGCTCCAGCAGAAAAGGAGGTCTGGAGCAGACCCAAGGACCTGTTTTACTCTGCCACATACAAGTGCCCTTGGTAAAATCTGACCAAAGTTATTTACATACTATCACATTCACACAGAATTTGAAAGCCTTCATGCTTTGAGTAGGGTCCACATGTGTCAGAATTTCTGAGATGCTCCCAGGCTAAAATGTAGTGGGTTCCTTGGATTACACAAGCATTATCACACAGTTCCCCTGTTTACCTTTAGTGGTGGCTGAGGTAAAAGGGTAAATAATGTTGATGACAACCTGGCTTTTCATCACAAGCTTTTTTGGAGTATGAGTGGTCTCTTTATAGGACACAGGCTTGAGTAAGTTAACCTTACAATTCCCACAGAACCTCTTCCTCATCCTACTCCCTCTAATTTGTTCTGAATATAATTAATTTCATCTCCCACAGTGGCCTTTCTCTCCCGTTCCTAGGAGGACACTGCCCTTCCCGACTGAATGTTCATCCTTATGCAGAACAGTCAACATTTTGGCCCATGGACCATTTTTGTCTGGGCTCCTGGATCAAAGAATGTGTCTTGTAGCATTTTCCCTATCTGCATAGCCAGTCACCAAGGTTGGGAATGTGAGAGGAAAGCTGGTGTTCCTGCATCACATGATATACAGCTCCACACTCACTCTGCTCCTGTGTTGGGCCAGTGGCCAATCCTCCTCTTAACTGCCTAATCTTGTAAGCCAGAGAATCTTGGATCTGTCTCATTTCTGGGTGGGACCAGATATTGAAGATACCAGCCAAGGTGTCATGTCCTAATGCCAGACCACAGGCATAGAGTAAGTCTTAATTTAGTCCGATTGTCATCACAGAGCTGTCAGACTAGGAGCAGCTCTGCTTACAGACAACACACGGGAAACTTCCTGTGAATCCACACAGGAAATATTTTCCCAGGCAGGACCCATTTCAGCCAAGCCGTTTTTTAAATGAGTGCCTCAGGAAAAGGCTGTGGTCAGAGGCAGAACCTCCTCTAGCTCACTGTAAGATTGGGGAGATCTAGGCAGCGACAGCAGAAAGACTTTTCCTCCCACTTGGAAGAGACACCACTGAAAATGGAGCCAGAATATGGCAGATGTGGACCCTCTCTGGGGCCTTGGCAGAGAAGATGCACTACTTTGTCAAATTATCAGAACTTGCGGTGGAAATGACCTATTAAACCTCTTTGCTCTTCCTACTGTCATCACCCTGAGTTCTTCCTTTCATAGGTCTGTTAATGCTTTGTCAAAAGGCAGAAACACAGCTTTGACATAAAAAGCTGCTGTTTACAGTCGATGGAAAGCTTACATTAGACTGGGCCACCTGAACCCCCTCACCCAACATAAACAGAATCTATCAACACTGCTTAAGCCATTAACCCTGACAACTGAGGTTTTCCAGGGAAAGCCCTTATCAAAAGGGGGCTGCAAATGAAACCTGATGAGAAAAATCCCCATTGCCCCAAATGTACTCAAATAACTTCCATGAGAAGATGTGGATGAGCCTTGTTAGGCTCACCCTAATCCCTTTGACAAGCCAGGGATTCCTTCAGCTTGGAACACAAATCCTCCAGGAATTTTGAGTTTTCATCTTCCTCTGCTCTCCATTGCAGTGGCAGCTACAATTTTTAAAAGATCATTATCTGATCAACAGGGGATAGGAATGTTTGGATTTGAGCATCTAAGTCATTAGTGGAGAGGTCCTTCCACACGCAGTGAATTCTGTTCAGAGAAAGCTCCAGAGGAGTTCTCCCCTCAAGTGTTTGTGACTCCTCTCTTTCATGTGCCCAGACACCAATAATCACCTGGTGAAGCCTTGAGGAAGGGCTGTCTGAGGGAACCCACATGGAGAATATCTCCTGAAGCTCTTCCTTCTCACCAGTGTTTGGAGCAAAGGGTGAGACAAAGGGAAGAAGCCTGTAAAGAAAGCTTCACATGGGCTTTCCAGATGTGATCAAACTCCTGTTACCTCAGACATTTGGCCCTTGTTTGTAAGACAGAAGGCTTCTGGAAAAAGGCATTTTCCAGCACAGTGCTAACTTTCCATCTCCAAATTGAGACTCTGGAAAAAACTGAAAGTTAGAGACAACAAATAAAGAGTAACAGAAACTTTGTCATGAGGTTTTTAATTGTATCCACACAGAACTTCCCAAGAGTCAAGGGAGGCAAGGTATTTTCTCATTCCAAATGCAGAAATATTTTTTCTTTTCATTCTCTCAGCTGTGTTGAGAAGGAAAAAAAGAGGGAGTCATAGATAAAGGGAAACAGTAGATCATACAGCAGATATTGCAAGCAACTGTTTAGAAGAACATAAAATTGCTTTCTGAGCTACAGATCTTGCTTGTTTTCCCAAAGGAAAATCCAACACACATCTACCTCCACCTGCTGGAAGAAGATTAAAAATGTTAATAAGTATAATTATCAGATTACAGACTGAAGACCTTTAACATACTGTGTGAAGCTTATTAGGGGGAAAAAGATAACTTCTCATAGTGAGACAAACTATCCCAAAGCCTCAGTTTCTGGATTTCTCTGATTCTGAAGACTTTAGCAAGTCTTCAGTACATGATAATAGCAAATGTTAACACTGTAGGGTGGGGGGAGACTTGTTTTTGTGTTGAGTGCATTTCTGACTGATGTTTCTCCACATTGGATAGATATTTAGGGAACAGCATTGGCCTCACTGGACAGTGGTGGAAATCCAATGGAATTTAGTTCAAGGCAGAACCAGGCCGTTGGTATGTGAACTGTGAAGGCAACTGAGCCCTTTTCTCTCTGCAGATGGTAAATTCACAGACATTCAGGACAGAAATATTCTCATTTTAATGCCTTCACTGCTGGCTGCAAAAATGCAATATGTTTAAATCACAGAGTAATCTTTTTGATCTAGGTTTGAAAACCCAAAAAAAAAGAAAAAAAAAAGAAAATACAAAAGAAAAGCCTTTTGTAGTTTTAAAGAAGGTTGGAATTTTCCTACTTACTTTTTTTTTTTTTTTAACTTTTATGGCAGTTATAAAGAATATCAGATTGGTCATGAGGAAGGATTCTTCATGACAGTGTGCTAGCCTGGACTTTAGAAGGTTCAGTGTTGGGTCTGCATTTCACCACTGATTTCCCTTGAGGCAGCTGTAAGCATTTTGTGAGATCAGTAACACTTTTAGCAGAAATATCTTCTTCTCCCAAGTTTTCCACAGGCATTTCAGCTAAAGATGCAAATGACATTATCCAGATGATTAGGAAAATGGCCTAAAAAGGGATTTGCTAGCACTGTCCCTAAAATTAGCACTTTATAACTCTGAGAACATATTTTCAACCTTCTGGATTTGTTTTGAACATGGCGAGAAAGGCGGGCAGAGTGGAATACCTGATTTGGTAATTATGTGGATATCGCTGGATTCTTTGAGTTTGGTGTGTTCAACTTGACAATAACCCCAGCAATGAGAAAATACAGACTCAAGGGAGAAGGGGAAGGAGCTGGTGATATAACAGAGCTGCCAAGCATAATTTCCAAATATTACCTCTGCTCTCCCTGGCTGCAGTTCTCCATGTTTCGTTACCAATGGAACACTACATTTTTTGCACAAAGCATCCGTGGATCGTCAACATCTTCTCTCCTGATCCCAGGAGGAGCATGGAGAAACCAATGAGGAGCATGGAGAAACCAATGGTCTGACACATCCTCCTACATCTGAGGACTCTCCCACCAGACGGCTGGTCCACAAAGCACAGTGTCCCACCACAGATGCTGAGCAATTCTGAAGGCGTGACAGTGGAATGTCGGTATTTTATTGCTGCCACATCCCGCCCCACTATTTTCTTTCCAATCAGTTAAACTTTGCATCTGTCAAAGCTCAGCTTAGGTGACCTTGAGTATCCATTCTAAGTCGAGGTTTAAAAATAGTGGACAGAAAGTGTGCACACTTTTTTTTCTTGCAAGTCTCCAGAGAATCTTCCACAAACCAAAGTGTGTTTTCTGTTATGGTTTACATCACCAAGCTGATCTTGGGGACTTCTGTCTGTGTGTGTTGCTGTTACTGATTTTTTTGGGGGGTGTGTGTGTATGTGTGTGTGTCTATCTTGGCCCTTGTTTCCTCTGGAGAAAGGAGACAGTAAAACCCACTTGAAAATTTATACACACAGTGTCAGGAGCCCAGTTCATTCATCTGAGGACGCTCCTGCTGTGTTGGGTAAAATGCCCAGACATATTCAGAGCTGTGTTAACCACAATTCTCCGCTTCCACGTTGTGCCTGATGCCATATTTGGAAGCTGTGATTCCATTGCTCCATGCGGCTGACTCAGAATTTGCATTTACTTGATAGCAGCATTGATTTCCCGTCCCTTTGGGTAGCTGTAATGGATGGAGTGGCCACAAAAAGTTCAGCAGGACAAGTAGAGAGAGTTAGTGAGCTCAGCAGAGCAATATCGGATGTCAGGCAGTGGCTGCTCAGATGTCGGTGATGCAGGTTCGAGTGCTGGAGTCTGGCAGACACATGACCCACGGGTTGCAACGCGTTGTTAAAGAAATGAAACCTACCCAAGTTATTCGTACTTACTGTGACATATTGCTATTGGCAGCCTCATGCTGGGTCTACCCTAATCACTTGCCAGCATAAGTTAAGAATGTGATTTCACATTTAATGATACTTTTAGACTAGCAAAAAACTTCTTGGAGGGAGTGGCCTACTTTCCTAACCCTCTCTGCCTCGCAGCAAAATCTTTGTGTAGCCAAGACCCACAAGACTCAAAGTAGACTTCTCAGGAAACAGGATTGCTTCTCTGCCAGAGACAGTGGCTCCCTTCAGAGTCTCACTGGGAAGTCTTGAAGTAACCCATCTTTTTCAGACTCAGCTGTCCCTGCTGGCTCATTTCCTGCCACAGCTAGGAATTTGGATTACCCAACAGCTCTCACATGGAAAGCCACACTTGGACCACTTACAACCGAGAAGGACCTTGAGTCACAGGATACCATTCTTGTCCTATGACAGGACTAGCAGAAAGTTTTTACCTGTTTTGGGTGGGGAGTATTTCATTAAGGGCAGAAGTTATAGGACATTCTGATGCTGAGGGTAGTTTGCCATCATGGTAATACTTGTAACAACATCACAACTGTTTTCCAAGGTAGGCTAAGTGCATAACAGAGATGAAAGCTGTGACTTTGGCTGCCTTTGAAACACTGGTGCTTGCTGGCAGCTACCACATAGCTCATACAACTTTCTCTGCTTTCAGCACTTCTGAGGGCTCTTGTGTGTGCTGGTGGGTGCAGGATGCAAGGCAGAGAGCCAGAGGTGCTGGGGGAGAGAGGGCACATGTAATTTTTGTTTGCATTGCTGGAACTCTCAGAACTCTTTGTCCTGGAGAAAAGTGAACTGCTGGTGCTGTGTGATAGAGGTACTGTGCATAAAGGCAGTTCCTGCCCTAGAGTGAGATGAGAAACAACAGCAGATACAGCTGATGAAATAAACTTTCATTGTTGCCTCATCATAAGCAGCACCAGCCTCAGTCTGTCAATCTTTTATCAAAGCTTTTACACGTGTTGCAGCTTTGAAAGAAAGCAGCAAGTTGCCTCCATGGCTTTTTGGGAATGCCCTCCACAACATGATGCAACACACTAAAAAATGGAGTGGGTTATAAAGGCAAAGACCAGTGCCACTGAATATGAGGAAGGGTGCAGATGGATGTGAAAAGCCAGAAAACTATGTTTAAAGCAACACAACAAAGGAGGGCACTGAGTGAACACAAAGAGAAGGGCTACATTTAAAAAGTATGTGCTAACAAAAGAGTTGTATCTGTCAGACTGCTGCCCACAGGGCTGGCAGTTCTCTTTTACTCTAGGACAAGTTTGAAGGTTCAATTTCAAGCCACGTTTTTCCTGCTACAGTTGGACCACACAACTGTACACAAATTGCACTCTTCATTTCAGGCTCACCCAAGACTAGAAAGGACTTCCAGGAAAGAAATCCTGAAACAAAGGCAGCATTTTACCACTCTTGGCAGAGAGATATCTGTTGCATCCCAATATGATAAAGAAGAGAGCAAGAGAAAAGGGAAATGGCTATTGTGTCATAAACACATCTGCTGGAGACACAGAAAACCTTCTGGAGCAGATGGTCTTGAAAGGTTCTCACTGCATTTTGCGTTTTGCATAAGCCTCAAAACTCTGAGCTGCTCTGTCACATTCACCTCATCCATATAAAATATAAAACATTTTTGGTTTAATTAATGAAAAAATGTTTCCATCCCACACTTAAATAAGCCTGACCAGCCATCCTGTAATGTGTGATAAAATTCAGGCTCTGCTGTACTATGCAGATGCAAATGTTTGCAGCCATGTTGATGAATGTCTCTCCAGATAGTCTTCAAGAGCAGTGTCTAGACTCCAAGAGTGAGCACAGTGCACTTCTGACTGTCAGAGTCATTGCAGCATTTCATAGAGACTCTCTTCTCTCTTCATGGCAACAGCAGGACAGTCAACAAATACCCTTTCTTGTTCTGTAACTCTGCACAGGGCTTTAGATCAAAAGTTGTACAGTGAAAAAAAGGTTGTGTAAGAAAAGGGAGGAAACCATCTGAAAGCTGTTGAGAACCACCTCTTCCATTCAGTTGTCAAATTTCCAGCTCTTTGTCACACTTTGTCTTTGCACTTATGTATGTTCAATGAATTCTTTCTCTTTTTTTTTTTGCTATTCATGTACGACTTCAGATGAAGAGGACAAAGCTAAGCTGAGTCATTCACAGCTAACAGAAGAAATTGTATTTCCACAATATCTGTAAAGGTCATAAGACATAAAAATTCATATGTGTTTTTTGAGAATTCCAAGGAATCAGCATTACAGATCCTTCCAAACCTGAGCACACTGGTGCTTATGAAATATTAGACAAGCTTTGAAACACCGTAAAGAAATAGCTCTTCTCTGAGAGGAAAACTTTGTCCTCCTGTGAAGAGCAAAGATAAAGCATGTCACATTGGCATTCTTATAGTTTAAGAATTCAACTTCAACAGCAGATAAATGTCTCAGTTCTTCTGAAAAACATCACTGAACTCAGAAAGAAATGGGCCTCTTTAGAGTGCAGTTTATCCCACCCTTACAAAGACATCCAAAATAACTCAGGAAAGTCCCAGTTATAAGTTCTCATTTCACCTTGAGGAAAGAAGTGCAATTAAGCATCTTCCATTTTTAGTGTTTTATTATATAGCTCTCTGCAGCTGATTCCTGGGGTTCATCATCATTAAGTATTTAAAAACCACCACGAATCTGATTCAGCTTTTTAGGTGGAGAGAGCAAAAGGATGTCTTGACAACCTGACTGTTGAGCAGCCACAGTCTTAAAAAAAATAAAATAAAATAGGGCATTCATCAAATGACATTCATCAAAAGGAACAAAATTTATATGTGAAGATCTGTACACCCTAGTTCTCAGCCAGCCACATCCTGATCCTATAGTAGATGTATCTTCCTGGCTTTGAAATCAAAGAGATTGCTCCACTGTAATTAGGGGCAACTGAGAAGAGTGGTTGACCTTGGTGGTTTGTGCAGTAGAGCAAGTCTTCAGTCCTCATTCTTCTGTTTTCTGTGGAAGTCTGGATGGTCATCAACAGGACTGTGGTGTCTGGGTGTCACCTGAGTTTTCTCACTTGTAGCAGTCTTTAGAGATCAACAGATCCATGCCCTTTACACCAGCCAGCATCCTTGCCCTAACAGCTGATGAGCAAAAATACTCCCTTAGTTTCTCTCATAGAAATATTTACTAATGTATTCTTTGTGGTTGATTTGCTGTCATGCCTAGACTGCACAAGGGAGAGCTGTGGACAAAAGAGCTGCTTTCTTAAGTCATGCCCCATAAGGGAAAGCCTGGGTGATCCTTTCCAAACAGCAGCTGGGAAAGCAGGGCCAGAAAATGGCTGTCACGTTCCTGTTAGCTGAGAGCAGGGCTTGTCCTCTCTGACTCCTTAATTCCAGTCTGCCAGAGTAATACTACAGAGAAATGTCTTATTCCAGAAGCTGTTCATACATTTAATGAGAAGCAACCACAGTCCCAGTAGCCAGGGCTGCCTTCCTTAAGGTGATACCCTGGCAGGTTTCCCACGGTAGTTCAGTAGCTTGGCAATTTCTTTTCTAAATTTACAAGCAATCTCCTGTTACATAGTGGGGCCAGCTTCTGGGATATCAAGTGGTTTTTCAGGTGTTGTATTACAGTGGGCTGGAAGCTTTTATTCACCAGGCAATGTGTGCAAGCAGTGTATGTTCAAATGACTGTGTCTCCAGTGTTTCTTTCTGCTCTAATTCGTTGCTCAGTTTTGCATCTTCTGTTGTCCCTGTTTCAACCTCAGGTTCCCATCTGTTAAAAAATAAAACCTGTGTGTGGAAGAATAAGGCTTAGCTCAAAAAAATGATGTCCCACCTAATCACAAGTCCTGTGAGCTCCTCAAAGGGACAGTGTTGCAGAATGTTTTAAAACTGGTGGCACATTCAAGTTCCAATTTATGACAAGGAAACTCAAAGTGTAAATGTAGTTCACAGGACTGCTGATCACTGACTAGTCCAGGGTGATGAAGAGTTTCTGGCTCTAAAATGTTTAGGACTGTTCTTGTGTTGTTAGTATCTGTCTAACTGCTTAGTTGAATTAAACAAAACATCTGAAAATGATCAGTCCCCCCCCATAAACGTCACTGTTTCACAAAAGAAGACGCTGACTTACCAAAGATTATAATATATACACATGTGTTTTATCTCTGCAAGATGTTTTCAAGAGGTTGAATAAGCCAGTCTATGTGCTGACATGAACTGTAAGCAGAAGATCAGCTTGAAATATTAGGCCAATAATATGGATAATATACATCCAGTTGCACTGCAATCCATCTCACTAGGTGACTCGGGTCGTGGTTTTGCCAACTGAAGATAAAGTGCAACATCTGGGGTAATCCCACATTTCACATGTTCTTGCTTTGTTTTCTCAGTGCTTTGGAGTTCTTTGTAACCCCAAACATTGACAAAGCGGCATCACCACTGTCTTTGAGAGGAAGACATTAACTGGGCTTTGTCCCAAGTTGGTCATTCCAGAGCTATCTAAGGGTCAAGAGCAGCTGCAGAAAGAAAACTCTCCCTAGAGCTCTGTCTCTACACGGGTGGCAGATTCCTCTGCTGTGAGGGTCAGCTGGCTATCTCGGCATGTGGTTTGTATTTATCAAGTCATTGCTTAGAAGAAGACAATTTGTTTCAAAGGCCAGATAGTTTAAGACATGTAAGGGTTCCACTCCACAGGTACTGTTCACCCTTCCTGTTGTACTGCTTTCCGTCTGCTACAGTCGTGCAGGGGGAATTCTGTGCCCCCACATCATCCTCATTCCAGTTTACAAGAAAGATCAGATAAATCAGTGTAGACTGGACTTCATCCTTGGGAACCATTGAAGATAAGCCTAATTGTGCATTACAGGTTTTTTTTCACATGAGTTCATGACAGCAGGCCTGTGAAATAGTTCATGATCTGGCATCCACGTTCAGCATATCTATGGTACTGAGAAAAATGAAGTGTTATACCCATGACCTCTAACATGGTAGATAATTCAGATAAAACTTGTAGCGAGCAGAAAAATCTCATTTTTCATAATTCTGGCACAGACTCCATAGCGGCAGAGAGGCTGATGGGTACGACATGAGCACATTTAAAATCTAATAAATTGTAGCAAGGAAATAGTTGAGCCATGTGTAATGTCCCCCCCCACTTTACTGTCGGGAACAGTCTTTATTTCTTAAGCATATCTTGTTATTGTGATGTTCAGCAACCAGTTGCAGAAGGGGCTTTTAGTTCTACCAGAAAAGCAGGGAGCATTGTAGCATCTTTCCTTGGGTTACCATTGCTCAAATCTTCAAGTTACTCTTGTTTCCTAGCAAAGCTCACTACAGAACCTGGACAAGGTATTTTTGACAAAACTATAGGCCATTTGCAGCCTTTTAATGGTCGTTGCCCTGCAATCAACACCAAGCTGATTGAATTAAAGGTATGATTATTCTCCTAATGGATTTAATGTAAAGCTTGTGTGGACAGTCTTGCACAAATAAATTTCTGGTCAGGAGAAGGTTTAAGATCAACAAAATTATTTTTTAATTTAAGTAAGTACTTGTAATAGGTGCTTTTCTGCTCATTTAAAAAGGCAGCTCAGGAACTCAAACTCAAGGGATTCCTGTGTGAACAGGTTCCATTCAAGGCAGGGAGGGAGCATTAACTGCTGAATAATCCACAAAACCACTTTGCTTCTGATGCTCCCACAAAGCAGAGGTTTGGAAAAGCAAAACCGCTTTCTAGCATCATCAGTGTGAAATATTAATCTCATTTAAATGCACTGATCCTTCTGTTAAAATTTCTACCCAGAATGTTTTGGGACACATGCAAATAGAGCAGCTCCTAGGAAAGTCACTCCACAGTAACTCAACAAGCTGCTCTAAAGTCAAGACTTTTTCTGGGTTGTTTGTCCATAGAAAGGTTTGACAGTCAAACTGAGAGGTGACTTCAGCTTGGACTATATCATGTGTTCTTAGAGACCATCTCTAGAGAAGCTGAATGCTTCCCTTGCTGAGACAGTTGTATTTCAATATTTTACATTAACAGTCTGGGAAGCAAAACAGTCCTCACACCTTCCTTGGTATCACTGTCAAGTCCAGCTGGAACTTCATAAGAAGACAGTTCACTTGAAGGAGTTTCCTAGGTCAGTTTTGGAAATGCAGGTGAAGCTACAGACTGAATCTTACCAGCTTCATAACTTAGTGGAGGGAAGAGTAACCACTGATGACAACTGTGTTACTGCAGGACCACAAGGACTTGTCAAGCACCAAGTAGAACAGTCCCTAGGATTGACCCTGTCCTTCCCAACCAGCATGAAACACCAATTGTGACCTGTCGTAGGCAGACAGGGATAAGGCATAAACACACCAAGGATCCCTCAGGATCCCCAACTTACCCTAAGATAAAAATATGTTATAAGACTGTGTGCTATTGATGATGTTATATTTTAGCACTTGTGTCATCTGTGGATTAGTTGGCAGGAGGAACCTTTTTTTTCTTTGGACACAATATTTGGGAGTCCTGTATGGGTGTGAAGCAGTCATCAGTGCTGCTGACAAAAGTAAAAGAGGACCATAGTGGGTATTATTTGTATGAGCACAAGGAGGATGTTATGTAGCAGATGCTAATGAAACCCCATCTCTGATGGCAGTGGTGGAGCAGGGAGAGTCCTAAACCTGTCCAGCTCTCTGTCACCCAGAATTGATGGTGATGTAGGCAGCTAATCATTACCATGGGCTGGGCAATTCTTTCCCTTCAGACCCTTGCAGCAGAGGTCACTTTTTGGTTAATAGCTCTAGGTGGATTCCTTTTCCATGAATTTTTCCAGTCCCTTTCTGTAGCTGTCTGTGTTTAGGTCAGATTCCTTCTGCTCCAGTCTGGGCTTCTGTCCTGTCCTCTGATGATGAATTTTCTGATGCTGCATCACTCCATTCTTCTGAAAGAACACAAAGTTTCATTTCCCTGAGCTGCCACAGTAGCATAAGCCTTAAAGGAAAAAAAACCCCACCCTTTTGTAAAAAGGGAGGAGGAAGAGTAAGAAACTTGAACTGGAGAAGCAATGAGATGATTTAACAACCAGCAGCTTTTTCCTATTTGGTGTCCCAAAATTTTAGGAGTAGATGAAAACCACCGTATGCAGGTGATCAAATGGAGTACTTTGCCTCCTAAATCAATGTAGGGAAGAGGGACTAGCTGGCATTTGTCACGCCCGCCAATTTGGTTGAAGTGGAATTTGAACCACGCTGCTGGAGATATTAGACAATTTTCTTTCATCTGGTTGTGGGTCGTGTCACATGGTCACCATATGTGTTGTTCCCCAGCACGCACACACACACCTCTCACTCTGCACAGCTGTCAAAACAAACATCAGCTGCCTTGTTTCAATCCAGGAGAGTTTCAGCTCTGGAAGCAGTGGAAACCCGTAGGCTCTTCTAACAGGATTTCACATTGCAGATTATCTTTAATCCAATTCATCTCTGACTGATACACTTTTTGGAAGCCTGTGACCCATCTGCAGAGTTTGCTAGATGGAAACTTCTTTCAGCTGTGCTGAAACTGCTTTCTCTGCTGGGCTGTAATAACAAGGAAAATCCTGTAATGATCTTCCTCAACCATTGAAGGGCTTTGTTGTGGTCATGAACAAATCTGAATTTATGGCAAGAGCATTAGGTTGTATACAAGGAATAGATTTTACTTAACCTTGCATATTAAATTGGGCTCTTCTGAGTTCTAGAAATGAATGCCAGAAAAATACTTTTTTTGTTGTTGTTTTTAAAGTAGTGCTTAGCCTTAGGATTGCACCAAAGATCTGGAAAGTCCAAGGCAAAATTTTCTGTCACAATGCAGAGACATGGAGATCTTTCTAATCCCTCAGGACAGAGGAGCCCATCACAAACTGTGTCTTGTCTAGGAAAGGGTTCAGTGCCATAGTGCAGCTCTCAGAGGAGGGCTGGGATGCTGGAGGATGTTTTTCTGATTCAGGTCACTAGGGTAAAATGAAACTACTACTTTTTTTTTTTTCTGACGTGACAGCCAGCTACCCCAAAAAGAAACCTGACCCACAAAATGAAAAATACTCTGGCTGGAAGTTTCCAGTCATGTTGCAGTCAAAGCCTGGGCTGATGGATGAGGTAAGATGCTGCTGGGCAGAAACAAAAGTGATCTGTGCTGTGGTGCAGTGGCCACAGAAGCTCTGCTTGTAGTCCACTGGCTGAATTCAGGAGCAGGGTTTCTTTGCTTCATTCCTGGTGTTTTCAGACTGGGTAAAGGATTCCTCCTACCTTCAGTGGCCTGTAAGGAAAACCACAGCAGCTGTAGGATTGCTGGGGATACTGAGGCAATGCCAGTAAATGACACTTTCCCCTCTGCCTGAAACCCCACCTCCTGTTTTCCAGCAGGATATTCAAGGAGGAGATAGGGAAGGCAGAAGCATTTGTTCTGAGATGCCATACTCTCCTTCAGATCCTCTAAAGGCCAGAATTTTCCTTATGTTTTTTTATTCCTGCTGCCATTTAACATTGCCTGTTCCTTGTGTGTGCATATTCCCCATGGAAACACCCATGCTTCCAAATGCTTCTTGTTGCCTTGTAGCCGTGTCTTCATGCCACCCTTATCACCACAAAATGTAGAACTTCTGGTTGTAAAGATGTCCTGTGTCTGACTTCGTTCATCCTCCTCGTCTTCTTACGGGGGTAAATTATCCGAGCGCTTGTTTTGGTAGGGTTTTATCATAAAAATGATGTATGGGGTTTGTGTGTGCAGGAGGGTGTGTATGTAAGTGCTGATATATGTTTGTTTTAGAAGAGGCCCCCCCAGTTCAAAACAACCCCAAACTGCTGACCTCGACGACATGGTGTGTCATCGATGGACTTCCTCAGGGTTTGAAGGGATGAGGAGTAGCTCGTCCTATGAAGCTTGGCAAAAAGGCTGGATTTATGCTGCTGGATTTTGTATTACTACTTCTGTTTTTCTAACAGTGAAGCCCACAAACCTCAGATGAATTCTAGTACTCACTGTAGCACTTAAACAAGCTCTAGTACCGAGCAAGCTGATGTACAAACCCAACCCAAGCAAGCCACAATCATATTTCTACTTAAATCTTCATTTTCATTAGAATGAAGTAGGATAGTGATGGGTAAAAACAGAGAACATTTTAAAATTGCAATGTGTTTTGGGGGGAAAAAAAGAAGAAAAATACTGGAAAATAATAGCAGGGTAAGGAGAGAATAATGGCATAAGGGAGTTCAGTAGTTTACTGCAGAACTGTGCTAACAAGGTAAGAATTCAATTTCTAACAACCACAACATTTAGACTACAAGAGACACTCTTGGTGTGATTATTCATCCTGCTCCTTACAA
Organism: Pachyramphus minor; assembly: GCA_013397135.1. Taxonomy (NCBI): domain Eukaryota; kingdom Metazoa; phylum Chordata; class Aves; order Passeriformes; family Tyrannidae; genus Pachyramphus; species Pachyramphus minor. Next base: position 544,977 of record VYXB01004451.1, read on the forward strand.
TTTGAGGAACTATGGGAGCATTCCAGAGGGTGAAAGTTTTCCCTGTAGAGTAAATCACAGACAAGGTAGAATGTTACATTTATACAGGAGGAGCAGAAGCTCAGAGACATTAAAGGTGAGACATCTGAAAGTGCTCAAACAATGCCCCCTTTGAAATATTCTTTGACACCATCAGAGCTAGGACAAGTCACATACCCTTTGAAGATACCACTTAAAAAGCTTTCCAAAATCTGGCAGTAATTTGAACCTTTTCTGCCCCTATCTCCAAGCACAGAATCCACCCGTTCCCTCTCTGCCAGTGTCAGCAAGGCAGGAGCTACTTTCCCTCTCCTGTTCCCATGGCCATGGCCCACAGCACTACAGTTACTGCACTGTAACAAGCCCATTAAGGGTTTTTTTCAGAGCAAGGTGTTACTCCTTTGACAGGATTGGGCAGCAGGAATGTCCAGAGTGGTGGCTGGAGGATGGTTGGAGCTGGGCCCTGCTGACATAGAGGCCACCAGCTGGCAGCAGTTCAGAACCAACATCCTTGGCCTTTGTGTAATTACCCCTTCGTTCCAGGGATATCTCAAAGCTGGAATGGCATGGGAAGCCTTATTCCCCCAGCTACCTCCCTCCCCCAGCCCATCTGAGGAGGATTTCACATTCTTTGGTTGCTAAAGTGCTGTGTGTATGTGTGTGTGTGCATATATTCCTGTGCTAACAGACCCGTCGGGAAAGGAACCTCCTGTTAAGTTAAAATGCAACCAAGAGAGGCTTCCCTGCAAGACCACATATGTTTTCCTTAAGATAAGGCTTTAGAGGGATAATATCATTCCCCACAAAAAGATTTTTCAGCTCCCATGACACCTGAAGCAAACAAATGTCTTGTGGCCCAGCACTGATAGATGCAACATTAAAAGCAATTTGATATCCTCTCCAAGGCTAAAAGGAAAGAGGCTTCTCACATGCTGTACCAGGGGACTCATGATGAAGGAGTTTTCTTCTTCCAGCTCTGGGATTTGTTCTGCTGTCTTCCATTAATGTAAGTTTGCTGATGTGAAGGGAGGTGCACCGCTGAGAACCTGAATAGAAGGAAGCTTTCTGTTGTGAAAAGACCTAGAGGAATGGGAAATGAAAAGTGTTCCCTGAAAGAATTGAAAATCTCCTTTAGACACAGAGCAATCGCTACCATGTCAACCTTCTGCTCCTTTCCCCCTCATTGAATGATATTAGTTCCCCACATCCATTTATCTCCATGCTCCATGCTCCCAACTTGACTTGTTGCTCCTCTGTGGGAGGAGTGCCTCAGGCATAGATTCCTCTCCAGCCTCAGCTTCACTACTGCATTTGTAGATGTGGTCTCTTGCCAATTCATCTGTTTCCATGTATATGTGATGTGTCTGAAAATGGCCTTCAACTCCTAAAGCATTGCTTGTGTACTCTGCTCCCTAGACTGTTCTTCTTCTGTCACCACTGAGAACTTCTGTTCTGCTTCCCCGAGCTTTCCAATCCCTCCAATGCTCCTTTTTTTATCGGTTATCCAGATCCCTGGGCACGGTTGGTACTCTCAGACAATCCCCACAACTCTTCCTGCATTGCAGGATCTGAGCAAAGCACCTTTCCTGGGTGAAGCAGTACCTCTGTTCAATTAAATGTTCATTAAATGATTAAGTAATGGAACTCCTTGCTGTGTGATCCCCTAGAAGTGAAAAGTTTGCATAAGGTTAAAAACTCTAGGCAAATTCGTGGAAGGCAAACCCACCATGTCCTTTTAAATCCAAGGACACTATCACTGGCTCCAGAATCACCTGGATTTATGATTTCTGAAATTTGGAGAAATGTTTTAGAAAAGCAGGACTGCCTTTGCTTTGGTCCATGGAGCTTTTTGTCCGTGGGTGCTGTTGGAGAAAGCATAGATTGGTAGATTGGCATCAGGCCTGAGCAGCTCCAGGTGCTGTATCCACTTGGAGTTCCATTTGCAGAGCCCTGACCTCATCCATCTCTTGCTCTCTTTACCCCACTGACTCTCAGTCTCCTCTACAAGTGTGTTGCAAGAATCTTCTTTTTCTACAGCCTCCTTCCAGCTTTCTGCTTTCCTTCCCACTCAGAGATCTCTCCCCCACATCGGACTTAATACTTTGGGTAGAAAACAATCCCTTATCATGTAAATCTGCGAAACCTCTTAGGGTTCAAGACAATTTACATCACAGAGACCGTGCACCTTAAAGCAATACCGATCCCTCCGGGGGAGCTCACGGAGGAAGTTACTCATTTTGTGGCTCAGTCAGTTTGCCCAGTGATTTCACATTTCAATCCACAGCTTGCTAACCTCTCCTTTGGAAACGCTGATGAAAATCGCGTGGAGTTCAGTTTAGGGTTTCTGGATTGTAGTTCCTGCAGGTGACTTTTACTTTTCAGGCTGTTTGGCTACTCCTTTTCCCCGGGGGCCGTTTTCCTGCCTCCCCACGAGCCAGTTGTGCAGCACAGGCTGCAGTTATTTACAGTCTGCCTTTGCACTGACTCACTCAGAGCTGGATTCAGGGCCGAGGTGCAGGACACTCCTCGTTGTTTGCCAGGGAAGACAATCCTTTCCTACCGTTGCCGAGGGAGAGCTGATAAAATCACTGCATTGTTCTTCCCTTGGATCCCTAAAGGATAGTGTTTTGAGGAGGAGTTCCTGAAGGTATCTTTTACCAGCGAGCAAAGCAACTGAAATAAAAGAACCACAGAAGCTTCTGCCTGAAACTCAAATTCAAGCTTCCTTCCACTCCTGCTTTACTTTGGAAGCAATGAAGTATTTGCTTTTGGTTTCTTGCAGTTCACAATGCTGGAGGGACAAGGAGAGAGAGGATGATCAGTTAAATGTGCATTTGAGTCCTCTTTATTCCCTTTTATTTTCTTTTTACTTTCTTTCTCTTTTTCTTTTTCCTTTTTTTTTTTTTTTCTAACTTGGGGAAATTTCTGCAATTGGATTGGTCCTATTTTTTTCTCAGTGTAGACTGTACCTCTAAATTTTTCTCAGAGCAGCTAACATCTGTTGATGTTTATTCAAATTAAATCTACAAACTTTAAATTTCACCAGCTCTTAGGGGATATTAATTTACATTTCTTCTTACAAATACAGGTATTTCCCTTCAGATGATTTAAAAAAAATATTACTACTGCTTTCAGTAATTACAATTGGGTTATCTTTCACTTGAAAAATCTTGCAGCCAGGGGTCAGGATGTAGATCCTGTATCGTGCTCATAGTGTGCATATTAGATCTATCAGAGAGTCAGCCAAGAATTCAGGTACTAAAATGATGTTAAACATTTAAGAAGTGTAATAAATATGGCATTAGGTGATCGTTTCAGCAGTAGCCAGTTCATAGCAAAGGTCTGGAATACTTTGCTTGCTAAACACCTACAGAGCTTCAAAGGATGACTGGACAAGTCCATGAGGAAAAAAAATCTATAAAGGGCCATTAAATCCAAAGCAACCAAGCCTGGCTCAGGGAACCCTTGGAGGCTGGGGGGGATTCAGAAGCTTTGCTTTATATGTTCTCTGTTCTTATTCTTTTCCTCTAGACATCCATAGCTCCTATTTAGAAGAGTCATCAGCCCATCTCTCTAAAACCTAAATGCAAAACTTTACAAAGAAGGTTCAAAGAAGATGAAACTGAGGAGAAACCGAAGAATTGCAGAGATAATAAATTAAAGAATGGGGCAAAATATTAATTTTTTAAAAAATCCTAAGAATAGGAATGCGGAGAGGGACACTGAAGGGGACACTCCTTGTGCAGCACCAGCCACTCCCTGACATTGTCCAGGGAGCCACAGCAGCAATCTAAGGCTGCAGACGGGTGGAACTTGGTGGGAAGCATCAGTCTGACACTCGTGTCCATCCTCCTGTCACGAATATTTCATGAGATTCCAAACCTCAAACCGGTTTTACTGGAGGGGAAATGTGTCTGCTGGACACTGTGATTGAATAACCTATTTCAACCTCATGACTCATAGGTTGGTTTTTGCCTTGGTTTGGTTTTTTTTTCCCCCTTCTGTTTTTCCTAGAAGATGAGCTTTCATCTGATACCAGTTCAAATGTAACTGAACTTTAGTTTTGTTAAGAGTGACCTCATCTTCTATTTGTCCAGTACTAGTTGCTGATTTAAAGCCCCCTTATGCTGAACACATTCATGTGTGACACGCACTACACACATCTCTTAGCCTAGAGCAGGAGTCCCATTAATGTCAGGAAAAGCCTATAGGTTTCCAGGGAGCCATATTCAGAATATTTGCCTAAAACTTATTATCCACTTAATGTCTTTTTTGTCCATCTGCCTTTCTCCTGGGTTTGAAAGCACAGCCCTGAATGTGGGTCTTTATGTGGCCCTTTTGATGTGTGCTGGTGACCTGGGAGCCTCACCTCTTGCCACTGAAGGGGTCTCTGCACCTGCACACCTGGCAGAGCTGCTCAGTAGGTGAGGCAAGTCAAAGGCAGAGCACTAGACCTTGCAAATGCAGCTGTTTTATCCCAGCACTGGTTCTGTGGTGCAGCTTTGCAGGCAGTGGGGAGATGACTTAGCTGGAGAGACCCACAGCTCTACTGCAGAGCTGGGAGAAGGATGTGATGTGTTTCCTTGTGCTCAGCTGAGCCAACTGCTGGACAGGAGCTGTGTGTGAGTGCTGGGAAATGCAGCTGGGCCACACTGGCTTGAAGGCAGCAGCGGGGTGGGAAGCAAAGGGTGTGCTGAGGATGGGTAAATCAGAAAAGCAAACCCATCTGCTTTCCTTTTCTACCCATGCTTGAGAATCTGTAGCTAAGCAAAAAAGTGAAACTCCAGATTGAGGCCAAAGCAAAAGGAGTGGAAACAGGGAAAGCAGTGGATGAGGGATGAGTCATCTATCTTGAGGGATGTCATACTACAGTGGTTCCCATCATGGAGTCTCTGCAGGGACTTAAGTTGGGACAAGTCTCCCAAATCATAAATCTAAGTTTGGAATGGCTGCAAAGTGTTGCTGGGTGTGCAGAGAACATGCTGCAGGAGAGGGTGATGACCACATCCAAGTGCTTTCTTCCTATTTGGGCACCTAAGTGCGTATCATAAGAGACTGTACTGCCAGTTTGCTACTGCTTTAAAATTAGGATTCCTGTGCTCTTTCCTGTTGTCCTCAGCTAACCCTGTAAGCAAAAAAAGGTAGAGCTCTTGGAGGGGACAGGTAGGGACAGCCTAAATGGAAAAGGAGTCCAGGAAGCCAAATGAGAAATAGAGAGCTTTGGAATTTCAGCCAAGTTCCAGAGAAATCCCTGGCAGAAGGTTTGGTATTGGCTCTCTTAGAAAGGTCTGAATATCCTGAAGTTGAAAAGTCTGAAAAAGTCATCCAGAATATCTTGATGCAGAGCAAGGTGACAAAATGCATCACTCTGTGATTACCTCATCAAAGTGCTTTTAAATGACTGTGGCCTTAGTTGCACTTCTAGAGCCAAAGGAGAAATTAAGACCTGTCTGCTTGGAATTTGTGCAGCAATGAGGGTCTGTAGATCCACTAAATAGAGACTGGACTTTTATATGAGGGCTGAGGAGAAGTCAGCCTGATACCAGGCAAGACTCTCCCAACCAGCAGGAGCAAAACCAAACACTCTCCTGTGGGGAGCAGGATTATGCAACACGGATTTCTGAGAAGATACTGAAATTGAATCCCTGAGACTTTTGCTCATCAGCCTTAGAAAAAACACTTGTGTTGGAAGGCTCCGCATTTAATTGCTGGGGAAACTTGATCAGAGCAGAAAGGAGATTCCCAGCCTCTGGCTAAACTCTTGGCTTTTCTTAGTGGTTTCTATCAACCCTGTGCTTCTCAGAAAGTTCCTTTCAGGTGCATCTTTCCTGAAAGATTAAATGCCTCTGTGCAGATTACAGTGCTGGGGATTAATTGCCCCCTGAGGCAGAACAACTGATCTCTTAGGCCATGTGCACAGGATGCAAACCATGTATAAAGCAGGAAGCAGAGAGGGTTTGCTGCACAAAACAATTGGGAAACTTATTATTTAAGGATAATCTAATCTCTTAAGGAAGAGAAATAGGGAAGGAGTACAGAGCAAAGTCTGTCCTAGGCAATAAAAAATACTTGGTTTTAAAAAGACACCTAAATTCCAATTGCTGTAGGAATCTGGGCTTAATCCAACTCCACTAAAGTTGATGAAAAACTTGTGAAGGTTGCATCTTCCATGCTGCAAGAAGGGAAAAGCCGTTTGAAAGATGGGAGACGAGTGGGAGTAAAGGCTGGTGAAAATGAGAGAGAAGCTTAAATTAAGAAATTCATAGAAGCAAGCAGTTTTCAAACCTGGGGAGGCTTGCAGGGCCTGGAATTGAGGAAACTGGTTTGGACAGTTACCAAGAGAGAGGAACTGCCTCAATATTTCGATCATAATCTTGCTTTCCACTCTGGTCTTCTTGCCCTCCCTTTCCCAAATTTATGTAGGTTTACTGAGAATGACTTCCTAGATCCCATCTGTTAACTGGATCCATCCACGTTTGTGCAACAGTAAGTTCTTACACAGCTCTGTGTGTAATATTTCAGCCTTGGTGAGTGACTCAGATACCCTGTGCCATAGGGTGCATCAGGCTGTGGCTGGTGTGGGGTTGCCTGAGCCCCTTTACCCTGTCAGATGTGCAAATGAACCCCAAAAAAGGCTGTGCCTGTAGGACAGAGATCCACAGGCTGCAAGACAGGAGCAGATGTGTTAGATGATATCTAGAGTTCACTCACAGATTAAATAAACCGCTGTGATAATACCCCAGGACTCTGTGGTTCTGGCAGACAGCACACTTCTCACATGACAGTGAGTCACATCGTGGGTTTGTTTTCTTCCCGTTCATTTACCTCTCATTTATCGCTGCTGGTGGGTAAATAGTGAAAATGGGATTCTCAGAGTGTGATCTTTACAAAAGCCACTGAAACACTTCCTCTGGAGAGCGCTGATTTGAGACAATTGGGGCTGGAGGAGGAGGAAATCTTCTGTTTGAACTTTTCAGTGAAAAATGCAGATTCACTAACACCAAACTGTAAATTAATTTCATTTTCTGTTGTAGAAGGAGGGAAAAAAAGAGAAGCCAAACCAGTTCTTTTTGTTTCCAAATTAAATGCTTGGGTTTTCCCATGGGAAGAGACTTTTCACGTCACAGATTATTTTTTTGTTTCCTGTTTGAATTCTTGAAATGGAAAATAAAATATTTCAGCTGATTTTTTACTCTCCATTTCATCAGATATTAGAGAAAGAAATTTCAAATCAAGCAAACATTTTATTTCAATATTTAATTTGGAAGTGGCAGGAAATTGAAATACCTACCTTTCCAACAGTTCAGATTAGAATGGAATTTTCTAATGCCATGGAGCTCCTAGTCCTTATCCCTAGGACTCCTCAGTCTTCTGCAGAGTTATTGGGCAGGACAGTGCACCTGGTCAGTGCACTGAAAAATGAGTGTCTGGTGCCCTCTATGGGTCCATAGAAACCGGTGGGCCTGAGCCTGACCCCTGAATTCCAGTTTTTATGCCTGAAAACCAGATTTAGGAGATTCTGAAATAAACAGATTACCCCTCTGACTGAGGCAACACCGATAAATAACTTGTGAGTTCTTCTTGAAACAAAATTTGAAACTGAGCTTTAAAAAGATGTCTTTTGTCCCAGAATGTAGGAGCATGATTTTTTTTTTGAAGAGCTAAAAATACCAATAAATTACTATCTCTTAATGAAGTTTAATATGGCATGAATGAAATGAGACAGGTGTCTCACAGGGAAAGAAGGCGGCAGGGTCTTCAGCTGGAGTCAGTGTGTCTGTGCTGGCTGAGTGCTGTGAGCCCCTGACAGTGCAGGAACAGCTCTCCTTTTCAGCAGAATGCTGGAAGTGGAGGGAGCTGAGAGATACACTCTGCCGAGGGATTCCTAATGTTTTTGTTGTGTTTTTTTTTTTTTCCAAACCAATTTACAAAGGTGCCAGAAATAACATGGAGCGCTGGCTGGGATGAGAGCAATTTTTGGTACTGAGACTTCCTGTGCAGTGCTGATAAAATAAACTCTACTTACCTTTCCCTGCTTCCATACAGTGATGTGGCTTGTTACAACATTCATCTCTCCCAGCCCTTCTTTCTCATTTATTTCCTCCAGTGAGTATGAAGCTGGCATGGGAAACGAGGCTGACAGACTGGGAGACTGAAGGTCTCTGTGCTCAGACCTGGCAAAGCCCAAATTACGAGCAAGTGTAAAATCTCTTTTCAACTTTGGAGTTGTGGATCTAAGACTTGTTCATCTCGCTGGTTCCCAGCCTCTCTCAGGGGCTGTGGGACAGCCAGGCTCTTCCAATACATGGGTTATGGAAAGATAATGAATAGGAGGCCAAGGGCTGAGCGTGGACCTGACCTTGGGCAGGACAAAGGACAGGACAGCAATGGTGGTGGGACCAGTGTCCCTGCAGGCAGAGGGTTCCCACGGTGGCTGCTGTTTCCTGAGTGAGTTGTAGCAAACCTGTCTGCTGTACCCTGCCTTCCACAGCAGAGTGACCCAAATCCCCAGACTCTTGATGGCATCTAAGCTCTGTCAGGATGCAGCAATGCCATCGAATTTCTGTGGCTGCAGCCCATCTTCATGTTGCCAGCAGCAGCTTCCCATCATCCTGTGCTTTGCCAGCACCAGTCCTGAATGGAAGAGATTGTATATTCACCTAGAATTGATTTTTTTAAAATCTGACAGAATGCAAGAGAGGTCCATATAGAGTCAAACTTACAGGGCCTGATTGATTTGAAGAGAGAGGGAAGGGGGGGGAAAAAGTCTTAGGTGCGGTTTACCTTGTAAAGTATGTGTTTCCCTGCTGGTAAGGTATGTATATGAGTTTCTCCACAATTCAAAGCAAGCTCTGTTCATCTCTTAAGCTCCTGTGTTGCCAGGATGGGCACTTTAGGAGGGAACAGTCCATTCTGCGAGTGGAAGCAAGGAAGAGAGAGGTTGTGACGTGCAGCTGACCAGAGACATTTCCCTGCCGCAGGTCGCCGGGTCAGATGGTGCAGCTTAGTGCTGGGTTTCTTCAGCACTGCAGAGACCTCAGTGCCCAAAATGGTTTGTAAATGATTTAATCAGATCCCTCATGTGTCACTGACTGATGCATCCCACCTTCTGCTGACCTGCACCATATGAGAATTCACCACTTCCCGTGGTAGTTTGTCCTAAAATTAATCATCCTCTCTGTTCAAAATGTGTCTTTTATTTCTCGGTTTCTGGCTCTGCTTTTCAGGCACAGACTGTAACTATACCTTTCTCTGCTGCCTGAAAGGGTCTATTCACCTGAGGTGTTTTCACTGGGTGAAGATATTTTTATTTCTACTAATCAACTTGTCTCAATACATTTTGATAACCAATCAACCTGTAAATTAATTGTTAAGAAGGCCCTTTACTTCAAGCATTGTGTTTTACTCCCCCCTTCCCCTCCAAAAAAAAACCAACCAAAACCCAAACGACTTCTCCAAACTTTGGTATGTATTTTAATTATTCACACAAGAACTGGTACAATATGAAGACCAACAAAGAGAGAGAGAGACCCCTGCCTGCATGGCTGTCTGTTCCTCTGTGGATCTAGGCAAGTAAAAGTGATATATTTAGTTCCTTTCCATGTTTGCAGTGGGTCCTCTCTAGACTCTTCTGCAGATCACAGATAACTAAGTTTTGTCTAAAACTTGCCTTTATTGATGTGTTATAATGGTTAGTATGTGGAACAAATGAAGCAGTTTATATGTGGAGTGTTGCACTGTGTACAGTCAAATACATGCCCAGAGCTTGCACATCACATTTACCAACCATCTCTCAACTGATTTCAGGTTTGCATATCGAACTTTCCATAAAACATTATTGATTGGCATTATTTTTATTTTCAGCCTTCCATTCTTTCTTTGTCTTTCAGCTGAATCATCTATCAACCCTTCCATTCTTTTTGCCTGTGCTGGTTTCAGGCTCCCTGGATAAAAACTGGCAGGGTAAAAAGCTTTTTCTTTCTGAAACTCCCCCTGTGTTTACTGTGTGTCAGTCCTCTTGAATTTCTCATGCTAATAATTTACTGACATTTGGCCAAATCTTTGGGAGTTTCCGTGTGCACATAGACCAGACTGTCTGAGATGAATCCTCCTTCTCCATATTGCTGTACTCCTTATGTAGTGTTCCAAATCCAGAGCTAAACTACTAGTTCTCCATTGTCTCTTATCAGCAATTTTCCACTGTCCAGTCAGGTAACAGGCAATTGTTAGAATTTTTGTTATCACATTCTTGCTAAAGCACAAGTCTTTGCCTTCCACTCTGCCTGCAGTAATTTTCCTGATATCTTTTGCCTCCTTTATCAGTTACCTGCAGTTCACAGCTCCTAACTGATATTTAATGCTGCCATTCTTCCTTTAAAAAATAGTTGCATGTAGCTCTTTCTATTACTGCTGTTTTTCTGTCTGAATTTGGCTTTTAGCCAAAACTGTCCTTGTTCCTTGATTGGGAAATTAGTGGTTTATTAAAATACAAATAAATAGAGAGGAGGAGGTGGTTAATGATGCAAAAGTTGGCTGAAATAGTGATCCCCTTAAAAAATAATTTCTGTGCCAAGAAAAATACATGAAGTCAGGTCAGAAAGACCCAGTCTCAATAGCTGTGTCAGGAAAATGTGAACATACAGAGATAAGAAGTTATTATGCATCCTAGGATGTTTAGGGAATAGCTTAATAAAGATAGGCCTTTGTTATGAGGCAGTGAAAGAGCAGAGGAAAACAGCACAGTCCATCTTCCAGTTCAACCAAAAAAATTGTCAATGTTGCAATTGCAACAACTGATCTGTTCTGGGTCTGCCACACTTGCAGTGGGTCTTCTTGTGAGATTGGATTTTTAATTCTTTTAATAATAGAAATCAGCAGTATTAGGCTTGTAAAAAGTTAATCTTGCTTGGTAAACCTATTTTTTTTTTAAATCAGAGTACTTGGATTTTAGGGAAGCATATAATCACAGTGTCTTGCAATGAAACCTACTCAGGTAATCAACTGGAGAGAGGTACTGCTGTGGGGCTAAAAATGCTCTCTAAGGGAGTAATGAAAACAGACAGCTTTAGGATGCAGGCAGGGGTGGAGTTTTTTTGTGGATCATGGAACAGATTGGTATAGATCTAGGTTCTCGACTAGTAGAGCTGATTTTAAATGAAACAATGAATTTTCAAGATCAACGTATGTTCTTGGTCATGAAATCTGCTGCAGTCTTTAACTGGGAAATGGGATGATGGTGAAGACAGGGATGGGTTACTAAAAAGAAAGATAAAACAGGAGTGAGAGAAACAGGCTAGCCAGGAAGCAGCTTACATGGAAAAGAAATCTGAAACCAACTTCAGCTACTCATGGGAAAACAGCCACCCTCCATGCACAGTACTGAGTGGCCTTCCAGGTGACAAACAAGACTGAGTTTTATAATCTCCCAAGACAGCAAATACTGATTTACACCTTCTTACGTCTGATTTCCTGTTCATACTGCACTGTATCGTTACTCTTAGCCTGGGACATCTCAGGCTGTCTCCTGTCCTAGACAGGGCTGTCAGCATTGTGCCCCACAGATCATGTCTGCCTCAAGCAGGGGTTTATAGCATTTCTCCAGAGTCTTTCAACTCTTTATGCTGCCAGAGTGGGCCATCAGGGATGGCTTTGAACTTGCTGCTCACTGACACGTGCCCAGATTTTCTGAAGAGCAGAGAAAGATTTGGCAACACTCTGATATCTCAGTCGCAGAGATCTCATCAGGCCCTTCTGTACCAGCCAAGACTCGGAGACATTGCATGAAGAATTGACTGGACCACTTGCCATGACAGCTATAAATTGTCCCATCTTTTCAGGCATACAAAAGAGTAATGACAACTGTGTTGTAGGCATTTGCTTTTGTGTGAAGCTGGATGTTGCCTTCATTCCAGACACACTGCATTCATCTCCCCAGGGCTGCCCTGGCTGGTGCTCAGCACTCATGCCTTTCCAGGGCAGCACATTGCCAGGGTAGCAGTTTCTTTACCCGTGTCAGTACTGTATTGTCAACTGCCTTTATGCTCTTGCCACCAAGGCCCTTTTATTTCCCCAGTTCTGGCATTCAGCCTAGTGAAACAACTAGAAATGATCAGAATATTTCTGAGTGGGTGTACAACTGACAAATGATTGTTAGAAAATGACATAGTCCAGGCCAGCAGCTCTGTCATTCTTTTGCCACGGGGAGCCCCATGAGAAATGGCCACAATGGACCAGGCCACAGTTCCTTCAAATCCAGGATCCTATTTCCTGCTGTGGCTCAGAGCAGGGAACTATCAAAGGGTTTGATAAAAGGGTAAGTCCATACTGTACTTCCTAAAGCATTTCTGACCTCTAACTGCTATCATTTTGAGCTTGCTAAGGCAGGCACGGGGCTGGTGGCAACCTCAGTGGATTTCTCTTCCATGAACTTGTTCTCTCTCCCCTTGAGTCCCTGTTAATTCCTAGTGTCCTCAATGCCTTGTAGTTCATCTATCTGGTGTATGCAGAGACATCTTTTTTTGTCATGTTTCTCTTTGCTTCTAATAATGACATTTAGTGTTTGTAGTGTCCTTTAGTCTTTGTAGTGTCATACTCCATTAAGCAGCAAGTCAGATTGACACAGCAGTGATATGCACCTGCAGAAATCTACTCTGGGGTGTCAGTGTTTACCTCCCAGTTCCCCCACCAGAAAAGATTACTGACTTCACATATGATAACTGAGATTTGCTGGCTATAACAGTTCTGCACTTGTGTAGCACTGTTTTAGTGACCACAGTCACTCTCCAGTCTCAGATACTCCCATTGCCTTCTTTGCTGATTATGGTGCAGTGTGCATCATTCTGCAAGGAAATAAATCCAAAGGGCTCCCCAGGGTTGTGCTGGAACACCAGAAAGCAAACTGCACAGGGCATTGTCTTTTTTTTTTTTTTTTTAATGTGTAATCTTGAGAACACTTTGTCATTCCCTTTCAAACAAACAAGGGGAAATGAATGGGAATTGTGCACATTGTGCATTCATGGCAGGAGATGGGAGCTATAACACTGTGCTCTTTGCAGAAGAAAATGTTCACTTGCAATTCTCTGAATCACTTTCCTGACTTATCTTTAAAGAAACAGAAAATAATCTTTACCTTGGCCATGTGGACATTAGTGGATCTCTGCCAAGCTGGATCAGTTAGGAATCTAGGCCAATTCCTTTTATCATTAGGTATCAGCAACTTGTGACCTTGAAGGAATAAGTCAATCTAGAAATAGACCTTTTTCAAGAAGAAAACGTGAACTTTTGTTTCATAGTCTGTAGATGTATTATCCATTCAATGTGCCTCCACAGAATCAGAGAAGTACAGTTCAACACAAGCAGTAAAAGCAGTGGAAGGACTGATATTTATCTTCAAATTCTACCATGTGACAGTGAAGATATGTCTGTATGGGGGGTCATGGAAACATAGCTTGTTCTAGTCTAACTAAACATGTCTCCTGACAATTTAGTTGTGGACTGTGGGGATCAATCCAAGGTACATTAACTGTTATTGTCTTTCACAGTCACAGTGTAGCTGCACTCTTGTGTATGCAGTGTCTCTTTATAATTTTTCTAGAACTAAATAGTTCATTTCATGAATCCCACCATCCTCTTCATAGGCAGAGCCCTCACTGTTGCCTAAAATAATGTCTTAAAAGATGTTGTCTTCAGTCCTGAAGATTTTATTTGTTCCCTTGGCTAGATTGCTCCAAGCAGTGCAGCACTTGCAACCTGAGCTGTGCTGTGATAAGCATATGATGTCACTTCTCTTCCCTGATTAAAGAACTGTAATTCTCATGATTTGATTTCTGGAGTGCATAGTACATTTAAAATTCTCTTTTAGGGTCAAAGTCTTAGCTGGTATAAAATGATGAGACTATGTTATCTTAAATATATAATAGACAGCAAGGAAATACTAGATAAATACAGCACTGACAACTAAAATAATAATAATTCCACAAGTTTTAGGACTCCTTTTAATCCACAACACCAGTCCAACATTTTGCCATGATTTTTTCAAAACCATATGGGATTCATTTTCTTCTCACATATCCTGCTTACATACAGATGCAACACCACCGAGTCCAGTGGAATTGTGCTTTGATTTAAACAGGTTTAGGTGTCAGCCTAGAAAGGCACTTAAGCACGGTGCTCAACTTGAAAGCAGGAATGTGCTAATACAACTTCTGATTCTGACCTTGAGAAGGTTGACTATCTGCTTGAATGCTTGCTATCATAAATGGGAATCAGGAAAATAATCACTGCGTTTCAGCCGCTCAAGAAGTCAGATAATTGGTCTAAAATGGTTGCCATTGATCCACAAGGAAAACTGTTGTTTTGACAAACAATAGTAATATTTGGATTTAATATCTGGTTTATATCAATTTTGAAAAAAAATTCTTTTCACAAGGGGGAAAACGTACTCAACCTGGGCAATTTTTTAATGGGACATTTTACCCTTTTTGATCTTTTGGAAATGATACTTCAGTTTGAATTTTAATGAAACTTGCAAATTTAAAAATTTTGTTTCTCTCCCACTTTTGCAAGTGAATTTACTATATGCCACCAGACATGACAGATTGTCATGGGAAGATTTTTGTTTTTGTTGGGTAGTGTAATATGATACAACTAGAATGAAGTATTACTACTATATGTTCTCCTGAGCATCTCCAAAAATTAAGCAACTTAGTCAAAACCTGCATTTTATTGGGAATTTATACATTAGCCATGCAAATTGTGTCTTCCTTTTAGTGGGAGATGTTTGTACCAACAGTTTTATGATTATATCACCAGAGAGCTTGTGCAGATTCCTTTCTCAACTCCTGTGAACAAAGCTGTGCTTTCTGGCCTTGGACGTGCTCTTCTTTTATGTGCAACAATTCAGATAGGAAATGGGAAAGCAGTGGGTGTTGTATTTGTGTAGTTTGTGTACATCCACATGGCAGGAAGGACTTTGGTTTTCATACTTCAGTCCTTGCTGCATGAACATCTAGCAACGGACATGTGTCTGTTCCCATCTCTTCTAGTCCAAATGAGACAACACAAGGAATATTTTAATGGTGTTGGCACCTTTGGGACCTTCTGGTTGGTTTCTGCAACACTTGACCTGTTGCCAAGCCCATGGTGTCGGCTCTTTACCTTTGGTCTTCCCCCAAAAAAGGCAAGAAGGCAGCTCCATGTGCCAGGCATTAACCTGGGAGCCTGACCTGAGGACAACATGTCCCATTTGTGCAGTTCAGGGTAACAGAGAAACATCTGTCCGTCATGTCACGCGAGATAAGGTGATTTGTGAATCTGCTCACCTCAGGTGGATTCAATTGTTGGTCTTGGAAAGAACCCAAGCCAGAGAAAGTCTGTCTGCACACCGTGCTGTCCAGCCTGCAGAGCACACACTGAGCAACTGGCTGCTGGAGAGATCCTGTCTCCTGGATGCTTTCTGGAGCTGCTCTGAGACTCCCAGTTCCTCCCCACCCTCCTCTCATTACTCACAATAACCAGATACTCTGTTTGCCTGCAGTATCTAAAAGAAGATACCTCAATTAAACTGAATGTTTCCCATTATTTAGGCTGATATGGAAGTTTCTGTTGTTCCAACTGCATCTGTGCAATATTTTGTTTCTCATCATAGGTTTGTTTGTTTTTGTTTTTGTTTTTTTTTTTAATCTGTGAAACTTTTGTTAATTCTGTAATAGATCTCTGTTTTAAGGGGACTATATGGAAAAAGTGAGTCAGAGTAGGGCCAATTCCAGCCCCAGCCTCACACCTGGCAACCAGACAGGGATGAAGTGCTGCCATATACTGCTGATGGCCAGAAGACCTTGCAGGTGAAGTTTTCTGGTGTGCTCTGCTCCCTGCTTTGGCCTGACTTGGCTTCTGTGGAAGCCAATGATAGTTTTATCCCCAACTTGATGCCAGCAGAGTTAGTCTGCTCTGTGGAATAGTGCAGGCTCATAATTCCAAAATGTGAGTTTCTGGACTGAGGCTGCCAGTGAAGCACTTGCATTCTTTCCAGTCCTGACCCAGGGTTTCTTGAAGAGCAGCAGAAATGTCAGGGGGGAAAGGGAATTGTGGTGTGCTGTGGGCAGCCAAATATCTCCTCTGGGGGATGCACCTCAGGTCTGTGATGTGCTGGGGGCTCACCAAGAAGCAGAAACAGGAATAAGGATCTGGACTTCAGTGGTCCTTGTGGGTCCCTTCCAACTCAGGGTGTTCTATAAACGTGTCTGCAACTGTGCATAAAATCTGAATTCCTCGACTCAGAAAGGAGTTCTTAAAACAGAGGCCTGTAACTCTCAGCACCTTAATTCATCTAGAGACAGCCTTTCTTTGGTTGCTTAGTGGCCCAGATTGCCATGATGGAAGGAGATAAGTAAAAGAGGAGTACAGAATGTGACGTGTATGATTTTAGAAATTTTAAATGTCAAGATGCTCGGGCAACTCAGAAAATCAACAAGACAAAATGATGTGGGAAGAAATTCAGCCAATCCAGCAGAAAATCCGATGCAGTCCATTACACCCGGTGTGTTGAGTGTTACCTGTGTGTCAACTCTATAGGATGGGGCCTTCCATTCCCTGTTACAAATTTCAGCCTCACTCCTAAACATGCCAGACTTGGGTGCCATTGCTCTCTAGTGTAATTTTGGTATTCCTACACATTGTAAGGTACTTGGCATGGTTTGGATGCCTAGCAAAGGAAAGTGTGTTTGCTTGTCCAAGAACAGGAAGATGATCTCTCTAAGAGGGGGAGACTTTAGTGTAAACTAAAGTTTCCATCTCTTTAGGGCAGGAAACCCTCTATATAATCTCTTTGGAAAGTATGTGACACAACAGGATCTCAGTTGTTTACTGGGACCACAGCAGTCATGTTCAGGGTATAAAGGTAGCATGGTTTTTTAGCCCCACCCAATTCGCAATTGTAATCATCATTGCTCCTTTGCAAATCTGTGTTGACAAATTTTAATTAGAACAGATTTTTCTGGCAAATCCCCATCATGCTGTTAATTAATTAGCCTGCAGTATCTGCTCCAATGCCAGATCGTTGGACCATGACTGTCCTGCTTCTGTGATGAGTGAGAGAAAGGGAGATCTGGTTTTGTCTCACTGTCTGCAGAAGACAGGATTTCCCTGAAAGAACTCAGCTTTGCTGACCTGAAAGGAGAAGAACAGACACAATAAACCCAGGTATGCTCAGCTACTGACAGCTGCCTTCCCTATGGTGCTCCTCTCTGAAGGCTGCAGCTCAAACCCCACCCATACAGAAGCAATGCAGCAATACCCACTGATAAAGGTTGAATTGCCTTCCCAGCCTCTGGGTTTTGGGCCTCTCCAGAGGTCTGAAGTACTCTCTGGCAAAGTTTTCACCCATCAGATAGAAGAGCAGTTCACTTCCAGCACTAGAAACTGGATGTTCCAGCATCATGCTCCTTATCATAGTGCTGGCTTCATCTCTGGGGACTTGTGCATGGAGAGATGTGGGGGAAAACCATGCAGGTCAGTGGTTTTCAACCTTCTAAAATGGTGCAAAATCAAGCTACATTGTGTGATGCAGGATCCCACTTGGGAAATTTCTAAACATTCTTCATCCGTACTGGAAAATTATTCAGAGTCCTTAGGCAGAAACAGGTTGGAAGTTTCTGTTCTGATATAATGGAAACAATACATATCTCTGTCCTGTTCCTACCAAACCAGAACAGAACTATTTCTGCACAATAATTTAAATTGCATTACATCATGGTAATGCTTTAGTCTAAGTAATGGGTAAAGATCTGTGATGACTTAAAATTTGCACTGTTTATTAAAATAAGATGCTATGGTGCCAGTCAGACATTTTACCAAAGGGCCTTTTATTTTTTCCTTTTTATTACACAGAGGAGAAATAAAGCCCTGTCTGTGGCTTAGAGAACAGAGAAGCAGAAAGAAGGGTTAGCAAAAAGACATTTGAAAATATATTTCAAATGCAGGTTCAGTTATCATCCTTCCATCAAAGGATCTCAGAACTTCTTTAAACTGCTGGCAACTACACCACGTCTTACCTTTGCTGTAGGCAAAATTGTTAAGCCCTGGAGAAGCTACAGTGCAGGCAGTGCATGAATTTTCACTCAAGGTCATTCTCTGTGTGAGGAGCAGGGGTAGACAGATTATTCTGTACGTGCTACATGCTTTGGAGAAGCATTTGGCTACCATGGCAATAAATGTGAGAGAAGAGAGAGGCAAAACATCTGTGGACTTCACCACAAGAAAGGATCTCAGCATCATGGCACCCCAGGCATCACCAATTCCTGATGCAGCACAAAAAATTAGAAATAGTGAATCATGGGGTTGTGTTGCATTAATGTCGTGTTTTCCTTGCCATGTGTTCACTCCTTGTATAATTCATTCTGATTTGTCTGAGCTTTTATATCATTATTTGATTTTGTTATATTTCTAAAGAACTTCTTTCCCCCATATCTGTCTCTCAAACAGGATTGAGTGTATTTGTGCAATTATAACATAAATTACCATGGGCAAACCTTATTGTAACAATGACACTATAAAACATGGGACATCTTAAAAAGTGGGCTTTGATTTCATATCACTAACACCAGCTCCACTGATATCTCTGAAACGGGGCAACCTGGAAATCAGGCACCTCAACTTCTAGTGTCTTGGAATTTTACTTGACATTTAGTTTTTTATGAGAAAGCATGAGAAAATGTTCATTTCTGTCCAGATCCCCTGTAAAAATCTCAGAGGTAAAGGAAGCAGTGCCAAGGCTGAAACGTCTTCAAAGCTGAAATGTATGTTTGAAGTTTCAAAAAAAAAAAAAAAATCCCAATGCCCTAAATTCAGCCACTGGTTTTCAATAAGAACACTTAATAAAACCTTTTCTTTTTTTGCAAGTATTTAAAGAAAAAATATGGTTTTGCAATGAAAAATGACAGCAAGTTCTAGGCAAAATTAGAAGCCACTTATGATAGCTGGGAGATGAGAGTCTTTGCAAGGCCAACAGAAGATCATGCTGGAAGAGATTTGGCTATCCAAGTTCCCAAGCACCCAAACCTTCACCATAAGAGAGTAATTTATCATAAATTTCACCAGTATAAATCCTTCCCTCACCCCCAAGAAATTATTGTTTTGCTAATTGCATGCCTGCAATTAACATTTTCAATATAATAAGTGATTGTATGTGTATCCAATCCAACAATATCAGCTTTTCTGAAAAAAAAAAATTTAAAAAAAAAATCTGTTTTTTAGAAGTACTTCACATTTTGGGTTATGCACGTAACATATCAAAAAATCCCAAACACTAACATATGTAGAAAACAATTACTTTACAACCCTCTTCCATATCTTCATTGCCCACACAACACCACTTTCTGTGAATTATGCAAATGATTCAGCACTCGGGGGTAAGAGCACAAATCCAGGGGTGTGATGTTTTTCTGCTCACCTGCAGATCACAGAACATCATGTACTTGTTTTCAGAGGTGTCAACTTGCTAAAGAACATCTTTTCCTCAGCACACGCTGACGCCACTGAATGCTGGAGGCTGAGACCTGCCCACAACACGTGGAGGGTGAAGCAAGTTGTCCCAGAGTAATTCTGATCTTTGGCTGCCTCGGGGGATGTTGTGAAAGGGAATTATTCTCACTTCTCCTCCAGGAGGGTTCCCCACCCATCCTCCTGACAGCTCAACTTGAAAGGGCTCACCCGCAGGAAACTATTTAAACTGATGATCATTCTTGTGGTTTATGCATTGATACAAAAATGTTTCCTTTCAAAAAGAAAGAAAAAAATGATGTGGGTAATTTTCATAATAACTTTTTCCTCCTCTTAAATAAACTTGGGCAGGATCCCAATCAAGGTGGTTGGCTGGGTTGGGTAATTAAAGGATAGATCTTTTTCAACATAACAGATTTGTGAACATTGTGTAAATATGCTTTTAGGCAATTGAAGGATTGTGCTTCATAGCATAGGCAAATTCATGGACAGCTGCTCAGGATAAGGCTGAGCTCAGCCAAAATGAGTGTTAGGAGTCAATGCAGAACACTTTCTGCCTGGGCTTTACCGATGTCAAACACAGCTGTGGCATTCTGCTGAAATCTCCCTGGAACCAGAGTTATCTCACCTCATCAAAAGGCTGTGCATGGTTTCTGCTTTCTCAAGCTCTTTCCAGGGGAATAGCAAACCAGCAAGGTCGAGCTGAACAATTGGGAACATTTCCCAAGAGGAGAGAAGATGGGAGAATGTTTGGGAATGTGTTTGAGGTGTGGCAGTGGCATGGAGTCAGAGGCAGGATGCTCTGAGAGAGGGGAAAGATGGTCCTTTCACCAAGAACATCTGGCTTAAAAAAAAAGCTGATTCCAAATTTGACCTCTTCAGTCTAGGAAATGAGCTGGGCAGCTCCCAGGAATTTCCCTGGAAGATTCCCACCTACCTCTGAGCCAGAGGTCAGAGAGAGCAAATGTACCTCACTCTCAGTCCTGTTTCCTACTCCTTTATACTGTGCCTGCTTTTGTTTTTTCCTTCTGTTAAGGAGTCAACTGGCTCTGAGAGTGGACCCTGTCCAGTGCAGTGACAGCTCCAAGGGTGTTCAGCTGTGTTTTTAACAGTATTAGACTGGCAGGTACAGCATTCACAGGCCCATGGAAAATCACTGATTGGACCAGCAAGTTCTCAGAAGCTCCTCATGACCTCAGTTTCCCCTTTTGTTTCCTGTTTGTTGTCTCTTTTCCTCTCCAACCTGCAAAAATAGGGCTCTGCCCACTTATGTCTGAATCCTTCCCTAACAAATTATTTGGGAGTAGGCTGGGGGTCCTGCTTGGGAGTAACGTTGTTAGACTGGGAAAACTGTTCACCACACATGGTCCACATGCTGTCTGTTGACTTTAATACTGACCTTTACTTTCCTTCTGCTCCTCTTGATGTACAGGGCCCACAGGTGCAGACTCCCACCAAACAGTGGGAGTGATACCACCCACCTGAGGAAGGTGCTGCCGAGGAGCACTGGCCAACACAGGGATTGACACGATGATTTCTGTGGAAATAAAATCCCCTGGCAGGAGTTTGTGATCCCTGCAGAGGCTGATCAAAGCATCAGTTGGGTGATAAATAAGAAAAGGCAGGAGGGCATCTGTCTCGCTGCCATCTCTGCCCTTTGCAGGCTGGCTAACTCCTCGAAGGACTTCCAAGGAAAGGATGAAACAGTCTGGTGATTTGCCTTTCTAGTAATATGTAATCTTGTTTATATTTTGAGGTTGAAGTGCTAGTGCATCAAAAGTCCATGTAAAGCCTTTTCAGATCCAAACTTCCTCCTTTGATTAGGGAAAGAAAATGCTTCAGGTGTTTTAGGGTCAGGTCTGAGTTTGGGGATAAGCAGTTGAAGGAGGTAGAGCTACACAACCATATCTGCACTGTAAGAGAGCTCCAAAGAGGCCCTGAGATTCAGCAGCTCACCCAGAGTGGAGTTTTAAGAGAAAAGAGGCTTAAAAAATCAGACAGAACCCTACAGCAAGGTCTCCTAAATGTCATGTGAATGTCCAGCATTCACAGACAGATACCATGAAATGCTAAAATAAAGAAATAAATACTATCAATACGATTAAGGAACCATTGTTGTGCTTGACCAATTAATCCTTAGCAATCCACTGCTCACATTACACTTAGAAGCATTCTGCAATATTAGGAATCATTTGTTACTCCTGATGTTTGTTTTTTTTGTTTTGTTTTGGTTTGTTTTGGTTTAGTTTTTTTTGCTTTAGTTTTTTTTTGCTTTGGTTGGAGAAATTTAGTCCTTGAAAAATATATGCAAATTCAATCTGGCCTGTAAGTCATAGCCTAATTCCACGGAGCCAGTTTATGAGCCTCTCATATATAATTTATTGTTAACTTATTGATAAAAACTTACTATTTGAGGAGGTGTACCAAAGAGCTCCCTAGAGAAGTGTTGCCAGGTACATTACTAATGTGTGTCTTGCAGTGACAATTTCAGGAATGTTCCAATTCTTATCTCCCTTTTCTGTCTTCTCAGTAGGTTTGTCAAAAGACAACTTGAAGAGGTGGAGTCTGAGATGAAAGAGAACATAAATCAGATTACAAAAGTATATGCAGGGGCCTTTCCTTAACTATTCCAATTCTGTAATATGTTTAACCCCAGGAAGTAACTTGATGGGTAAACCTTAGATCATACTCAGAACCACTAATTTTGCCTGAATCCGGTGTTGAAAAGGGGAATTATCCAGTCTAAAACTTTATCCTCATCATCTGACTCGCATTTTAAGAGGTAATTCATCTTTTTCTTATTCTACCTCCAACAAAGGTGTTAGCTGTTGTCTAGTTTAAGGGGCTGAATAGAGATGACTCAGAGCAATAAGCTCTTTTTCTTGCAATTCTTTAGTAAGGGGATTTTCTTAACATTCATCCCTCCAATTAAAACTCCACTCTGGCAGAATGTGGTAGGGCTCTGCCATCTTTATCTTTTCGGATTGGTTTCCTAAGGAAGTGAGAAACATGCCTTTACATGCTCCATATGTCTATTTTTCCCTGTCATCCCCTCACAACCCCCCTTCCTACCCCAAGAGTGTTAAAATCTGCTGATTTATTTTAACCACAAATACAACATAGGAGTGCAGTTTCCAAAAATATCAAGCTGCTAGAAATGTCATGGAAATCAGAGTCTGCATAACATGAGACAATGTACAGCACAAACTTACTCTTGTCATACTGCAAGGGAATTTAGCCTTATATGCTCATCTGTAGGAAAACAACCTTCACTAAACCTGCTGCTTATAGAAATACATGTTTATTTCTTTGATTATGGAGCACAATTATGTCCAGAAATCACATTTTGGTATCATGCCTGCGTTTAAAAGTTAATTCCAAGTGTTGACGCTTCAATCTGCAGCCAGAAACCAGAAGTGCTAAGTTCTCCTCTCAACATCAATCCACCCAAAATCTTGGTGGGTGTTTCTTCATCAGTTTGGCTACAACACTGTGCCAACAGGTTCTCATACAACTTCTGTCACTCACAACCTTAGACTAGTTCTGAAAGAGTCATTTTGTCTTGTCAACCCCTGCTTCAGATAACTAACTTTCCCTGAGAAACTTTTCAATGCCTTTTCAGGAGGGGCAGAGGAATTATGCTCCTTGCATTTGGCTATTTGGCTTATTGGTCCTAGAAAAGCTGCAGAAACTTAGACTAATGTGGCTCAAGTACTTTCACTGAATTCCAGGTTTTAAAAGTGACTTCTTTCAGCTATATCTCAGAAAGAAATCCTGGGATTTTCCTGTCACATTGAGTACTGAAACTATTCAGGTTTTCTCTGCTAACTTGAAGAAATCCAGAGAAGGGGTGTTGTCCAGGCAGACACTATGGCAAAATGGAGCTGACACATCATGTTAGACCTGTCTAACACTATTCTGAGTCAGGCCTTTTCTCTCTTCTTGCAGCTGATGTACTGCCAGGTTAAACATTCTATGGTGTGCCCATGCAATGGTGAACTTTTATCTGTTCTCCAACCTGGTAGAGGGCACCAAGATAGAGGAATCATGATCCTAGTAGGCTTTTTGTCAGCTACATCTCTGCTTCTAAAGGGTTTCACTCCAAGGAGTGACTCCTACCCCTACACGGAGAAAAGTGGTTTGCATCCACAAAACTCGAAGTTATCCTTCTCCAAAGTCAGTGGGCCTTGCCCAGTGCTTCACAGTATTTTTCTTGATCCCTCTGAGCCATGTGTAACACCTCCACAGCTTTGAGAGACAATATATGCTTATTTATATGCTTATTTCAGGTAGTTTTGCATGGAAAAAGCCACAGATTGTGTCGTACCCAGTAAGAGTCATCACGTTTTTGCATTAAGGATATGTTTCACATTATGGGGGTTGGAATGATAGCTTTCCCTGGACAGTGTTCAGGAAGCTGGACAGCATGCTCCTACTTTCTTAATGGCAGGGGTTGCTGCAACAAGCTGCTTCTAGAGATGCACCGAGGTTTCTCTGAAGGAATTAGCTACTCCAGTCCCAAAGGGATCCCAAGGGAAAGCACCAGAGACAATTGAAGAATCAGGATCTGACAATAAAGCAGGGAGCTCAGCTATTTGGCAGCATAGATGTTCCTACTGCTGTTATTTTCAAACCAAATCTGTTCTGTGTTGTGAAGCAGTGGGAGCTGACTCTGGGCATGCTGCTCCCGTTCACAGCAGGGCTGTCTCGTAAGTGCAGCGAGGGGAATTTTAAGTGATCTCCTGCAGGATTATTCAGTTAATTTTTAGTGAGGACAGCTGGGTGACTTGGGCCATCTCAGCAGGGAGCAATGTATGATTTCACTGTGGTAGTGAGACAGGCACTTGACACTGTCCTCATAGTGAGACTCTGCAGTGACACTGGGATTATTTTCCAAGAGACTGCAGAAAAACGGTATGGAATACAAGATTTTCTGTGTTAGTGCAGGGGATGTACAGATTGGACTTCTACTGAGATCAGGGCAAACGATTCCTTGGGACATGATGACATGATGGAGAGGCCTTGATCAATTACCTCTAAATTTCAGCCTTAAACTGAAGTTATTTGGTCAAAGTTGACAAAGTTGACAGAGAATTGTGCGGTGAGTGGCTTAAACACAATCCTTTTGTTGTCACTCAAAACCACAGCAAGTGGACTTCTACCTCACAGACTTCTCATCCCCTCATACAGTGACCTGCCCTCTCTACCCATCCTTAGGGGAGACCAATCCTTGATTTACCTTTTAATTGCATGTGCAATGGACTAAATGACTATCAGAAAGTTAGGGCTAGAATTAGGATTGAGGACATTAGAACGCTCAGAACCAGCATGACTCCGTGGCAAATTCAAATGCAGCATCGTGCCAAACAATTTAGATCTTCTCCCTCGGTCCAAGTCAAGTCATGTCGTAAC
The DNA here is from genome assembly GCA_013397135.1 of Pachyramphus minor. Lineage (NCBI taxonomy): Eukaryota > Metazoa > Chordata > Aves > Passeriformes > Tyrannidae > Pachyramphus > Pachyramphus minor. The sequence goes on from VYXB01004451.1 coordinate 569,904, forward strand.
ACAGGGCATGCCCTTATCTTTTATTTGGAGGGGTGGGGGTGAAAAAACATACCCTGCTGTCTCAGGCAGCTATATGAATGCCCTGAGAGCTTACTGAACACTGATGCTATACATTAAAGCCAGCATAAACCTCACAGAAGAATTCCAGCCTCATGGGAAATATTATATACAAGGATGTTTGAGAACTAGGGCTGAAGGGTTTAGTTTGATGTCTTAATTGGGACCTGATGCACAGCTGCCACTGGGTTTCTTTGCTCCCTCATCTTCATTTCTTTTGCTTGGCAGACACCCTGCAGACAAGCAAAATTCAAAAGCTGAAGTGTTCTAGGTGAGGGTCTAACAGGTTATATCCCAGAAACCTCTGCAGGATGTGCACAGTTAAACAGACTTTCCCACTGAGCTATTAGCAGCCTAAAGTCAGGCAGAGTTTTCTTTGGATGAGACAAGCATTTCTGTCCCTCTCCTGATCTCCAGGCCCAGTCCAAGAGTACTTGGGTAACTTTTTCTCCTTTTACAGAGTTGTGTGACCTGCAGCAGATTTATAGCTGCTGCAGAGAAGCAGGTGCCAAAATGACCATGGTATATTGGGAAATTCCATTCCACTGAGAGAGAGCAGATTCAGGAGATGGTCAGAGCTGGTCCAGGACTTTGAAGAGAGCACTTGAATGCCAACTCCTTTATTTCTGGTTTTTTTTTTCCTTTCTTTCTTTCTTTCTCCTTTTTCCAGAAAGCCTAGGAATTGATTTTCAGAGTTCCTTATGTCTACATGGTGATGAAATGGGAAGGAATACAGAGGGCCCCTTTTGTTTGCCAGTAGTGGAAAGTTATTATCACCATGAATGATCAATAGCTGTCTTATAAGAAAGGGTTTTTCAAGGCTGGTTTTCAATCTTCCTTCAAAATGCTTGCCCCTGCCAGATTCACCACTGAGCCCAGCACCATGTGGATGTCTGAATGATAAATATGGAGTGTGGAAATTCACCTGTTCCAGAGTCACTGTGTCTAAGTGACACCTAAGTGCAAAGACAGAGGTTTTCAGACAGAATAGACCTTCAAAATGGAAAAACAAAGCAGGAAACTTAGAGGAAAGATTCTTTGCCTATGAGCTAGAGTTGTCTTAGATTCTCTGCCTGCAGACTCAACATCTGGCTGCTCTAAAATGTTGGTTTTGGGCCATTTTAGAAGTTGACATCTTCACATTGTGTATTCCTAATTTCCACAGGAACATTCTTCTGTCTTGACTATTTGGGTTTTACTGCTTCCTGGGGTCATATTTTCCCATATGACTTGTGGCCTGGTCTCCTCCTAGTTCCTCAGTGACTAAAAGGAGATCACAGCTTGGGCATACAGTGCACCTCTCCACAGAACTCTTGGCTTCATGTCCCTTGGAGCTGTTTCATTCATCCAAGAGGTAGTGATATTTGCTTTTGCCTTTCCTACCACAAAAAAGTGACCACCCCAGAGCCAGCTTCTTCTCCAAACCAACCAGACTGTTTTATGAAGTCCTAGGAACCTGGACCAGAAAATGCCAGCTGGCTCAGTCAGCTGGAGTCTCCTCTAAGTCTGTTTTATTCTTCTATACCATACATATAGTAATGTGTCCACCCTCAGTCTCTGTTTTTACTGGGAAAAAGAAACATAACAGAACACACTCTCTGATGCTCTGAATTTCTTTTTGATTTATTCTTTTAACAAAGTTGAGGTTGAAGATTTGGGGAAACAATGGTGAAACGTGTCCAAAATATCAAACCATGGAGCAGAATGAGACGCTGAGATCCAGCTGTGAAATTCCACAATGGATCTGCTCTCGGAGATCTTCCAGAGAGGAGCTGGGCTGTGCTACTTGCAGCTTCAAGTTAACTCTACACTGGAAGTTGGCACAAAAGGAAAAATGTCCCTTTTTCTTACATTCCTAGCATTTTCCCAGCAGGGACCAGTGGCCAGTAGCCAGGTGTCAAAGAGAACTATGATTGATGAGTGAATATGTAATTGGGAAAATATCTTGCTGCTTCCTCATGTCTAATTCCCACTGATCTTGAAGGCTGTATCCCAAAGCACTGCTGGGAATAAACAAATGATTTTCCTTTCTTGGACATGTTGAAGTTTATGAGATGGACAGTTCAATGTGAAACCAGTTCATGCTCATTAAGTGCTGATTTGTCATTTGTATACCGAGGTACATAAGCTGAGCTTCCCGAATAATCAGAATTAATAAAGACTCATTGTTAGCAGGGGAAAATATGGCTTCCAATGATCAGCTCTGCTGTCAGTGGAGATCCATATAAGTCCTGTACAGTCCTCCTACTGTCACTGAATGTGGGTCTTTTGAGATTCCTGTTGTGGATAACTCCACAGTGAGGTCACTAACATCCTCCTTGCAGAATGCCAGGGGGGTTTCTGAATAGTTTTGCCAGTGACAGAAAGTCTTTGAGATGTAAAGGGTAGTTTTGTTGCAATTTGCAATTGGTTTTTGTATGTGGTTAAGACTTCTGTAGGGTTGGACAATATTTTATACATTGGGGTTTGGAAATACTTACTCTGAATTATAGGATATTTTAGGACCTAAAGGGCTGCTTCAAACAAATTGCTAAGTGCAGACTGCTTCAAACTTGAAAGAGTGGTTTCAACACGTATTTTCATGGGTCCTGTCCCACCTGAAGGCTTGTTTGTGTGCATCTTCCACAGGGCATGGAATCAGAGTGAACGGATGAAGCATCTGAACAGCTGAGTGAGTGGTAAAAGATGAAACCCAGAAGCACAGACATTGCACAAATGTCTTTCTTAATATTCTTAACTTCCTTAATATTCATCTAGAAGAGTTTGTTGGGTATTTTTTGAGGGCAGGTGGTAGATGGGTGCTCTCTTGCTAACTGGGAAAAATTTTGATGATTCCCCCCAATGCATTACCTCTTCCATTGCTTGAAATGAAATGTCAAGACCATATGAAAAAAATGAAAAAAAAAAAAAACAGTGGCAGGAAGGATCTGTTAAGGGCTTTTTTAGCCCCCATTCTCATTTCATTATTTCTGCAATTTCTTTTTAACCTTCAGATTCATTGAGTGCCAACGATTAGTTGTAAAGCAAAAAAAAAAAAGCTCAGATACCCAGTGTTGTGCAGATGTTATCCATTGTAGGTGATGCTGTCTCGAGGTTAACTACAAAATAATAAAAAAAACAACCTCTCTCTGAGAGAGCCAGAGATCTCTTGGGAGTGGTAATGCAGTACAGAGCCTTTCACCCTGAGGTCAGCAGGTCAAACCCATTCCAGATCCGGAGTGACCAGCAGTGATTACGTGTCTGCTTTCGGATTTGCGGAGAATTGCTTTTATTAGTGCTACTGGAAGGCTGTTCATGCACCTATATTGCAAATCCTGATGATCTGTGTGATTCTATCTAGACAAAATGGAAATGAATACTTTATAATTGTACACAAATATGGTCTTATTTACAGTACAAAAATCACCGGAGTCGCCATCATTTGTTCTTCTGTGGGCTGGCACTGCAGAAAGATCAAGGATGCAATTGACTGCAATTAAGGACTTTATTCTCTTACCTTTAGATGTGGCCCCTGGGGTCAAACTCAGAACACTCATCGCTCCTACTATAAAGCTAAGTCACTCTTCATGGGTATTTCACTAGACATGTTTATCATCAAAAAGTGTCCAAGCATCTTAAATCAGTGCAAGTTAAACCGCACACAGATCGAAAGAGCAAATGCAAGGAATGGATTACAAGGGAGAGGCAAAAAATAGCACTTAAAAAATTAAAAATCAGATAATATAAGAAAAACTCGTCAGTCTCTGTGAGCCTGTTAGCGGCAGTGGTTACACACACACTCAGCTCCTATGAGAAACAGCTTCAGGCTGCTCAGACTTCATGCACTACTCCTTCCACATGTCAAAGAAAATCTAAACTTCTTTTCCTCTGCTATAAATCATAGTGCATGGGGCTTTTTTCCCAAGGGAAGGTGGAAGATTGGTTTTTGCACAGTGTAGGGCTGCATATATTAGCTTCTGATTTTCAAGGAAATGGCACCATTTCTGAATTCCGTGATGCGCATTATGTTATCAGTTTCAACATGTGCAGTAATACCTAAACCTGCTCCATCTTGTGCCCCTGTTCTCTTCTCTTGTGCCCCATCCCTTTCCCTGACTGGTGTTTCTTAAGCAATTTCTCCTAAGCAGCTTCTGTTCTTGCTTTTCAACTGAACTTTGAGGCTGTGAAAGATATAAACTTCTCTAAGGTGGCAGATGAATGAAATCCACCCCCAGCCTGGCCACAGGTTTAGGGGGCCAAATGTTTTGGCCTCATTGAGTATATCCATACCATACAAAACCACACTACATAGATGTACTGAGTATGGCACAGGCATTCTCATAAGTGATGTGATTGGATCACACTAAATAACCCTTCTAGAAGCTAAAGCATGACATCAGCTTTGCACCACAGCAAACTCTGGGTTTGGGGACTGCACATTGCTCATTACGTACGGTAAATGATGCAGAAGGATGAGGGAGAAACCAGTATGGAAGAATTAAAAATAAAAAGTAATAAATGCAGGCATGAGGATGTGAGTTCTAGGAGGAAAAGAAGCAGGACTGCCAGAGCACAGAGGAACGGAAATCATAGGCTTCATTAAATCTTGAACAGGGGAGTCTGTTGAACTTTCTGCCATAAAACCAGTGTTGCTGATGGGCCATGGTCAGTTCCCTCTTTGGAAATATTACTGTGGGGGCCCAGAACTGTAGCAACTTCTACACCAGTGTTTGTGAGCTCTTCCTATAGCACATCTTGCCCAAATACTGAACACAAACTTTCATGTTTGATAACAGGAGTACAATGATGGAATTCCTTTCTAAAGTAATTTTCATTGGAAAGTAAATAGAAAGCATCTTTCTCCATCTCAAGGGTTAAAGTAACTCTCTTGAAGTCAGTGGTGCTCTAACAGTAGGGGTCTTGAGTCTATGCCTGAAGCACCTGCCTTTATTAATTATTATCATCTATCACATCTATAAGGACAGTCTCTACAGGCAAAGTGTTTGTTTTGGGAACAGACTGATATGATTAACGGGAATCTCCAGTCCAAGTGATGGAACTCTCCCAAGTTAATTTCATCCACTACTCCATCTCTGTATAAACCCCACTTTAAGCCAAGCTTCACTGCGACCTGTGGTTTGCACAAGGCAATAGTCTGAAACCTTGAGGGACTTAGAGGTGGTTTCTATCAAAGTTGGCTTTCTCTGAATCTCCATCAGCTGGGAGCTGATTTGCCACAGAGATGGTATATATATAAAAAAAGAATTTGTTTAATAGTAACCTATTTTCTTAGCAGATCTTAAAGGATTCGGGGTTCTTCAGATCTATTTTCTCCTTGCAGATTAGTGGATCATTCTCTGCCACAAAACTTGACAGAATCCAGTGTGTGGGCATGGAGGAGCCTGGCAGCCAAGGTTTAGTCTGACATTTCTCTCCTCCTGCTTCCTGACCCACCCATCTCCACCTCTGCTGAATCAAGCACATGAAAGCTGCCCCTTCTCTTAAGCTTTGCAAGGCACTGCTGCCTCTTAAAATCTGGCAGGATCAAACAGAGAATAGGATCTAGCAGGATCTGACATGGATATGCTCATGTGGCCATTTTGCTGCTCCAGCCTCAGCTTTGCTTCCCCTCCCTTCTCCTGCTACAGGACAACCAGCTGTTTAAAGAGCTTTTGAAATTGTGAGTTTAAAGAAACACAGACAAGGTAGAAACAAGATTAGGAGGTCGCAGAGGTGAGGGGAATTGACCCCATCTGAGAAGGAAGGAAATGGGAGCACAGAGTAGATGCAGTCGGTGCTCTGAAGGGCTGACCCTGCCCTGGGAACCCTCTGACACGAGGCTGCCCAAAAACACTCCACTGCAGCCAATTTCACTTCCCAGCTCTCAGGTGCCAGTGCTACAGAGACTTACATGTTTCCTTTCTGCACATTACTCAACCTCTAGGGCTCCTATGAGCTCTAGTAAATGTGGGAAGCAAAATCTTTGTGAGATCTGCTCCTTTGTGGCTGTTTACTGTAATAGGTGTGTTTTTGCTTTGTTTTGTTTTGGTTTTTTGCTTAGAACTGGATCTTCACTGTGTGGTAATAGTTGTGTTTTGTTGTTGTGTTGTATTTGGTTTTTTCCTGTGAGCAAGGAATATTTGAATACCTCTTAGCAGGAGAACCTGATCTGCTTGGGTGAAAAATCCCAGGAAAACATTTCTGGTTACACAAGGAGTGGGCAAGGGTAAGCCTTAATTTGCACCTCAGCTCATAATGAAATGCATCTGAACTGAAAATTAAGTGTGAAGTGATGACTAGTTGCTGGGTGACTTTCTCCACAGTAGCAAATTCTCCCCTAACTACCCTTTGGGTTAAACTCTTCACAGGGATAAAAATTTAATTTAGGAAAACTACAATCCTCCAAGAAATTGAACTCATCTTTTCCTTTGAAACTTCATCAGTTCTGCAGAAAGAAGTCCCTCTGAGCCCAACATGGAGAAGATATGATTAGAGAGATGAAAAGTAGTAGGAGTACCACAATAAAACCACATTGTGTAGCAATAGACCTCGATGCTGCCATGTCTGTTCAAAGGCTCATCCCCTATCCTAGAATTCTTTATGAGAGAAGATAATCAATTAAATGAAGGTTATTGCCATTATTCCAGAGCTATGCACTGCTCTTCCCATTCTGATTACACTAATCTTGCTTCAGAAGGGGGATAGAGAAATTAATTCTTGATATAATGTAACAGAGGAAATCTTCTGTAGTTGAGGGCAGGGTGACCTGGTGAGTTCATAAACATTCGTTTTATGGTTAAAGGGAACTAAGTCTTGGGTGGATCCCAAAGATGCAAGTGGAAAACAACCCCCCAGCTCCTCGGGCTGGGCCCTTGAGAGCCTTTTGTTTTTTGAAAAACATCAGAAGTTGCTTAGCAGTTAAAGTCTTTGAGAACATGTAGCTATTTGTGATAAATTTCTCTGGATAACCCGAGATCTTTACTACTTAATTTCTGTTCATGAATGAGTACATGGCATCTCCTGAGTGTATTTCAGGACTGTAAGGTAACTATTTTACTGATACAGGTGCCCTTTTAAAAGCTTACCAGTTTTTTAAAAGACCTTCTTGGCTGTGAAATCGAGTAGGCAATATGATATCCTTCTCTCATGCTCTAGTTTATCTGGTAGTGACAGCTCCGTTGCTCCTCACTGCAAATTGGTAAACATCCTTTTCTTGGCAAGAAATCTGTCTGAGATGGTCCTTTTGGTTTCTTTGGGTGAGCAGCTCTCCATCTTTCTACCTTTTCCAAACCAAGTATTTTTTCATACTTAAACTTGGAGTTATTGTTCATTTGAGCTACGCTGATGTTGAGGGCCAGGACTTTTGTGCTTGTAAGGATTTCCCAATTTTTTTAACCTCTCCCCAAATATTTGTCTAAATTGGACTGGAAACTATTCTCTGTTTAATTCTTAATAAGCCAGAAGTTCCTCAGACCCTACAAATGCTCTGGGAAATTATAATCTCTTTAGTTTCTGAGCAAATGGCAGCAGCAGTGCTGAGAGGAGTGTAATGTTACAGAGCAGCTTCTTTGGGGCTTTCCTGATCCCCTGTCTGAAGGACAGACCCATTAACAGAAAGGCTACAGCCAAGGATCAGCACATTGAAGGTCTCCAGCCTCAGCAGAGACCCTCAGGAATCTGGGCAGATTTCCATTGGAAGCTTGCCTTGGAATCAATAAAATTTCATTAAATCAGTGCTGTGCCAAATGTAGCATATAAGGCTCAATGAAAAAAAATTCTGCTGGCTCTCATACTTTTCCCAAAACAATTCTCTGGCCCATACTTTCTATTTCTGCTGCCTCCTTGCCCTTCACAGTAAAATTAGCTATTGCAGACAACAGCTGTAAACAAAAGGACAGCTAAACTATTAGCCAAAGGCCACTACCTACTGCAGTGAACCAAAGTAATCCATGAATAACTCTGAAAACTTTATAGATCAAACAGATTGGACCATAGGTGTCAGTTATCTGTTGTAGACTTCTCTGTACTACTTTTTAAAGAAAAGATCAGCCTGTGGTAGTTTTCTGTTTATGACTTACAGTGCTAGAAGTGGTAGTGAAATATGCTGTCTGCAAAGTGTGGCTTCTGCTTTGGGAGATCCCATCACAGTCCTTATTTGTGGCAGCAGCCTTAGACAAATCAGTGAAGCCACAAATATTAATAGTAGAAATGCAGCTACAGAAGGATGGAAAAGATATGAGCAGGGCCATGTTGTCCTGAACTGGGAGAACATTCTTTGCAAACGAGAGAGAAAGGGTTGGTTCTCCTCTGAAATATTTTCCCAGAATAGATGATTGGTCTATAAGCTATCTAAACTTTCTCTTGTAGTCTACAACAACCACACCATCAAAACCTCTTACTAGATCCCATGACTGGAAGCTGCAGCTTGTCAAATTCAGTCTAAAACTAAAATGCAAAACTTCAGATTTGCAGGTATTTGCAGAGCTGGAATAATGTACCTAAAAGCGCTGGAATTGTCTCTAGTTTGGTGTCTTGATGTCAAGATTTGTATCTTGCAATGGTTTTTTCTCTCAATTCAGATAGAAGGTGTAATTGTAGTGCAAGAATTCTTGAATGACATGGGATTTTTATTTGGCAGGTTCTTTGCAGGAGGGGCAGATTAGAACAGTTTCTTCTAAATTAAAGATTTAAAGTCTGTGAAATGTTTGCAGCACCCATGTTATACAAGCTATTTCATGCTTACATGTACCAAAGCCCTGGGGGAATTCAGTTGTAACATTTCCTCACCTATTTACTGAGAGGAGCACCACGAACACACCAAGAGAGTTATACAGGGATAAAATAATAAAGAAGATATAACACATAAAAAGAAGCTGTAATTACTTTCCCTCTGAGTTTAACTGAATAAAAGCAATGGATCATTTTATTTTTACCAGTGGATTTTTTTACAAATAGACTTTAAATATTTCTCTTTGGATTTGTGGCTCCAACAGCTGCAGCTGAAACCAGCAATCAGCAAAGCCCCTTATTTTTATTGGAACAGAAGTGGCTTGTTGAAAATGGATTGGATTACGGGGATCAATCAGCAGCAGGTCGAGGATGCAGAGGGAACTCTGCCAGTGCAGCAGGCTGCCAGGAGCAGCGAAAATCCTTGGGCTAGTGGCAAGTCCTAATGTACTGGAAAATCCATTGTTTTATAAAGAGCTTTGGAGATAGGAAGTGTATCGAGTTGCAGAAGAATGCAAAAATAACAATAATTCTCTCCAAAGTTCCTTTTGTTTCTTTGCAGACTGAAGGGAAAAACAAACTCCATGGAGATGCTGCTTGAGTGTAAGTCTAGCCAGTGCCAAGAGATGATCAGAAATAGGACAGATGCTAAAGCATGATCTTCCCTGAGTCATAATTGAGGAAACAGAACATTTCTGAATTTCAATAGTGGTCACATTAGAAGTTTGCAAGCTGCTGTATGGTTCTGTCCTGTACAGCTCTGGATTCTCCCAGAATGGTGATGATTGCTGTTGCTTTCCATTAAATGAGCTGAGTAATCTTGTCATTGTTCTGGAGATGTTCAGTTCACAAAGTATTAAGCCTTGGTTAATGCTGGGATGAGCTGACACCCCTTTGTGTCCCCAGTTACACAGCAAATTCATTACACAACTTGCCGGGAATGTTACTAAATAGACTAAAATCAGACTAATTAATAGCTTCTGCATTCAAGTCATTCATAGTTCAGTGATGGTTCTCTGTCATTTATGAATTAGCCCCTCATTCAGCTGAAGCCATCTGAAGTCTGAAACCACAGATGGCAGAGAAATGGTCATGAATCCTGCCCAGCCTTGTTGACACAGGAATCAGATTTTCTAGATGAAAGACAGGCATTTGCTGACCTATGCTCATGAGTATTTGGGAATATCGACCTCCAGCTGGATGCTGAATAGAACAGTAGTTCCCAATTCCAAGAAATGTTTGCAGCATGTGGCTTGTTCTCTTGAACTCAGTCACATGGCGAGGTAACACAGATGTTTTACTCAAAATATCATTATTAAAAACAGGTAGCTCTGCTAGAAGCATAGAGGAGGAAGGGAACTATCCAATGACACCATCTATTTCTGTGTCAGTGGCAGGATATGGTTCCCACGAGACCGTGTGTCAGATACCAAACTGATACTATGCTGAATTTAGCCAAATGTCTGGCATGAAAGGGTTAGAAAATCCACTTCACGAGCAGAGTTTATGGCAATAATAAAAGTTCTCCAAACTTGGAAGCCTAGTGAAAATCCACATAACAATCCAAGAAAAGCTGAGCAGTGGAAAAAGTGAGGCATTTGGATATTCCCCCTCTTTCTGCGTTGGGTTCTGGAACTCTTGGTGGCACTGATCCTTAGGTGTTGAAGAGCTACAGTTCCTAATCTGCTTGCAGGAGACCACATTTTACATTGTAGTATGAGGCAGAGAAGAGAAAGTTGCAGAGAGATTTGTTAATTCTAGTTTGAAATAGCAAATTCTTTGTGAAAGAATTTGGAAAGTAAGGGGTTTTTTAGGGACAAATGGAAGTATTTACTTTATGCTATTTCATTTGAGTACTGACTCTTAAAACCTTGTAGGATATAAGATTTTCAAAATGTGAAAAAAAGGTACTTTGAAAGGAAGACACGAAATGTTTCTTCTCAGACTCGAAGGCTTCTGAACATATCCCTCTCCAGAATAAAGGGTCAGCAGAATAGAAGACAGAGTTTTGTTCTTTTCCTTATTTTTTCTATCACTTTGCTACTTTTTATGCTGTATTTGGGTTATAGAGATTGGAGGATTTGGGAAAGGAATGTCTATTTCTAGTTTCTCAGTGGAATGCCTGAAACACTTTTAAACATTTTTGGACAGTAAAATAATATAATGTAGTTCAGAGATCTTGGGATATAAGGTTTAGAGTAGAGGGATTATTTCATGTGATGTCAGTTTTCCAAGGCTGTGATATGAGTGTCTCTCCCAAAGCACAAAATGTACACAGATTGGTAAGAGGACTGTGTTCTGTTGATTGTTAAGCTGAAAATAACCAGAAAATTGTTTTTTTTCCCAAAGTTTTGTGGTAGTGCTGCTAGAAAGAAGGGCATTGTGAGGGATCTGTATCCCTGGTTTTGAAGGACTGTCTCTCAGACTATATTTCATCTGAACTGCTTTCTCACCCCAAGCGCTCAGGGACATCTTCTGGAAGGAGGCTCACTTCCAAACAATGAAGTACCTGACATACTCTCCTACAATGAAGTGCACAGTGAACCCTTCCTGTTTCTAGGACTGGCTGTTTGTTTATTTTTCACATTCATAATACTCTGTGGGCATCACTGGCTGCCAGAGAATATACCAGGACCTCCTAGGTCAAAGCAAAAATCTCTGCTACTTGAGCTGGCAGAAGTGCTGATTGTTTATCCTCAGGAAAAGTCAGGAATACAGAGCATATTTTATTTTAGGCCCTGAGGAAGCCATTTGTAAGGTTGTAGGTAAACATCCATACCCTGTTTACACCTGCTGAAGCAAATGCATCATATGCCTGTATCCCACTCAGAAAGCTGTAACCAGTGTATATGGATTTCATCAGTTAATATTCCCCTTGCATTCCAAGTCTAAATAACTGAACAGCAGAGTGATTTAGCCATCCTTCTGTGACAGTCTGTGAACATGTAAAATACATATACAGATCATTTTAAGTTTGCAAACAAAGGCCACTCTATGTTGAAAGATCAAATCTGTGCAGCAAGGCTTCAAATGGAAACACAGCTTGCCTATGTGTGGTAGGATGAATAGTGTTGTAAGTGACTCTTCAGTGGCTCCCATGACATCCTCTTAAACAATCAGAGGCACAATAAACCAATGATTTAGATGAAGAAGCTTCTTGTTGGAGAAATAGATCAATAGAATTTAATGGAAAAAGTCACTAATTTTTACTCCAGAGTAAACACTGATGATGTGACTGGAAACTTGATAGTTCCTAGGTTGGAGTCTCAAGCATCTGACATATTCACATGCAAGATATTCATCTTTGCTCTGACAAGGATCTTCCTCTCTTCATTTCCCCCATCTCTCCTAGGAACCAGGTTTGAATAGCAGGAATCTACCTAACTTGCATTTCATATTTATCTTGCTCCACGGCAAGACTCAGCTTTGTTTACAGCAGTCAATTGATAAAACATGATTACCAGGGCTTTTGCCAAAGACTAAAGACCCTGGAGATTTCATGATGGTTGAACCTTTGTGCAATAGTTAGGGATCTGCCCTTATTTTTCCATTTCTTCCCTAGGTGATGGAAGCCTCTGAGTTTTCAAAGAGAATGCAAATAAATAGAGAACAACTATGACTGTGTCTTTGTGCTACTCTCTGCTTACTCCTCTTGCAATTTATCTTGCCAGCTCTGCAAAGCTCCTGAGGCTTTCCCCTTGACCTACACAAGCTCTGGGGATTTCCTGGGGCTGCTTAGGTCACATCACTTGGTGGAATGCACCACCTGTGTTACGCCAGCAGGATGTAAATCCCTCGTGCTCTTGCCTGGACAACAACATACTTTGCTGCTACTTTGAACAGTAATCCAGCAAAAACAGAGGAGAAGTGTAAATAGCCTCAGCTGGCTGCCTGTGCCTGTGCCAGACCTGGCTTGTGCATCTGTCCAGTCATGTTGGGGCACTTGGGGCTTCTCTGAGCCTGAGACTCCTCTGTCCCCCTCCCATGCTCCTCTCAGCACCAATAAGGCAGTCACTCACTTTGGGATTGCCTCCTGCTTCCAGCAAAGCTGTGTGCCACACGTGAGGAGATCCTCATGTCCCAAAGGGTATGATGCTACACTTCTTGGAACAGCTTCTGGAGGGAAGAATAGCCTCTGCTTTTTGCCCTTTGAGGCTTAACAGATGTATCAACCAATCTATTTATGATTTTAGGAGTTCAGCCTAGCATGAATTTGGCTGCTACATTTCTGTAGAAGCCACGAACAAGCACACGGGGAATCTGCATGTTGCTCTGGATCTGGGTGATATTCCACATGTGTAGAGAACTCAGAGACCCCTTGTCCTTAACAGGATTTACTACATGACAGGCTGAAACATGAGGAAAGTCGATTGTCTGTGTCTGCCCTGCGAGGCTGAAGGAGAGCCCGGCAGGGACGATAAACGCGCTCAGCTGTGTCTGTGCGCTCTCCCTCACACGGCTCAGGGCCGGTCTGGCCACAGCATGGGCTCAGCACAGACACAGCTGCCTGAAAGCTGCCGGGTCTGGGCTGGCTCCTTGGAGCCTGCCCTAAGGTGCAAGGGGTGTTTGTGTCGATTCTGGATAACGCTGCAGCGTCCCGAGCTCGTGGCTGCCCAGAACTGGTTCGAACCTGCCCTTGTGGATTCTGGATGTGTTTCCATGTGTGTCACGGGGAGGGTGGGAAGTGGTGAGAATATTTCCTTATGGGGAAACCTGTTCTGTTCATCAGGGATACCCTGGGCGTTTCTGATACTATGAGCAAGCTGAGATCCCCACAGCCTACTGGAATCCCTGGGAGTGCAGTCCCAGACCCTCTGTACTGATAACTATTGGGAACGCTTGTGCAGACAGCTAGAGCTCATATCACAAGCTGGAAAATGGCATAATAAATCGTGCCCAGATCTCTCCAGGTAGCAAGGCCACTTGTACAGCCAGGCATCAGCCTGCAGCTGAGAAGAATTTGATAAATTGCTTGTATTTTATGGCATGAAAATCAGGCTGGGGCACAGAGAAGGAATAAAACTGGATCTGGTTAACAGTTCAGTCCTTTCCCATTTTTTTCCCCTTGAAAAATTAAAAACATTGAGTTAATAAGGTCAGCTGGGATGGTCACACAGGAGCTGAGGATCTGAGGATTTCAGTTTGCAGTCCCCACCCTGAAATTAGCATCTCTGGCAGGAATGACAAGACTTACTTTGCTGTTCCCTGAAAATGAGCTTTACTGATTCCTTTTCACTCAGCAGCTAAGGGACTTCTGAGGTTCCAGGATTGTACAATTTAAGATGTATGTTTTAACTGTTCCCTCACATAAAGCACAAACCTGGATGGAAAGAAAAACATTGCAATCTATTATTTGTTTTGTTTAATTGTTTCCGACGGCCAGCAGAGACCTCACGTACGGGGAGAACCAATCTAAATCACTTTTATGAGCAGAGATAGTCGGTAGGGAATTTTGGTATTACTGTGCTGCAGTTGAATATTTGGTATCAGGCTTCCTAAATGGACTTAATCTCATGATTATAGTTCTCTGTGGAGCCATTGGGGTCACTTTGTAATTACCCAGCTTTCCACACTTCAGGTGATGAGAAGGACACGCATGGGAACAGCATTCTTGTACTCATTTTGTTATAAGAGAGACCTTTCCAGAAATGGAGGAGGTGCCAGTTTGCAAGGACTGGGGTGAGGAAGAAAGACCAAAGCACACACATTCATACATTTTTAGAAGTCCAGATAATTATCGCTGAGAATAGGAACATGCGCTCTGAAGTTGTATTTCCTGTGGATGTATCACTGCGCTCTGGTTGGGTTAATTAAAACCGTGACTTTCTAATTTAAAACCATCAGTCCCAAGCCATGAACAGGGGGGATAGAACACATAGCAAATTTTTAGCTGACTGTGATCAGCTAGCCTCAAAATTTATCCCGGGGAAGGGATACCAGAAAGTTAGACTGTGCCCAGAAGGAACATCCAGACACCTGCTTTGCAATCTAACTTTATTTCTGTGGCTTAGAAACTTTGCTGCATCCTGAAGTCCTTCCAGGAAGACAAAAAACAACAGAGGAAAAAAACCTCAAAATATCAAACCCAAAAAAACAGTGGAAAAAACCAAAGCAGAGTTTGGATCACGGTTTCCGGTAAAACATACAACCAAATGTGGAAGCTCAGTTGTAAAGAGTGCCCTCAAACTAGTAAGAACTTCAGACTCTTTGGGGGCCTGTAGCTGCTGTTACACTGCAGGTGTTACTGTACTTCTGATGAGTGACCTGTGTTTTTAGAGCAAGGGCTTCTGAGTCCTACCCTTACTGGTGTGTGAAAGGTATATTCCCAATGAGTTGTGGAGGAGAGCTCCACAGAAGGCTGTTAAACTTGCTGGTTAAAAGGGAACCTCTCCAGTAAGTCTGTAAATCAATAACTGAGGGGCAATGCAAAGGGAAGGATCACTCTATACGTGCCCTCTTCCACACTACTGCCAGATGCACCTTGTGCTGGATGGACTTCTGGTTTGACCCACTGTGGCTGCCTCTGTGTTCTGCTGCGATCTGTGAAAAGCATGATTACAAGTCAAGTAGTGTTTTTCCTAAATAGTTCCTGGAATGGCAAAACTGTCAGCAATTCTTAAAGCAAAATTTTTACAGAAACCTTTCGAGTTTTGTTCTGTTTTGAAAGAAAATTAGTCCCCAGGTCAGTCTGTGAGGTCACTCAATCACTCAGCACTTGGATGCAGATAGCCTTCCAGAGCACATTGTGGAAAGCACCAGCAGAAAGCTGGCTATTCGTTTGAGTTTCACACCTCCTTAATTACCCACCTGTGGTCCTTTTATTATCAAAGCTTGAATAGGATTGCTCATAAAACAGAGGCCAAAAGGAAATTGCTGGTTTGCTCGCATTGCATCAGCAGCGTAAAATGGAATAATTTAATATAGGAACACTCTGTCCCTTTCATTTTCATTTTCATTTTTCTTTGTCCCTTCCATGCCACCACTAATCCTGCCCACCCAACACCTACGATACTCCAAGAAGCACATACCTATTCTTTTTTTCCCAGTCTAACATCTAGATTTCATACAAATCACCATTTCAGTTCCATGAGTTACTGGAAAAGTAGTGTCAGGTCTCTTCAGCTATAAGGAACTGCCCATACAACCATTGTCAGTCAAGCTGCTCTATGAGAGGGATTTGAACAGACAGCTGGGATTAGGAGGTGTATAGAGTGTCCAGGCTGTCCTGGTAAGGAGTAAGACATTTAGAGTTTCTAAGCAGTGTGTGTAACCTGGGTGTATGAACATGTGCTGCCCACTCCTATATGACTTCTTGCATTACAAAACCTGGTGCAGTTGTATAACACGAGGATGTAGCAATGAAATGATGATTCTCTCCCCACTGTGCGTGTTTTACTTGGTTTGGGGGATTTGTGTGCTTGTCTTCCCCAATCTCGAGGATTCACTTTGTGTTGCTTTCACTCATATTTTCCATTTGCATTTATCCAGAACTGGCTTTGGCTGCTCTGACCTTTTGCCATCTTCATTAAGGGCAAACCCCTGACATTATGGAGAACTCGTTTCATGATCTGTGTTAAGTTCAAAACAGATTGTGCCATGAGTATCACTTTCCTATGAATTTGTGATTCAAGGATGGTACACTGATGTGTATTTTCCAATGGGTAAGGTGGAAATATCCATGCACCCCTTCTGTGAATGATTTGCCAGAGGCATTTGTTCAAGAAACAAGGAGGAACCTATTTTTTTGTTCTTCTACATCTGTGCTAAATTTGGTTGGAAGAAGCCGACAGACTTGAAGATTACTGGCAAATACTATCGTGTCTGTCATGTCATGAGCAGAGACACATTAAGGACAGGCTCACAAGTTTCTTTTCCTTTCAAAACCAATCTAAAAGTGAAACTTTCTGACATTTTTGTTGGTTTTCCTTTACCCAGCTCCCCTTTTGGAGATGGTGCTTCAGTTATTCCTTGTTAGTTTGAAGTGCAGTCAGTGATACCTTCTTATTGCCTGACCTCAGTTTTCACCAAGATGGTCTTCTACGTCTGTGAGAGCTGTATGTTGACTGCACACTTGACCCACCTCACCCAGACCCTTTTATCATCCTGTTTCTCTGCTTCATACCAGAGTGGTTTATCCCAGGAGCTACAGATTCTAACTTTCACATTTCTTCCAACTAGCAAAGCATACATGGTTTCTTGTATATGATGAAGGGAGACACAAAAGATACAAGAGATATAAAAATATCTTTTTTAATATTTCTGAATTCACACCTCTGCCAAACACAGTGCAGCAGAAACAGCAGCATGATCTCACCACCTGTGTCTATGACAGGACAGAAACAGTTACCTTTAGGATATAATAGTTGTTCATGAACCTTTGGATGTTAAATGGAAGTTTTTCCTTTAAAAAAAAAAAAATTCCAACTTACAGACAAACTATGCTTTACCATCTGTGACAGAGACATTAGGTTCTTACCCACTTTGTTTTTTGGCTCCTGTTTTTCTTGTCTGTGCTGCTGCATCCAGTAGTAAGTCAGAGAGGAAACATAGAAGTTCAGGCTATGCCTTCACTGGAAGAAAACACGATGTTCCTCTTTGGGGTTCACTGTCATGAGGTGCTCGGCCTGAGGTGAAAATCTAGTGGAGACAAGTTTGTTGTGTGAACAAGTGTGAGCAGGCCACAATAAAGGTTATGGGGAGAAGCCAACATTTACCTCTCACTACATACTTTTATGACTGCTGCTCCATCTTCTCTGCCTTTGTCATTTTACTTCCCATACCATCAAACTCAAAAGGACATACACCTCTTCCCTCAGTGAAAAAAACCTCTGTGGCTGTGAGGAAAAACTTGTGCAACATAAATCCTTTCAGTTCTTCCCATTGCTATTATTTTTGCTATTGGTAAAGCCAATGCTTTTCCCTCTCAGCTGAGGTCCTCACAAAATTACCTGAGGCTGAAAATGGTGACTGTTTTCCAGCACAATGACATAAATGCCAAGTTGCCTTTGTCTAGGTGGCAGCAGATCCTAAAGAGGTCAGCTCTCGTGATTTTGGACTGTATGGTTGAACACATTCCTTCCACCTGGATGATTCACTGAGCATCTTCCAGTCCCTGCTGTAAACAGTTCAACTTGATGATGTTAAAGGTCTTTTCCAACTTACATGATTCTATGATTTTATGAAAGGCAGAACACGGGGTCTGGCAAACTGCGAAGGACAAAGGTCTGGTAATAGAGGGTGGAGATAAGAATCTGACTCTGTGCAGGTTTTGGCAGGTTTGTGTCATTTTATCCATGCAGGGCAAAGGAAGAAAATCACAAAGGGGACGTGCAGCAACAGGGAAAAGGTGTTTTCTCTCAGACTCTTCCTGTGCTATTCTTCTTGTCCATTTTAACCTCCCACTTTCATGAAACAAAAATGATGAAAACAGATAAGAAGTGACTTCAATTAAGGCTGATTCTGTCTTCACCTTAAAGAGGAATCCAGGAAGCTCTCCACAGCCTTCTTTCTCTCTTTGAAGTGTTGACTTATCATCCTCCTGCCATTAAAATATAATGGGCTAGCAGTGGGTGTGCTGGGATTTGACACCCAGTGGGGAACCGCACCTAATCCTACATCATCACCTGATCCGGTCTGGCTTATTTTTGCAAGACACTGACCCCATCTTCACCATTCAGAGCAGAAAAGGGGGAGGAGCAGAGAATTATTGTAGAGGATTTAGTCCAAGCCAACCAGTCTCCACATAGGTGTCACAGAAGATGGTTTCAAACAGAACCACATAAGCAGGCACCTGCAGGAGGGACAGCCTGAGAGCAGGAAAGAGGGAGGGGGGATTTTATCAGGTGTCTGGGTGCATTTGATCACAGGGTGCTCCGGATACTGACTTTATCTTCCCAACACAGGGGGTTGTGGTAACTCAGGAGTCACTTAGTGGAGTGGAAGCAGCTTACAGGTCATGGAAACAAACAAACAAGGAGGGGAGCCAGAGAGACAGAAGACACCTGCTCCAACATCATCAGCCTTATCTCTGTCACTGGGCTGCCTGCAGAAGACTTTGAGTCTGGCCCTGTCAGCCCGTACAGAGCAGAGGTTTGGCAGAGCTGCCATGAAACTGTGGGTGCAGGAGGGAAGGATGTGGAGGGAAGATGGGCTTTATGCTTCCACAAATGGCTGTGGTTTCCTTAGGAGGCAGACAGTTGTTTCTGCCTTTACAAAACTATTTCCCAAAGGCAGTGTCTCAGATGATCTTGTCTGATTGTTTTTCCATCTGAGCCATTAACAGCACCTGAGCAGGGATTCACCTTTAGTCTCAGACTTCTCTGTTTTCACCATGGAAAGGGCTGGGGTTGTCATGCCATGTGCAGATGGAGTCTGTGTGTGTCTTTTCTGGCACGGCAAAACTAACCATAACCCAGTGCTCACAAAGACAGGTCCTGTAGAAAAGAAGGCTGCTGCTTCCTTTTACGTGCTATGTGGTGGGCAACATGTCTTACAGCCCCATCTAGGGGAAAAAATCTCAAATATTACACAGGAGATGATCTGCTCAGGAGCACATCTGCTTCACTGCTCCTGACCCATTGGCTGCCTTGTCACATCAACCAGATGCCTGTTCTGGTGGCTGCAAAAGGCTCAGGTAGGGCTGGGACTGCAGTTGTTCCCTGGAGGTGTAACAGTAAGAATGAAGAAGATATGAGGATTTTTTGGCTGTTTTCCTCTCTTCCCTCTTCTCCCACTTTTGCTTAATTTTGCTGGCCTAGCCCCTGAATGTTTGGGAACATTTTTTTCCAGCTAAAATGGAATGAATTCATCTGAGCTGGAGGTTAATAGCTCCAGTCGTTGCAGTCACCCGTCACTACTTGTTCACAGATGGTGAAAGGAAGGGCAGAGGCAGGTAATTGCAGGCATTTGGCATACCTGGGCTTTTCCCAGGCCTGTTCCTTGTCTCTTCTTTTCTCTCTGTGTCCAGTCAAAAACAGGGCTGTCCTGTTCACTCAACACAGCCTTGATTTTATGGTTACAAAAACAGCAGCAGGCAAAAGGTTTCCAAGAAGAGCACCATCGCGTGCACGCCTGTCTCATGTGTGAGAGGATCTGTGATGATTTTGGCTTCTGACAGTGGCTGTCTGCAGTTGCAGAGATCAAAGTCCATAGGGAAACCGTACCTAAATACTCAAGACTGACTGGTAAGTAACACCAACACCTCATGAAATCAAAGTAAAGTGTTTCGATGCTTCGTTTATTGCGGGACTTTTCCGTTCAAAGTCAAACTAAGAAAACCAGAAGACCAAACATAATGTATTCTTCGGGCCGGATCGTAAGACTTGGTCAAAAAATGTAGCTGAATTGAGGGAAGAAATTCCAAGTTTCATTGTCTCTGCTTACCTTGCTGTCTGGAACACAACATCCCAAGACCTTTTTCCCTTTTTTTTTTTTTTAAGCAAAACTGAGAGGAACTCAAGTTCAAGCACAGCAACCTAGGCATATCTAGAACTGAGCTGGAAAATCAGATCCAAAAACCATTTCTGTCAGGTTGCCCTTTGTTATTTTTATCCCTTTTGGTGGTTTTGGAGAAGTGCTTGCCACCTACAGGTTGTTTCATGGTTAAGTTGTGCATTCTCTCCAATTAGTTGATCAAAGTTTTCTAAATGGAAGACTGACTACAAGTGACCGTGACATTTCATAACAAGTTTCTCCTGAGTAGCCATTTATGCCAAGGACTTTAAAACTTTCAGGAACTATTAATTTTTACACAAATAATGGTGTATTTCCTAATAACTTTGGCTAACGTGACATGATGAATAACAGGGAACTGAAATCATCAAGGAAGTAAATTTGTTACAGAGTCAAACCAGACATTTTTCTACTTGAGTTTTGGTCCAGCTACAGAGAAAGTTTTATTCTGTTGGTTGGGATTTTTTTTGAGTCCCACATAGTCTTCAAAGTAAGAGTGTAGGTTCAGTTCTGGGTTTGAAAAGAAATAACAATTCAAATCAGTTTTCAATTTGGGTTTGGGTTTAATTCAAAGCTGTCAAGTATATTCGCAGAGTGATTAAAACTGTTCCAACAGTTCTGGCCATGAGGAAACTAAGGCAAACCCAGAGGACATGCAGATCTGGACAAGTACTCTTGTTATGAGCTAAATTTTTCTGTTACCTAAATACTCTTACAGACCCAAGGCCCATTGTTTTAGGCAGGGCAAGAAACAGGTAGTAAGAAATTACCCTGGCCTAACAAATCTTCCTGTCTATAGACACAAAGCCGGTGCAGGACGAGAAAAAAGAAGTGATATTGTCTTTCTCAGATGAGGAACTGAGGCATGGAGAGGTGAAGTGACTTGGCACAGACAGTGCAGGGAGGCTGCAGCAGAGCTGGGAGGTGCAACCAAGGGCTGTGGGTCCCTCACACAGCTCTGGGATGTCCTTCCTGCCTCCCCCTCCGTGGCTTGGATGGCACCCACTCAGAGCTCCATAAAACAGGACAGAACACTGAACCAAACTGCTGGGGAACGAGGGGAGAAAAGCCCCGTTTATTTTTCTTTCTGCTACTTTATCTCACTTCAGTGGGAGCCGTTGAAAATGTCGAGGATAAATGAAAACAACTGTTGGGCACTGGTCCAAGTGGTTAACAAAGAACCCCAAACTCTTTTAAGTCCTACAACTAAAAGGTGCTGGCATAAAAAGAATAGCATTTTTCTCTGTAGATATCATTTGTTGAACTCTCTAGTTCTGAATAGGATTCTTTGCCTTCTCCCCCTTCTCTTCCCACACAATTTAAAAACAAACCACAGAAAAACCATAGTATTCCCATCCTTACATGCTATATTAGATGTTTCCTGAGAGACCCTGTGGTGTTGTTCACATGTGATGTCAGGCTAAGGTCCTACCTTAGATAACATTTGTTAAAAACCCAGTATGAGTATCCTCCTCCCCCTTCCATAATCATACTCTGGAGCTGGAGGCAAATGCCAGGACAGGTAACTATTTCCATCCTCAGCTGGGCAGAAGATTTCCTGCTTTCTGTGGGTCTGTAGTGTGTCTGAAAGCACCTGTCCATCCCCAACAGGTAGGGATGCAGCACCAGAGAGGGGAGATGGGTGGGGTCAGTATGAACTTTCTCCCGATAGCATGGTGTAAATTCTTCGGAAAATTAAGTAAGAAGCCAAGGGAAAAGGCTGGACTTTTGAAAGGAAATTGCTGATGCAGTAAAGCAGAACAGACAACCAGAATAGCTTTAGTAATCCAGTAAAGAGGCTGACCTGTGTAACCTGGGCTGTAGAAGAGGTTTGCCTGGGGAGAGAGACTGTGCTTTTTGCAGTACTGGGAGCGTATCAGTGCCAAGGCAGAATCATGCAAGGGGAAATTTGGCCTTGAGGCTTTGATGCCTGCAGTGGAGAGAGCTTTTAAATGAGCAGGCAGCTGTGAATTCTATCTTGGTCTGTGTGGAAAGGCTGAAGTTGTGGTTGTGCCTTCAATATTGCTTGGAAAAGGCAGACTTTCACCTACCCTGTGGTTATGATAGATCAGGGGGAGGAGCACAGCTGTATTATTAGGGTGGGCCAGACCTTGTCATTATAAAACTCTGTAATGTAGTTGAACTTTGGGCTGAAATCTAACAAGTTGGGTGCCAACACTGATCTTATGGAACTAAAAGAAAAAAAAAAAAGATCCCAGAATGTGTGTAGAGGGGGAAAGTACATTGTTCTGCTTCTGTAAAACCCACAAATATGCATCTCAAAAAATATGAAAAGAATAAACTTGGGCCCATTGTTTGGAGCTGGCACATTATGGCCTGTGAATACCTTTGCCATCTCTTCCCTCCCTCCCTCTAAAGCTTCCCCTGTCTAGTTACAGCCTGGTGAAAGAAATAGCTAATTTGACATTTTCAATTCCTCTTTTGTTCTGAATTTCTGTGGTGGGAACAGAATAAGGGGAATGGAGATCTCTGGAAAGAACAGGATGAAGAGACAATTTACACCACCTCGCTCATATACAACCTTAAAACAGGGCCTGTAATACCTGACTCTTCCCAATCCTCAGCTGTCAGCAGAGACCTCAGGTCCCAGGGATAAATTGCCTTTATCCATGTTCCCATCCAAGGGGACAAGCTGTGGAGCTGGATGATCTGGCCTTTGTTCACATCACTGAAGTCCGTCCCATCCAGACCGTGCAGTTTCTCTATTTCTTTTGTTAGCTGTTTAATAATGGAGCCAAATATCCCTGAAAACATTAATTCAACCACTTTTTATTACAGTGTTTACAGTTTCAGATAATTATATGCATGATTCTCTCAATTCAAAATTCTCATCCTTTTCTTAGTGCACCGGAAATTCTCACTCTGGAGATTAAAACTGCAGATGAATCCTGGTTTTGCAAAGCTTGTGTTTATAGAAGCCCTAAAGTTTAACAGTTTGAACTGTGGCAAAGGTAGTCAGAACACACACAAGGAACCAGGATGCACTGTCAGCTAAAAAAAATTGAATCAGAGGCCACTTGAATTTCTCAGGCTTGGGAGAAATGAAGAATTTAATACATATGTCTATCCTTTACCCATCCATAAAGCAGTAGTGACACCAGCCAAGCAGTCCTTACCAGCAAGTTGTGAAAATAAACCCATTTTCATCATCATTTATGAAATGCTTGGATTCCTTTGTGATAAATGACATAGAAGAGGCCACGAGGAAATGAATAATTCCAACTTCAGAAGAGAGTTTGAGTAGTGTGCTGAAAAGAGATGACCTTGGGACCACATGTTGACCATGGATGTTAAAGTAAAATATTCAGTATCTCCATATTAAACTAGCACTCCTCAGGGCTTTATATGAGGCAAAGATGCTACCAAAATGAAGCAAAACCCAAATAAACAAGGATATCTGTGGGCCACTGGCAATTCTATAGCTGCAAGAATATCCTTCCTTAAAGTTTCTGGACTGGCTTATGTCTAATCAGGGAATACATAATGATGTCAGAAAACTCAGAGGGTAAGCAAACAACCCCACACAAAGATTTACATGATAATAGTGACAGTGTAGTCAAGCTCTGTAGCAGCATCTCTCTTGCTGCCTTCTGTGTTCAAACTGGAATATCTCATCCCTGAATTGGTCTGAGTAGTTCTTTCCATTCTGCTCTGATTGAGGAAGGGGAAGAAGAAGCAGCAAAATTAGCTGGCCTGATTTCCCCTTCTGATTTCACTTTCTGATTTCTCAGACCAGAGTAATTCCACCACAGTGAGCAAGATCAAAATTAGCCTCTAAACATTTATTTAGAACTCCTTGAGGATGACAGAAGGGAAAAACTGGGGATGTGCTGAGACATTGCCCCAGGCACATTCAGCAGTTATTAAAAAGAATTCACTTCCATGCAAATTGTACTTCATCAGTTAATTAAGAAGGTATTTATCCTCTGCTTTAATTAATATCTTGTATCTTCCTTCCGAAATACTTAATCACGGAATGAAATCATCGTAGAAATATTGCCCTGAAGTTAGCACTGGCATTTTGTATCTCAGCAAATCTGACATGTGTCTGTGTGTATGCATATATATATATATGTATATGCATGTGTGTATATTTTAATAGCAGTAATTATAAACTACTCTGCCAACCTACAGAGCTGCTTTACATTTCTGGCTTGCTGCCAGTTTTTTTTCCACTGGTGCCTGATGAATAGCAACTGTTGTGTGTGTGTGTGTAGATCTGTGCTCCATTTAAGCAATGCCCCCAAAGAAATCGGCCTCCTTGGCTGTTAAGCATAACTTTGTTAGGCAGAGCCTGGGGCAGTTGACAAAACCTATTTGTTAACTAAAAACTGTAATCAGTGGTTTGTGTATCAGCAGCGTAATACTTTCAGTAAGGCCATGTTATAATAGATGGAAAATCAGTTATTTCCTGAGCATCAACAACCAATTTTCCACCAGTTAGGCTAGAGATGTATATCCCAGAGGTATGTGGGAAATAGAATTAACTGGTGTCAGCTTGAGCCTGGGAAAGATACTGGCAAAACATATGGTAGTGGGCTCTCTAAACAAACTAAATAAGCCATGCTGGAATACTGTTGTTGCCACCTGGAACTCAGGTGAAAATGATGAATCTTTCTAGACTATTACTGTTGCATTGAAATGGAAGAAATATTCTGGAGAAGGTGCAATGTCTGTCATTTGGAATATCTCAATCCAGACTGCCTGCAGAGGCATTAAACAGAAGTTATCGGCCTGTGGCAGGTGGTGTTGAGCCTTTACCGCACAAGAGACCAGCCTGAGGATAATCACAGGAACACAGAGTATGCTGAGTTGGAAGGGACCTTCACCCTTCTGGGCTCAAAAACATAGCCATGAATTGTTCAGATGAAGCCTCAATTCCTCAAGCAGACCCTACACTTGCCATTAAATCAATAGGCAATATTCAGTCCCTTCTGAGCATCATTCATATGATTGCTGTCTTCCCACTAATCTTGGAGACATTCCTCACCCAGAATCTTCAGTTCAGCTCAGCTAATCCATTAAGATAAATAAAAACAAACACCAGCAGGATGTAGCTTATCAGTTATTTGTGAAATGTTCTTATCTCTTCTAGAGTTTCTCACTGGGAAATAATGTACAGAATTCTTTCCCCCTTCCATTTATTTCTGTCAAACCTATGGCTGGAGTGCACCACAACTGGTAAACTGCAAACCAACATCATAAGCCTAATTAGAACAATTAACTCACTTCAGTAGTCTTGGAGATTTTGGGGGGGTTTGAACTTTCCATTATGGTTCAAGAGCTGGAAATACAGGTCCCAGAGGAACACAGTTACACGTGTTGCAGGACCCAGACTTCAAACCTTCAAGTGTTCAGGGGAAATCTCACTGTGTTGACAATTCCCTTCTTTATTTGTCCTCTTAACATGACACATTATTTGAACATTATTAAGTCAACCCTTTGGTAGAGAGCACGACAAATGCCCGAGTAAGTGAAAGCATGATGCCACTGGACTGAGTGGCCCGTGGGTCTTGCTGTTGTGAAGAGAATGATTGCAGTTCTTTGTGACATTTTTCACTGAAAAGATGGATTAGTAGACAGGCATGGGCTGGGGCTGTAAGTTACAACTTATCTCAGGATATGTTTATATCCTTTGCATGCCTAAGAAGTCATTTTTAAAGGCAGCTTTAGCATTTACGAGTCCCTACGGATCACTGCACAAATCTGTAGCTGTAAAGACTGTCCAGGCTCTTTGATGAGGGCTTGGGAGTTCAGACAGGACAGGAGGAATCATGACTCAGTTTCTGTTCCTGAGAGTGTCACCAACTCTGGTCGTGTCACTAAAGTTCTCCAGGCTATAGCTTTCTATATAAAACAGACAGAGTAAAATCTAGAGTGTTTTAATGTTTTGTTAATAGTTAGAGAAAGGCCTGGCTAAATGGCATCATCAAGAAGTGTTTCAGAGCAGTGCTGATTTATGGAACACTGGTGTCTACACCTTTGTCCTTCCCCTAGGCTTGTTACTGAAAATAACACTGTAAAGGGCTTGAAGTCCTGGTAGGCTTGTTGTGAGGTCTGAGGAAACTGTTGTGAGGAAACTGAGGGGCCCAAGGTCTAATCCACCCATGTCTGTGCCTTGTCTCTCTTTCTCCTCTTCAGAGCTCTGTCCATGGTGTCCTCTGGTCAGTGGATCCTGAAACCTTCTATGCTGAGTAAACAGTTAAGAAATACATACCTCTAATTCTGTGTCCATTCGTTCCATTTGCACTCAGTATGATCAGGTTTGCTTTAATTCCTGCATCTGGGAACTGGTATTTGTTACACAGGAACAGTCAGAACAGCCAGAGGTTCATCTCCCTGTCTAGGACAGATGGGAACTATCCAAACATTTTCATCTGCCAAACTTATTAAAAACAAAATATGAGAATAAGACCAAAAACAAGAGTTCTTGGGATATATCTTGGGGAGAGACATATTGACAGATCACCAGCATAAGCCCATGACCTCCCAGCCCTGAAACAATAGACTGCTTTAGACATTTTAAAGCCTTTCTTGATTTGTTCAGGAGCCTTTCCAGATTTGTCTCAGTTCCTGTAATATCTGATCTGCTTCACCCGATCAGTGCCCTCATTAAGCAGTGGAGGGGGATGCTGCTGGGAATTTTAGTAGGAACTTAAGATGTGTGAGACATTGATTGTTTTGCTTTTCCTTTTCCAATCACCAAAATGACATTCAGGTCCCAGGAAAGAAAAGATACGGACGTTCAGCTGTGTGATTAGAAGGACCAAAGTGGAATATGCATGTGTATACAGAATATATCTGCAAACTGGGCTTTGATTTACTGCTAGGCTTAAAAACCCTTTAAAGACTTCTAAGCACAGGAAGAAATATGCTGTTAGTAAAGCTTCCGTGTTATCAGCCCAGCTAAATAATGATGTGCAATGTGTCATGTGTAAGGAATATATTAATGCTTGGATAAATATTTTCCTAATGTCTGCTAGGTTGATATCTCCTTGGCACATAACCAGCGGATAGTAAATAACGCTCACTACTCTGTTTACTTAAGGTCTGTTTTCTCTCTTGTCTCATGCATTGGCAATAATTTTGGGGGCTATGGGGGAGGAAAAGGCAGAGGGAACCAGAGCCTTGTAAAATGTTTGTTTTCCTTACAAATTTCACGAGAAATAAACTGTTTATGCCTCAGTGTTTCACTGCCATGGAAATGTTAGATGATTTTGTGTGACTGTCAAAGTGTTTAATGTGGAGCCAAGCAGTAGCATTACAGAGAGTGGGAGGGGAGGAAAAGGAGAACACAATGAAAAAAACAAATGAGTCCACTTTACCTTGTAGTTTCTAGCACGTTATTTTCTCTTGCTTGTGGGCATGACTTAATGCTGGTTACTCCCCTTGGCTGCAAACTGCATTCATTTTAATCATCTGTTTTGACAACCTCTTTCCCCCTCAAGCTCATCTCTAATTGAATTTGTCATGCAATCTCACCTCCCCTGAAACTGTTTGTACGGGAGGGAACCTGGGAGGCAGCTGGGCCCGGGTTGGTTTCTGTAGTGTGACCTCCAGAAATCAGCCTGTTTCAGTCCTACCTTTGGAGCTGGGAGGTCTGGCATTGTCTGATGTCCCACAATTGTGGCAGTCATACTTCCAGATCTGATCCCTACCAACTCCTGCCGTTCTCTGTTGTCTTCCATGTCACAGGGTAGACATGCTTATAAAGGACTGTTCATTTTGAGATTAAATTTCTCCTTGCACACCCAAATACGCAGCTTCTCTGCTGTGTTCTGTCCTTTCTGACTTCCTTATATATTGAGGGATGTCAGTAGGGTGCTCAGAGGGGACTGTGGAGTCCCCCAAGCATGGATGCAGACCTGAAATACTATAGTTTCTCATTTAGACAGGCATTGTATATATGAGAATATATGACAGAATTTGGCATGTGATGCTTACTGAGGTTGTGGCTGTGGTTTTTCCTAGTGGCCAAGAAGGACCTTGAGAATTGTACTTCTCAATTTTTCTCTGTCTGAATGTCCTCAAGCCTGTCAGTCTCAAATAGTGTGTTTTTATATTTAACAAAGGAAAAGAACATTAAAAAAAAAAACCAACAAAACAAAAAAACCAAAAAAAAACCCAAAACCAAAACTCAACCCAAAAGCAAGTTCCCATGCAGATACATGTTTTCTGTATAAAAGAACTGACTACCTTTTTCTCTATAACTTCACAATAACAAAATGAAATCCCTCTCATACCCGACATAAGGTGTTGGGTTTCTTAACATTTCTGTTGCTGAATTCGTCTGAGCCTGTTCCACCCTGCAAGCTCAGGATGATGACAGTGTTAGGCATGGGGGGAGACACACACATTAACATAAGAACACTCATCTTGCTCCTGAGCATAAGTGGAGCCATCATGTTGTCTTCGTCTACTCAAAAGCGCTGTGTCAACATGTCCCTGCAACAAAAGTGTTCTTGGTGTCTAGATAACACTTGTCACGTGTTTGACACAGCACCCTCTTATCTCAGCTGGCCAAACACTGCAGATAAACAGTGTCATGGAAGTGCACACATGCTTTAGACAAGGTTTGTGATCAACTCAGATTTGCAACCTTTATATCTGGCTGCGGCATCAACCAAAATATGACAGACTTACATTGCCTACATTTGAAAGATAACCTGTAGGAGAAGCTGCAATATAAAATCACAAGTGTTACACTTCAGAAGTCAGAACATTTGCCAGCAGAACCTACAAAATTTCTTACCTCTCCCTACTGAGTGCTTGAGCTCAACAGAAATACTTGCTAGTATTGTAACTAAATCCTAATTAAGTATTCATTTTGATTTCTGAAGTCACACACCTTCCTGAAAGCCTATTTATTCCATTTTCTTTCAAATAAACTCTTTGCTTTGACCTGCATACTTCTTCCTCTCCTCTTTGGCCCCTCCTCAGAAACAACTCCTTTTTTTTCCTGTGTATTGTCAGAGTAAAAATGGAAATACTTTGAACCCTCCAAAACTCTGTTGTTACACCGATGAATCACAGTGGTGGGTTGAAGAGGTTACTCCACAGCAATCTGGAATAGATGAGAAATCAAACTTCTTATGGCAATGCCATTGTAAAGTGAATAAATATTTCCAGATTCCAATTTGATATATTATTTTCTTTCTTATATGCAGATGATGTGAGGGTCTTGTAAATAAAGGATATAATATCAGGGAGATGGAGGTAGGAAATGAAGATTGGTTTCCTTTTCTTCTATCTTCACCTCCCAGGGAGAAGTTAATTTTGGCTGTGTTCAGTCTGAGTTCACAGAAGGGAGAACACTAAAAAGCTTACTTATTCTATAAGTTCACTGCCAAATTAAATGGAAAGAAGAAGCAAAAATAATAATAATAAAGATCATATTTGAATTGGGGGGAAAAAGCTAATATCCTCTCCAGATTTCAGCTCTCACCCCTTTGGCATCTGTATTTGCCAGTTCATTAGGAAACATCTTCTCAATATTTTGGTCTAATTTAAGTGGACAGATGCTGTTTTTCCACCAAATGAAGTGGTATGAAGAAAGCCTGTCAGATTTAGTTTGGCATTTTCCGTTGTTACATTGAATGTTTATTGACCATTTTTTCTTTCCCAGAAATAAACTCTGTGAGATAGACACGAGTTTCTTGGCAGCAAGGAGACAGAAATCCTGCTTGTAGGCATATGCCCTGGTCTGCAGCCTCAGAAAGCTTTGCCAGTGTCCAGGTTTTGCAGATCAACGTTTCATATATATTTTACATGCTGGCAACAGTCCTTTTCATTTAGGAGAAGCTGAGTGCTGAATAGGCATAAATATCTGGGCTTAACCAAGATACAGCATGGAAAGGCATGGCCAGATGATATTATATGCACACCGTGGTGCAAAACATCTGAAGCCTGAGAGGTCCCATAGTTGTAGCTGGCAGGAAGTCCAGCAGAAATCCAGCCAGCCCTGCTCTGCAGGCCTAAGCTCATTCCCCACATCTTCCTGGCCCACTTGCAGGAAACTCCAGCTGAGGTTTATGGACTCAGCTTTGCAGCAGGTCAACCAAGAGGCTTGTGAGTCCCTGATGGCCTTGAAATCCAGCAGAGCAGGACTGGATCTGGTTCCCATGGCTCTGCTTATTGGCTGCTCTGAAAATTAAGTCCAGAGTATCCAGAGTAGAGTAACCAATCAATGTATTTTAGCTGATGTCTAGCCTGGATAAATATTCTCTCAGAGCCTCCAGCTCCAGAACCTGGATACCCCTGCATCCAGGTGGAAACCAAACAGGATTTCCTCACGCAGAGGGGCAGGGAGGGTCTCCACTGCATGCTGAGCATTGGTCTGAATCCCACATTACTGATGGATGTGATTACTGCCAAAGTCACTCTCCATCTATCTATTCCTTGTCACTGTGGTTCAGCCTCCCCGCCGACCCCGCGCCGTGTGCCGGAGCACAGCCCCGCCGGAACCGCTGTTCTGCATTAGCCGGCTGCTGGAGCGGAACAGTCCGGTCTAAGGCCCATCAGAATCAACGTGTGGATTCCCAGGGGCTCTCAAAAATGTGCATACATCATCTGGCAAATCACAGCCCTGAAAGGCCCCGGGGGAAAGCAGCGGAGCTGGGCTTTTCTTGCTCGGACAGAGGAGAGGTGGTGTCCCTGAGGAGCAGCGCCTGCAGTGTGGTCAGGAGCAGCGCTTGGCACGGCAAACACAGCATCAGTACAGCAGCTCTGTGTGTGTGTGCCCAGAACTGGATGTGCAGAGCCAGAGTAAAGGCAGTGCACATGCTGTGGGGTGTGATGAGGTGATTCGGAGCAAATAAAGCTTAATTAGTGCACAGTGACCCTTAACAGTAATTTCCTGTATGATGAAATACCCACCGCCAGTGATCAAAACATGCCACTTAATCACAAAGCTTTTTTCTTGGAAATATGCATTTACTTTGAGCTTTCATGTTTTCTTCTTTCCTCAGGGAAAGGGTAAAACATATCTCTAATACAGACTTGATCCCACATTCCCTGCTCTGCTCTTAATTTTCATGACCAGTGCTGGTTTTTCCCCTCTCTGATTTGCAGATTTGGCCCTGGGAAGTTTTCCAGTGTTGAGGGGAGAGAGCAGGACTGAACTCTGGCTCATTGATAAGGACTCTTTGGGCATGAGTAAAGCATGCTCTGTTCTTCAGCATATCTGGCTGATGTCTCTAATAATAAGATGAGACATCGAGGTTTTTTGCAATTGAGGTACTTGCACTTGTCTCAGGAAATAGATGTTGTCTCAGGTACATAGGAGCTGACACTGCACTGAAAATATTCTGCCAGTATGGGCAATAAGCACTTTCTCTTCTGCCCTGATTTTGTGAGATGTACAAACATAATATGCACAAGACTTCTCCCACGTGTCCAGTTTTGTTGAAATTGGCCCATGTGTTCAGAAGTTGTAAGGGACGGGGTGGAGTAACAGAAAAAGAAAGGATTCATTAAAATTCATTAAAATCCATTGTATGGATTCATTAAAAATTCAGCTGCAAAATAACCTTGATTGCACGATCCCTTACTGCCATGAGAATTGGGGTTTCCATTAGCAAATTAAACCCACTCCTGGATGAGATACACCACAGATGAGATTCAGCCACAGCTCTGCTCTCTCTCTCTTGAAAGCTTTTTGAATATTGCTCTTTTCATTTCCCTTGCTGACAGGGCCTCAGACGACAAGGGCTGCAATTGCAGAAGACGCTGCAAGAGCCCGCTGACAGGTGATTAACAGCTCCTGGATGCTGTGAGCCTGACCACACTTCTGACCACGGGAGCAGTTAAACAAATTATCAGCAGAGCAGTTTTGTGGTTAACTAACCCTTTTCTCTAAACAAGGCTGCTAATGACGTTCCCAGGCTGGCACCCCCACGCACTTGTGAGCCAGGCACTGTGTGCTGGAACATGCTGTTTCTCATATCTAACAGACTCCTTAAAAACAACAACAAAGATCAAACTGGAAGGCAGAAAGAAGTCTGGGCTCTCGGAAAATGCACAGCAAAAGCTGAATAAAGGAGTCCATTTTAGTAAACTAGTTATTTGGGGGAGTCTTTCAGCCAGGTGAGGAAGCTGGAAATATCTTGGTCCCATTTATTTTAGGGCAGTCTTTAGCCAGAGCTTTCTGTCAGAAACAATACTCTGCTCTCCATCCCTGCCAGTGCCTGAGAGAATGGAATATGTCCCTGACATTTCAGAGGGCTCAGAATCCAAGAAGTTGGCTGAGATCCTAAACATGGGCAGCAACAGAGCAAACACTTCCCCTTGCTAGTTGTCAAAAGCCTTGGTTGGAACTGATCCAAGGGGTGAAGGGACAGGGAGATCACACTATGGGATGGGATGGGGTGGGATGGGATGGGATGGGATGGGATGGGATGGAGAAGAATCGTTTGAAAGAATTGTTTGAAATTATTTAATCCTCAAGCTAAAAGTCTTTTCCAGGCTGGTTGAGCAGCAGCTGTCCTGAGGAATGTACTGCTGAGATGCTCTTAGCTCCACTCACTGGGTGTTCATTTGTCTGCCCTTCCTCAGATAATTAATGAACTTGGTATGTCACAGGGGTTTGTTCTATCACTGACAGATCCCTTATACCTGAGACATGTCGCTGAGGCTCCAGCACTGTCTTGTAGCAGTGTGGAGACAGACTCCTGTCCACCCTGGATGCCTCCCTGGGTCACTCAAACTTACATTTGATCAGCAGAGATAAGGATGGAAGAGAGCTGAGGATTGTACATAGTGGTGTGGTTCATCTAATTTCGTGGACATCATCTTCATGACTCTGA
The DNA here is from genome assembly GCA_013397135.1 of Pachyramphus minor. Taxonomy (NCBI): domain Eukaryota; kingdom Metazoa; phylum Chordata; class Aves; order Passeriformes; family Tyrannidae; genus Pachyramphus; species Pachyramphus minor. The sequence goes on from VYXB01004451.1 coordinate 602,942, forward strand.
AGAGGCTTTGTGTTCTCGCACCTGGATATCTATGGCTGAGTTTACTTTCCTCAAGAAAGGGGAATTTAGGGCTAATCTTACTCTTTGTCCTTCATTTAGAGGTGTCTGAGGGGAACTGAATAGGTGAGGATGAAGGACACAGAAATACCCTTCTGGCTTTAATCTTTTAGTTAAGGATGTGTGGTGATGTTTTGGGAGATTCCTGTCATACAGTGTGTCCTAGAGCCATTCTTAGGAACCTCTAGTGATCCAAGGTATAGAAGCAGCTCTGTTGAAGATCCAAGTAGTATTCAAGCCAGGAGTTCCAGGACTGCCATTCATTTGGACTCTTCTCCACACATCCTGGTCTTGTCTTTTCCTGAGACTGATGGGGGAAGAGGATGTTCCAGAGATCATCAGATCACGTGATGAGGGCAAGGTGAGGAGCATGCTAGGTGACACCTGATTGTTTTGGGTTTACAGAGACAGCAGTTACCAGGAGAGATTAAAAGTTGTAAAATATCTCAGGTAGTGCATCCACTTTAATCGCAGCCTCTCCTAAAGAGAAAAACCTCCTCTTTTGTAGTCAATGGAATCTTGTAAGCAAAGAATCTTTGCCATGACAATGAATTCAATAGCTCTCCGAGGAATAAAAGCAGATGGTTTCACACCCTTACACAGTGAATTGTTTAACTGAGAGAAGAGTCATTAAGTGCAGTCCCTGATGAGAGATTTTCAGCTCCAGTAACTCACCGAGGTGTGCACAGAGAGCTCAGAGAGTGAATACTTGCCATACTTATGTGGATCGTGTTTGCAATGAAAAACATTATAAGAACCTGACATTTTTCCTTTTTTCCCAGCTCGTAGAAGCAGGTGGCTGTGCAAATCCAAGTCTGAAGTGCTTTCTCACTTTGAAGGCTTCAGGATACAATGTTTTTTTTTTTCTCCTTGATGCATGAATGAGGAGTTTGGTCTGCTCTCAACCTGGCCCAGCCTCTGAGTACTTAACCCTGTTGAAAATCCTGGCTTATGTTTGTTCAGAATTGAGAGGGAGGAAGAAATTAAAGCTGATGTCATATCCAGGCTCTTCTGAGCCTTTTCTGCTGTGTTCTGACATTTTCATTTTAGAGAAAGAGTTTTATGCCTTCAATATGCTTTCAAATAAACAAGAAGGGTGATTTTGAAAGCATGCAGTGGCATATGCAATTTATATAACAGCTTAAATAGTTTTTTTCTTTAAACAACATTTATTAGCATTTTACTAAGCAGCTTTCTTGTTCTGAAAAAAAAAAAAAAGAGATGAAAAGTAAGAAAACTCATCCTGGGGAGAAGGTGCAAGTAACTTCTGTTGCTTTACCTCAAACAGTAGCAGATCCTGCTTCAGGGGTAAAGAGGGAGAGTGTTTCCACCTGCAGGATTCACTGAGAAGGGCTCTGCTAGGGAGTGATGGAGTTTTTTGACAGAATTTTCACAAGGGCCCCTAGTTTCCAAAATGAAGCTTGACCAATCTGAGGGCTTCATTCCTGAGACAGGAAGGGTAACAACCTTTCATTTGCCCTATAACCTCTGAAGTCAAATGATTGCTTTGTCTAAGCCAGTGCAAAATTCCACTGGTTATGATTCAAAGTAATAGATGTGCTTTTTTGCCCCTGGTTGATGGTGTTTTCTATTTAATAGAAATGTGTTTAAATGAAGAATAAAGTGCAAATGCATAATTACTGGCATGATGTCTTAGTAAGGCTTTTTAAAGCAAAAGATCATGTGAAGAAGTGTAAGATTTTTATTTTCAGTTTTCCTGCCCTCTGGTATGTTGTTCTGACTCTTGTTTTCACTGTGTTGAAGCCATGAGTTAGTTTTGCCAAGAAAAATCTACATGTTCCTGTGTGTCTATACAGCAGTCAGAACTGGTTTCTATGATTTTGCTTGCTTTTGCAGAGAGATTTGTTAGCAAAAACTATCTCTGTGTACTGCAGAAGGACCATGAACAAACAGCATTTCTGGATTAAACACATGTTGCCTTCAAATCAGCCACAGAAAGATGAGGTCACTTGCAGGGGAGCCTATCAGTCAGACCTGTACAAAGAATGGCTTTTTTTCTCCCCAGTGGTCACAATGAGAAATTAGAATTTTGTCAGACCAAATCATAGTGGTTTGGGTCATTTGGTGAAAAAAAAAAAAAAAAAAGAGAAAAATAAAGTCAGTCAATTTTGGCCACTCCATTTCACTTTAAGGTTATTTAACCCTGAAACTAATTACGACAATTTTCAAAGAATGATATCAGAACTAGCAGAGCAGACTTCAAAAATGTATTGATACAGAGGGAGAAAACCAACCTGCCTTGTCAGTTCATAACTGTGTGTTGGAGAGACAACATGATTTAAGTTTTTCTCACGTCTTGAAAGCTGAGCCTCCTTCAAAAAAAGGTGAAAGTCCTCTGCCTTCCCCCCTGAGTATGTACATTCAGCAAAGACTTGGACAGCAGCTTTTGTAGCACTTCATGTAGCACTTCTTTTCATGCTTTAAGTGGTGAAACCAATAAAAAGCAAGCCCTGAGGGCAAGGAGCAATTTGGAGCTACTGTTTCAGACTCTTTTCAAGCTTTGTGTTCCATTGCTGCCTTATCTGTTACAGGTATTTATGTACTACAGCAGACACTGTTTAAACTCTCTAGGATTGATGTAAGCAAATATGCACCCTATGTAACATCAGAGATTATGCCTTCTTTTTCAAAGAATATTTTCATAGGTTATTAACTAGGGCCTTGGATAATTAATAATGAAAACCCTTCCTGACACCGTGGGACCAGGAAGGTTCATGCTGGTGTGCTTCCCAAAGGATCCTCTCTGAGGTCATGGCCCCTTCCCAGCTCTTCTACTCACACACCAAACCAAACTTTTTCCTGGGTGTTGAGTCCTTATGACAGAAGCTCCTGAACTGCAATGCCAGAAGGTACAGGAGCTACAGCAGGGGAGTTTCCTCCCTCATATAATTTAGGTTTATCCATATTACATGCTCAGTCCCTTTTTATGCACAATGAGACCGTGGGCAGCACTTCCTCCATTTGGCCACTCTCTGTCCTGCAAGTCACAGCCCTGGGAATGTACATGTTTAGGTTTGACTGCAGCAGATTAAACTCTTGTTACAAGTCAGTGGCCAATCTGTTTTCCCAGCTATATTTTCTAGGGCTTTTCTTCCTCTCCTCGGCCCCAACACCCCTGAAAACTTTGCAAAATATTCCTTTTTGGCTTTTGACAGTCTCGGTTTCAGATTCCTTTTGCAGGCTAGAGGATTTCTGGGCAGGTTGACAGACATAACATCTCCTTCTTTTAAAAATAGTCCATATTCTGGAACGATGGGCTGGGAGCTGTGTTTGTCTTAACTCAAATTGCAGAGCCATCACTCAAACTGGGAAGATCTCCCTCTCTTAATTCTTTCTGAAGTAAAGATCACTTACCTTCATCTCTGTCCAGGTTACTTTACAGCTGCTTCTGCATTTGTCAGGAGTGATATTGGATGCATAAGAGAGCCTTACCTTGAGGAGTGAGTTTTATACTGATGGTAAAGAAGTGAAAAAATAACTGAGAGAGAATCTGTATAGGCCTTGGGTCATCAGTGCCGCCTTTGTGGGCCACTGGATCTGAGCTTACATGTGTGTTATTTTGCAACTGCAAAGAGATTTTTGTTACTTTTTGGGCAAATCACAGCATCTTGAAAGGCCTGGTAGATACTTGCATGCAATTGTTCATGAAGCATTTCTTAGGAGCCTCAGTGTTTTAAGCAAAATAGCTACACCGGGGATGGGATACCAAAAGCGCCTTGTTTCCACTTACTGTAAATGATCATAAATTCTACTGCTACTTTGTTGTGGTGGCTGCAGTTCTTGGAAGAGTAAAAGGGGTGGGAAACCAGTTCCCAGTCAGTTTTATAAAGTACAAGGTTGCTTGTATTGGTACCAATTCCAAAGTGCAATATTTCAACTATGAATGATTGGATGTTTTCCCAGATTCCCATAAAGCCAGCGTAAAGGGTCACCAATAACATAACCAAAAGATCAGGACATTCAGGACTGGAGCAGATTGTCAAGACAGCCCTGGTTTTCAAGGAGGTGAATATACTGAACTGTGCAGCCTTGGAGGTGGCCAGGGCTGGGAAAATGGGCCCTGTAAATTGAACTCTGATCATGTCTCATTTACAGCTCACTCTGGTCTGTCCATATGCATCTCATAAAAGCAGCAGCCAAGAGCTGTTCCATCCCTAGGGAACTCGTCTCATATGGAACTTCCCTTTGGGGAAATCTTCCCTTAAGTAAGATCCAATCTTGGAGTAGTTTCCAGTGATCTTCCAAAACTAGCAAACAGTAACTCTCACACTTATATTTTTAAATGCTTTTGCGGCAAAGTCTCATCTAAAAGGATGAGGATGCAGAGGGCCTACATATGTTATTTTAGATCTCTCCACAGAAGTAGCAGGGAATTGGGTTGCCACCTCTGTTTATTGAACCATTCTGCAGAATTTGAATGCTATAATGTGATTTTTCTATTAGTCTGTATGTCTGTTCTGCTGCTAGTGGGGAAACCATTACTTTATAGCCCACTCTGGTAGGAGGTGAGAGCCCACCATTGGCAACAGCTGGAGGTGTTCTGCCTGCAAAAACAACACTTCCACATGAAGAGTCCTCCAAGAAAAACTGAGGAAGGGACATCAGCCAGAGGAGACACAGCTCAGCATTGGGATGTGCACAGCAGCTCAGCAAACAGTTGAAGTTAACAGCTTCTGGTTGACTTCTCCAGTGGAGAATCTCCCTCAGCGCCTTGGAGGTCCAAGCATGCTGCCTCAGCACAAGGCTTGGCTTCCAGCGGTGTGGGAAGGAAAACATGAGATTGGGATTTGGCCCCTGGTTTCTCTCATAGCTCACAAAGCATTGCCACTGGAGAAACACAGGTCATCATGCAGATTTAAATATTCACAAGGAGTTTGTTTTCTCAGGAAATAGTCAAGGATGGAAAATAAACTTCTTTAATTTGGCTTTTGACGTCTGCTATAGACACAGCTCATTATGAAGCTGCAACAAGACACACTTCCAAACTGAACCAGAAAATATATTGGTTCATCTGTGACACACAAAAGGCCTATGCAGCCCATTTCATGCTTGCTTAGGGCAGCAACAGGAGTGGAACCAGAGACTGGATGCAGGGTTGAACTTTTCCCAGTCCTGGGTGTGTTTGGGTAAAGGCTTTGGCTCAGTTTGTTGTGCCAAAATACAAGCAGGACACGAATCTGAATTTTCCCAAAGTTCAAATGCAGCTGTATTCAGACTCCTCGGACCCTTGCTTATTTGGCATGTTGGGACATTTACACACACACACAGGGACTCATTTAAACCATCCAACTCAAATCCTCCTACAGCCACAAACACATAAAATTTGAATGCTTTTTTTTCAGACAGTTTGGCTGAAATAAGTCTTTTTTAACAGCAATAAATAACAGAATAATTATTTTTACTTCCTACACAGGAACTCAAATGTTTGATTCATTTTGCTCTTTTTGGCAGCGCTGATAGTTCTGAAATAGTTTTCCCTGGCATCTCAGCAATAACGGTTCCCATTAACCCTGAAGACTCCTGGTGACCTAAACTCAACTTCAGGATATTTAATTTCTCCTTCTCCCTCCTACCCACATGGGAATGTGAGGGGAAACATAACACAGCATAGTAGTGATTAGAGCCTGACTTGTCTTCTGACTGCCCCTGGTGTCTGTGCAACAGCTTGAGGTACTTCACATCTGTCTTTACATAGACATAGGCTTGTCCTATACTTGGCAGTAATTTCTGGTGGAATCTGAGGATTTTTGATATTTGTCCAGGATTTCCTTACCCAACAGGAAGAGCAGAGAGCTACTGTGTAGAGCTCAAAGGAAATGAACTGATCATATCTCCATTACACCTGAAAATCCCAGCCTTTTCTGCTGCCCACAGCCCTGTGCTTCCTGGAAGCTCTGGGCTGGCCGTGCCCACACTGAACAGAAGGTTCTTCAGTGTGCAGTAAGCCATGTGCAAATCAAAGATGTTGGTCTTAAGAGCCCGAACCAAGTGGCTGTACAGCTTGATGCTTCCCAGAAACCTCAGTCTGAGTGTGTGTGTGTGCAGCACACACTGTCTGCACACATACTTCTGCCTGGGAAATGCCAGGTTCCACTCACCACTGGCAAACGCTTGCGTTTAATGAGAACTACTGTGCTGACAGATCTTTGGCTGCTCTGATTACATGTGAACGGCAAAGACATTATTGTTCTCACCGGTGTGACTAGACCCACATGCTTGCCTGCCCTGGCCTGCTCAAAGCCACTCAAGTTTTGGTGGCCTGTGTGGCACACGTTTGTCTCATCGTTCATCTGGGGCTGCTTCAACCACCACCAAACAAACCCAGCCCATACACAGTTTAATCTCTCAACCTCGGACAAGTTCGTTTCTTCATGCACCTAAAATGGTACAATAACTGCCTTTAACCTTTTGGGTATATTTATATGTGGGATAAAGAGCTGGAAGAGTAGACTATTGTTAATTTAGCCTCTTCTTAGTAATTTCTGAAGAGCTCAGAAATTGGGGAGCTCCACATGGAAGATAACAATGGGTGAAGCACAATGTTGAAAGCTTTTCCCAATGAACACGATTGTGATGATGTGAGTTTAGAACTGCAGAAAACAGCAGGGAGCACACTAACATGCTGGGATAACGTTTGGAATATTTTTGGTGTCTCCACGTTACTGGTGGAGGACTCCTGGATCTGTTTGACCATCATTCCACCAGGAAATTGTTCCAGTTTCTGTGGTCTGGAATGGTTAAGAAAAAAAGGATCTTCTTCGTGTTGGAGAGCATCCCTCCTCCTGCTATAATATACAACAGAGTAGGTATTTAGCTAAAATATTCTTCTACCCATGACTATATTTATTCAGTCTTCATCCTGTCATCCAACATAGTCCTCTCCTACATTCATCTTTCCAGTCTGAACATTTTTTTTAACTGTAGACAACTTTCACTTGTCCTCTCAGATGCTCTAGGGACATTATCTGAAATGAGGCAATGGCAGCCACATGTTCCCTGGTACAAGTCAGACCTATAGATGGGGATCCTTGCAGAGAAGACAGAGGCAACAAAGTCTGAGGAGAAAAAAATCACTTATAGGGGTGACTTTAGCTTTGTCTGGACATAGATATCTTGACAATCAACTGCGGAAGCTGTTGTGCTTTACTTGTTCTGCAGTAAAGTAGAAATATTCCTGGAAGTTTCTGCCTTCCACAAGCAGTTTATGTCTTTGGTAGCCTCAGACACCTTCTGAACATACCAGTTTGTCTTCACTAACCACAAAGACCCCAGGGAGACACGTAAGTGTAGGCACTGTCTGCCACTGTGTCTGTGCATCAATCTACCATGGGGAGACTGTCACTGGTTTACCCTTACTGGCTGTGAGGATAAATATATTATCAGGAATATTTAGAAGTGAAGGGCTAGAGGAATGCACATGATAGAGATGCTGCTGTGTGTGAGTAAGAGATTGTCTCTGTGTGCATAATCTCATTCAAATTAAACAGGCATGATCTGGCATCTGAGAATCATTTTCTCTAAGGATCATAATTGTAAAGTTTAACCAAATAAATATTAAAAGACATTATATAAAACTCCCACACAGGGCTCTGCAACCTGAAACATAAAATATACATACAGCAAATTCTGCTCACCACAAAACTATGCCAGGAATATAAGAGTATCTTTTTATACAGATTGGCTTGCATCCCATTCTGGGGTCAGAGACATGACGTCCCAATAAACATTCACGGATCACTTGGAAATCACAGGCATCTCTGAGCTGTCTTGCCTGCCCTCCCTTTTTCAGCTGAACATTTAGTGCTGAGTCGATAAAGCCCCTCACTCCTTCCTCATCATTCTCATCTCCTTGATTCCACCATGTAATTCATATGGCACAGTTTCACCAGCTAAATCATTTTTAAATAGTTAAGCCTGTTTTGGGGCCTTTTAAAACAGCTGGCTGTAGGACTGACTCGAAGTCTAATCTGTATCTCTCCTGAGAGGATATTTTTTTCTGCCTCCCACTTTCTTGATGACTGCAGGACCCAATAAATACAATACTTTCTAACGTTCTAGCTGCTTGTTTGCCTCCCTTCTCACAGAGGGAGCCACTATACTAAAAAAACAGCAATAAGAAAACTCTATAAATTCAGTCTTATGCATTCAGAGCTTGTAAAACCGACCAAGGCACAAATTCCCACAGGCATTGTGCTCCCATGTAGTGGTGAGCAGAGTAAAGCCCCCACCATCTAACCCCTGAAGTTATGTGATATGTGCTGGCAGGCTCCCAGTAGCACACAGAAGTAGTTTTGGCCTTTCTTGTTTTGGAAATTAGGGTGAATTTCTATTCTGTAGCAGCTAGTGAGCAGAGAGTGTGGACAACAGTCATATCTAGTTGTCCACCCCTTTCATGATGGTAGTTGGTTGGCACTTCAAAAGGCTGGGCATTAGACAGCAGTCACATAGTCCTTAGGCCTGATATCTCCATGGTAGCTGATAATATTTCTGTATTACAGGTATATAAATGTGTATCTGTCAAGTTTCTCCCCAAATTTCTCCCACTTGTATCTCCCATGAGCAAAGAAACCTAAAAACTCTCCACTGATACATCTCTGATATGGGGAGATTGGCTTTTACTATGGAGGTAACAAAGTCTAAAGACTAAGCTTGTGCTGAAAGAAAGGTTCAGATTCTTCTTCTATTTAATGATCTTGTTCTACTTTTGCCCATTACAGATAGTCAGATAATAAAAGTGTTATTTCATTTATTCATTTAATTTCATCCTGAGTTGCCTCTGAAGATTACAGAGTCAGGAATAGGCTCCTTCAAGCTACAATAGCACAGAAAAATATAAACTTATCACTTCTCATAGAGGAACAAAAATCTGTGTAATGAGAGAATGGGTTACCAAAGACAAAACTTGAATGGAGTAGAGCTGGAAAACCAGATATTGTTTGATCCATTCCACTGTGTGACTTCAACAGAGTTCACCAACATACAAATGGGACAGGTGTCCAAATGTCTATGGAAGTGATGCACCTGCATGGATAGAGACTTGCACTCACCTAAGTTCATGGTTATGAAATAGTTCATAACTGTTTCAGTACTTTGTGTTAGAGGAGTATTAGGAAGGACTGTTACATCACTGCCTGTATCTGGTGGTTCTACTGGTATGAAACTTTCTCTTGCAGGGAAGCCTCTCATCCAGAGTGGGTAGGTCACACAAAGTGTGGGGACATTTCCTTTCCATAGTGACCTGCACAAAAATGGGAGGTACAGTTTGCTGAAGAAAAGAGATGAGAAAGGCACCTGTGGTCAGTCTGTACAGATGGGCATGACCTGTCTTCATTCCCATTTCTGGGAAAACAAACTTTAAAAAGCATTCTGCAATCTGAGTATAAAACACATGGGCAGGAAGGTCAGTGAGTTCTGTTGGGCACTATTCCAAGAGCTTTTGGGGCAGATGGGCTTTCAGGGACAGAAACTGATTCCTGAACTCCGTGGCTGTTGGCAGATTTGGTTAAAGATTCCTGATGTGCTTAGATCTGCCTTCTTCTGACTTAAGCATGTGCAGATCTGGGCCTATTGAGGCACTTAGGAACCCAGTCCTGAGAGGACATGGTTACACAAACCCAGCAGTAGCCCAGCCAGTACAAAGCAGTTGGATGAGTCACAGGCTTTGTGGTGTACAGAGGCTGCAGATGGAGATTCTTGTTCACGCCGAGAAATGTAGCCTTGTTCTGTACTCCCTGCCATCTGGAGACACACAAACCAAATCCAACTGGCATGTGTTAAAACCCCTCCACCCCTTTGTATGGTTTGGTTTTGCAAATTGCATTTGTTTAGCAAAGGAAAAATGTATTAATTGTTCTGCAAGTGTGACTAATGGTGATTAGTTCTATTCTGCTGTCAGGAAAAGGGCTGCAGTTGTGTATTTAACTCCTCGTTGAAGCTGCCCTGTTTTATACAAAGTTTCCAGGCTTTTGCCAGCTTCAAAGTTAGCATTGCCCATCCAAAGCACTCTGTGGTTAGCAGAAGGACCTGCTGAGGCTCGATGCAGCACTGTCAAATTCAAGACCTCTAGAAGTTGGAGGTCTGAACACTCAAGAGTTTTGAACACAGAAGAGTTCCCTTCTAAATAGAGAGCTATCTGTGTTTCTCATCCAGCCTGTTGAGGCTGATTGCTGACTGGTTTAGCATTGTGCCCCTCACTGATTGGAGGCTTCATAATTTCTGGCTTAGATGACAGTAATATGGCCTTTATATCCAATCTGAACCTGGCAGAGGGTGCTACCTTTGTTTCTTAAAATGTTTTTTAAGCATAACTATAGTTTCGTAAAATATTCGTGTCTTAGAGGTTTCAGAGCTGAAGGTCTGAGCTGAACAGATTACATTGGGATCCCCCCCATTGGTCAAACTATCTTCATTTCAATGCATGGAATTTGGAAAAGGCATTTTCTACACTGTTGGAAATGTACAAATAATGAATGTGTCTGCTGAGGGATAAGGAAATGTTGGGATGTCAAATCTATCTACAGTTCCATTTAACATTTGTTTTTTTAATCCTCCTGCTTCCATCTCTGTCTATGGCTTATAATGCATTCAACACTGCAGCTGCATGGTGTGTGGCCAAGAGCATGAATCAATGTGGGTAAGAAATGCCACATAGAAGTATGGTGTTATCAGCATTAGTGGTCTTTGGGTATGCCTAAAAAAACCCCCACAGGATGAAGATGGGACAATGCATGCATGGGACTCCTTCTGCTCCTTATATATCATGAAAAATAAAAATCCTATTTAAAAGGAATGATTTCATACAGTTTGAGAAGATAGAATAAGTGTAGTTAAGGAAAGGAAGCTACGGGGACATAAAATAGCTTAACAGAGAGATCTGTTAGTGGGAAGGTCTCAGAGAAGTGGAAGACTTCTCTCTGCAGCCTTTGAAATTGAGGTCATCAAAGCACTGAAGAAAATTCACCAGGGCAGAAACATCTGTGATGAAAGCAGAGGTGCATGGGCAGAAAACCCCTTTTTCCAACAATCAGAAAGAAAGGGCGACAAGTAGCATTTTCTTCTTTTTCTAGGAGTTCCTCTACCAGTAAGTCAAGTGACTACTGTATTGCAATGTGATCACATCCTAAAGCCACCCTCAGCTTTGTGGTATTTGTGTTACTGTCTTTGTAGCTGCTGCCTTTGCTTCTAGAAATGAACTGAGAGCACAGAACTGGTAAATCACAATTGACAGCCTAGGAAGCCAAGCAGCCATATTTCAGCATCAGTCAAGTGCTTTCTCAGGGAAGAATTTGCAAAGTAACATGTTCCGCATCTTTTTTTGGCGTAGTCATAAAGGAATAAGCAAACAAAAGGAACAGCATGTCTTCTGTCTGCTCTACAGCAACTTACATGGATTTTCTCACTATCTCTTTTAGGACAACAAAGCTGCCAAGGTTGAAGAAAAGTAAAAACCTGCAACAAATTTTGGCCTGCTTTAACAGTGGGACCTGGGAACTCTTTGCATCTATCAGGACTGCCTGGTATATGAGTAAGTCTCTGTTGTTCTTTCCATGAAACGGTTATGCTCAGAAACACAGGCAGGGTTGTGGCCCTTCTGGGTGTGCCATGGGCCTGCCTTTATTTCCTCCTCAGCTTGCCCAGCCTTGCCTTTGTACCACATGGACTTGAAGTACAAAAACAGCAGAGCTCCAGATGATGCATGTCAAGGGTGCGGCTTCTTTGCCACAGGCAACGGAAGCACATTGACAACTTCACTGTGTTTTCCAGTGATCTTATGTAGAAACGGCAAATTAGGGACTGATGTGAGTCAAATCACATCACTGGGTTTCTTCAGACCTGTGTGGCTTCTGCCATTTTAAACCATGTTCCCTGCACGCAAAGGAATGTGCTGAGTTCAGACCTACCTGTATTTTGTCAGTCACACAGTTAGTCTCGAGTCTAGTCCAGGCCTGGCCAGAACCAACTGCTCTTTGTTTCTTCTTCATGACCATCACTCTGTAGACTCTGCCATTCACTCATTCTGTATTTTCTCTTGCTGTAAAGGGATTAAATTATAGGAGAATTGATTAGAAACAGAAGGGAACTTGGTTTTAATGATCTGTACTCTGCTCACAAAATAACTCACAAACTATTCACTGATACCTTTTGATTTGCAGACCTTCCTTGCAGGCTCTGAGTCAAATCAGTGATCCAGAAGAGCTCAGAAAGGAGACATTTTTCCCTGCTCAAAACAGTGATATTGGAAAAAGATGTGGCCCTCTGCAGATGTCATGGCCTTTGATATCCAGCTACATGTTGTTTCCATATTGCACAGTGAACTGTGAGACCAGATGATCTCCATAAATAATGCAGTCTTGTGATTCCCTCAATTAGCATTCCAACAGCAACTTCCAAAGGGTTAATGCACCAGGGATCATTCATGAGCACATAGGGACACCTAACCTTTCAGACTATCTGTGAGCATGGAAGGGAGATGTCCCTTTGTGAGAGGCAATCTAGACACAAGCATCCAATCCTGCACAGGGCTTTGACACTTGGAAACAAACCTAGAACGATTTGCATTATGGAAGAGTCTAGTCCTGGGCATGAGAGTTCTTGATGACTAGTCTTGTTAAGTTGGTTCTTTTTTTCTCATCCAAGTCTATTTTACATGGAAGTTTTCATTCTCAACATGATAAATTGTGGACATTGACTGTGAAGATTCCTTTATTACCTCCCTCTACAAACTCCTTCAAACCTCTTTCCAGAAAATTCTCATTTGGAGCTTTTTTCTGTTGTGATGTTATAGCTCTTCTAACAGAAATTTGTTAGACATTTTTCCACTATGTGAGAAAGGCCCTAAGAAGTGTCTTTCCCAAAGAGGACTCAATAAGAAATCTTCCCCCACCAAGACATCGACCACAGCAGTGAGAAGCACATATGACTTACTATCATCTTTAAACTAAATAAAATTAAACATAGTAAATTTCCCTTTCCCCATCACAAATTTACACTTTTGTGCTTCCTGTACCACTGACTGTAAATTAATTTCCAACAGGCAGACTACATAATCTCTAAGCAGAGTCTTTACAGGGTAACTGAAGGCATCCTTGAAAGACTGAGCCTTCTGAAAGGACCTAACAGGGTGTAGTGAATGGTCATGTTTTTAGAGAAACAGCAGAGCAGGATGTTAAGGCAGACAGCACTGGCAGAGCTGAGCAGATGGGAAGGTGAGCTGAAACAGATCAGTTATTCACTCAGACCCCAGCTGAAAGCTGATTATACGGAGAGGTGTGTGAAGTATTTATAGTCTAGCCTCAAAATTCAAAATCTTCTCTGAGTGGGATAGCTTACACAGTCAAATTAATTGCCATTAATTACCTGTATTTTAGTATTAAGATGCTTTGATTAGATTTGAGGGGGACAGTGTTTTTTGTTTTTCTTTGTTGTGTTTGTTCTTTTTAAAATCTGCTAATGACTCTTAAACAATATCATCCTGTGACATGTTCTTACTGCAAGATAAAAGATATGAGAATTCCCACCTAACTGGGAACAGATTTATGTCTAAATTCGTCCCCCAGTCTTGCCTCCCACAGGCAGTTCCCAACAGAAGAAGTGGTTGGATTTCCTTCTGTGCATTTGTGAGCCCTCCATACCACATGCACATGGGCTCTTGTGAGTAGTTATGCCTTTAATTTGAGGCATGACATGAGAACATGTGGTACCATAAAACCCACTAAACACAGCAACTTGACTGCAAAAATCATGATTGGAGAGGAAGGCTCCGTGATGACAGTTGTGAGAACCTGTACGACTGAAGGGTGGGTGGGTCTTCTCAGGACAAGACACAAATTCATGGACACACTTTCTAACATTTCTGTGTACGTGCATGTGCCCAAAATAGACACTATGTTCAAAATTGCCTTTTGTAGCCTGGTATTACAACTGCATTAAAAGCAGCCTGGGAATGTCATAAAAGACATGTCAGATCTCTCTGCCATACCCTTGCTGAAGAGGTTTCACACTGATGCTTTTCAGTCATGTTGTGCCTGATGTGTTGCATATATTCACACAACGAGGCACATCTGTGTGAGCATACAAATATTTCTTTAGAGGGGATATATTTCTTCTGTATTTCATTTCTTTCTAGCACTCTGATCTCCAGGGTCCTGGTTCATACCTTTCCATGTTTGATTCTTCCATACAGATAAACACATTGGAATAATTCCCCTAATTTCCCACTGCCTAGAGTCTAATTTATAATGGTTTAAAATGACAGTGCCTTTTTCTTACTGCGGGTTTTGTTGAACTTTCAAGAAGAACTTTGCTGCCATGTGAGCTGAGACAGAGAAAATGTTGATACCAATAAAACCTTAGCTAGAACATGCCAAGAAAATCAGCATTTAGTTTACCTAGGATATCCCAGAGGAAACATACAGTTAATACTGAAGTTTAAAATATCTTAGCCTTGGAATCTTAAAACTCCATCAGCACTTGGAAGAGGGGGGAAGAAAGAGTAACAAAAAAATCTTGTAGCAACAAGGAGGTTAAATACACACATATGCAAAATGTAGCCCAACTCAATGGATCACTTTTGGCGGCTACGGATTTTGTCTGACATGGGGTTTGCTCTTGATCTTTGCATTTGTAGCATCACACACACACACACAAATTAATAAAACCTTCCCTTTTCTGAGAGTACCTTATAATGAAAACAAGAATATTTTGAAAGGAAAGAATAGGAAATGTTGACTGGGGTGTCCTGCTGCTTTCTAAGTAGTCCAGCTCCCAAGATTTATGTCAAAAGCAACAGAAGGTTGGAAATGAAAGAATGCCCTTGAAGTTATGCTCTGTAACTCAGCCAAGCGAGATGGATTTTCATTTACCTTGTCAAAAACCCAACATGAAAAAAAAAAAAATGATTGGAGATAAAAATCTTACACCATTACTCAAGATTTACAAACGATGTGACAAAATAAACATGTGTTCCACTCATGAGGAAAAGTGCTCCATTCAATGACCTGATGGCTCCTGGGCTCAAGATAGGTGGTTCTTAGTTTTGAATCTGCAGAGCATTGGCTTGAGTTGCTGAAGTTGTGCCCTTCTGGCCTGAAGCAATCCTCCTACAGGGCTCTCAGTATGGATGGGGATCTGGCACAGTCCTGCAGGGCTAGAGAGGCAACTGAGCTCTTCCTTTGCTGCCCCTGGTGCTCACAGATCCTACAGCATCATTTACCTGCTCCATGTTTGAATCCAGCATCATCCTGAATGTGATCAGCATTTCTGAACGTGAGAGCAGATACTGGTAGGGTTGGTGCTGTGGGATTAAACAGCCAATAAGAGACAGCAATAGAAGTTAAGTAAAAGGTAACAAGGCAGCTGTGTGAAGAGTTTGTTATTGCCTCAGACAAGTCTCATTTGCACAAGGGGAGATGTGTCCATTGCACATTTCAGATTTTGACATGTGGTACCTTTAAATCAGTGGTAGGAAAGGGCTCCCGTTGGCTTCAGCTGATTTTGGACTTACAGCATTGGCCATAGGTATGTTTTTTTTCTTAACAACAGCAGCGTTCAAATGTCATTGTGCTGAGGAGTTAATGATTTCTCTTTATCCGATTGGTTCAGCAAACCCACTAAAAACTGGAATCAGCAGAATATTATATAGGTATTAATGCAGGACAAGAGTGTATCTAATTTAGATACCTAGAACTTAGCATTTCAGCCATATTGAAAACCTCATCTTCTGTTTATAGTGTAATCCTAACCTTGAGAGTAGACGCTCAAGAGTCTTCTGTCAGTGTAAGGTGGCAGATCCCTCTCTGTGCCTGCAGACATCCAACTCCCTCCTTGCAGCTTCTTGTACAGTAGAAGACCAACATGCTATAAAGACATATCTCCATCCAGGATGCATTTGTTAAGTCTTCTTTTCACAAAGACTACTGAACAGGGGTGGTTCTTGTTAAAAAACAAAGCAGTGGTAACAATCTTGTGGCCAGAACATTTGTCCCAGAGGATGGATAGAGGTTCTAGGGTTACCTTGAGGAAATCTGAGCTACCACTGCAAGGAAGTTTTTTAACCAGTACACATCATCTTATTAAAATGAGTTTGTTGTGCTTAAGACTAATATTAATGGCTCATGAGTCTCTTAGGCTTTGGGTAGCTGTGTTTAGGTAGCTGCTGCCAGATCACAGCAGAGTTCTAGGTGGGAGATAGATACATCTCCACAGACAAAATACTTCTGAGTTGTGTTGTCATCTAACTCCAGACTCTGAAAAACTTTCAGGCCAATGAAAATGGTAATTAAGGGCTGGACGCTAATGGATTTGCAATTTATGAAGAGTAGATGAATTACCCAGTTTATTTGAATGTGTACATTTGACAGCCAAATCCCAATTTTAGAGGGTTTGAGGCTGAATGGTTCTTAACCTCACATCTTTCTTCCCAGTTACCTGATTAGCATTTTGTTGTCTTCAGTGTCACAGGATTTAAACGCCTGTTACTTGAGATTCAATCAATGAAGCTGTTGTATGGGTTGTATGATTTCAGTGCTTCATAAAAATAAAGAAATGAAATAGGCTAAACACTGCCCTGAAAACACATCCAGCCACGAAAAGGCAGAGAATAGATATGAATTCCAGTTTACTCCCTCACTTCTTCTTCTGTAATGGGCCAAGCCAAAAGCCTTCAATCCAGACAGCCCTGAACTGTGAGGAAGTTCAGATACAACCTCTTACAAGCCAGGCCATTTCTAATTATTTTTATTGCCTCATTAAATTTATTATATTGAACCATTTCTAGTGACCTCATTAACTCTCTTTAAAGAGTTTGTCACGTACAATCCTTAACAGATGTCTGATTTCAGGCATTGCAAAGTCAGTCATCTGGCCTTTCCCCAGCATGCACAGACCCTTAGCTCTCCAATCCTGTGCTCTACTCTCTTTCAAGAAGGATTTCATTTTGATGATACTGTATTACTGGGAAATTTGCTGTGATCCTGCTTGGGCCAGTTTTTATGCCTTCATCCGCTAGCTATGTCCCACATATTTCTTCTCATCTGCCTTGTTTCCTTCTGCAGTGATCCAGATGGGTTTTATACCAGAACTGCACTCTCTCCTGTGGAGAATATCTTCTGGCTTCTTAAGTCAACCAGGGCTTGCAATGCCCCATTGGGGTTAGGCTGTAAAAACCCACTATTATGTGTGCAGCTGGGCTCAGAGAGCAGAATTCACTTTGTTCTTTCTTTATCCATGATTTAAATGGCTTGGATAGCATGGTAATTAAATGCTGGGGTTCTGGACCACAGCCTTGAAGGATTGTCAAAAGGATTTTGAGTCACTCTGCAGCTGAGAGCAGGATGTGGGATTGACAGGATCAAGAAGGAAGGAAGGAAGCTACCCTGCGAACCTGAGGCTCGGCCAGGTCTCCCACAATCGGCTTGCTGGGCAGGCAACATGCAATGCCAGACATCTGGGGATGAACACAAGTCAGGAGTCTTTTTTGGAAGAACATGAGGATTCTGCAGTCGTGCCTGTTCCCAGATCAGGAGATGCAGACATTGCCCCAGCAGGCTCCATCCCAGTTATTGACACAAGAAAATTGTGCAGGTGGGTCCATGGTCCATCCCTTTGTTCAGCCTACATCGAATGTCCAGGAGAATGGTCCAGGGAGCATATTTACACAGAATTCTGCTCAGGCTTTGGCAAGATATGGTTCAGGGGACTTCCTGTGTTGAAGCATTTAACATTTCTTGGTAGATTTGATCTTTTTTCCCCAAAACCACTTTTTGAGCTCTTGCAAACCTTTACTTTTCCCAATCTCTTGTGACAAGCATTTCCACAGCTTAACTACATGCTCTATGAAGAACCACTTTCTTGTTGTTTTTGTTTGTTTGTTTGGTTTGGTTTTTGTTTTGTTTTGTTTTTTTAAACTTTCTTCAGCTTTCCAGTTTGTTTTATTCTTTCCTATTCTTACGTTGGAAGACTGAATTTTTCATCTTCTGCAAATTAATCACGATTTTACAGACAACTATTTCTCCCCTTCTCAGTCATCTCTTTTCACGTTGCTCCTGTATCAATTTCACATCTTATTTCTCGTAGGTTAAGAACTGTAACAGGCTGAGGATCATCAAAAATTTTCTGTAGTACTGCGGTAAAGGAGAACCAGGAGTTGAGGAGGAACCTGGACAGCAGTAATTAGATTACAAGTATTGTTGTGAAGGTGCTGCAGCTTTTTCCTGAAAGAATAGCTATTTTTCTAACTTAGGTTTGCTAAGTTTCAGAAGCTGTAAGCATATAAAAAGGGGAGGACAGGAACCTAAGCAAACCTTCAATTTCCACATAAAACTAAAGCCCATTTCTCCTCTTGCTTTTCATAAAAGTTGGTCTGTAATGTGGTGCTAACTTGAATTATTGCAGGGATTAGAAGGCGAGATGGGTCCAGTTCTTAGTTCGTCTTGCTTCTTGGTTTTATAGAGGTGCAGCCCTCCTGGATTTGTATCTGATTTACACCAGGACATAGGGGAGGAAAGTCAGGCCTATTGTTTTTTCACTGTGCTTTTGACAGTGCTGAGAATCTTCATGCTATAAAAGTGTCCGCGCTGTGCTGCCTTCCATCTGTATTGCATATATTGTATCTGTCATGCTGTTTGGGAAGAGCTGATATTTTTGGCAATCTTTCCTTCTTGTACAACTCCACATATAGCATCACAGCATAAAAAATAGCAATGATGGGAAAAAAAATATCTGACTCATGGGAAATTCACATACTTGTTTTATCCCATGTCAGAGCGGAAGAGGAGAGTAGCAGTGTTTCCCCCAGTAGAATAAAAGGGTGTCATCAGATTTCAGTTATTTCTCAGAATGTGAGTAGTATCTTGAGACACTGGGACACTTCATAGGAGGCTGAGATTAATTTCTTATAGCTGTAGTTGCTTGAAATGTCTCCCAAAATGAGAGGGATGAGCCAGTCCAGAGTGTAAGTCTTTTCATTCTGAACACCCCAGATCAGATACAACAGATCACTGCATGTTTGCAGATGCTTTGCTCACTGTACTGGCCAGATAAGGAACCCAGACATGCCATTGACTAATTGCTTCCCCTTCAAAGTCTTGGCAGGTGATGGTATTCAGGTGAGGAGAAGACAAGGTCATGACAAACTCAGAACTGCATCTTCCATGAGGAACGTGTTGGCTGATACAGAGTGCGATACTGATGGGAAATATTTTATCTTCATTTTCCTGGCAAAAAAGAAAAAACACCACAACCAAACTCTAAAAATCAACCATTTCCTAAGGAAGGCTTTTGAATGAGATGCTGCCCTGCCTTCTCATGGGAAAATTTTTCACTCAGAAATTAAGAAACAGCTCCAGGATGTTAAAGAAAAGAGTAGAAAGTTGTTTGCTAATGAAGCATACAAATGACAACTAATAGATTGAAAGCCATAATATTCTTGGCTTCCACAGCCAAGATTTATGAGGGCCCTTGCTGGCACTGACTTTACCCATTCAAAATTTAGACATCCAGTCTAAGCAGTGTTTGATATCCTTCCATGCTCAATATAGAGACACAGGCACCTATAGAGAAAGACTCATCTCATTGGTTTTATAACTGTGTTAAAAACTGAGAAGTCTCTACAGCTCTGAGTAAGGAAGATGCATCTAAAAATGTATTTGCAACATTTTAACTCCATCATCATTTTACAGAGATCCTATGAATGGATAAGCTACTTAGCCCAAGATGTGTTTCCCACCCTTAGAAGAGGCAGGGAACACAAATCCCCAAAGATTTTCCCAAAAGTTAAGAGGTCTAGGGAGAGGCAGAATGAGAGAGACTAAACAAGTTCTTGATTAAATCCCCTAGCTGCAGCTGATAGAAATGTCCTTAAATATGATTAATCAACATTGCTATGTTGAAAACCAGCAAGTAGCTCCAGACACGGTGCAATCTTTAATTTCCTGGGATCAAATTTGGCTGGATTTTGATTGATTTTCATAGCAGCACTGATGCCAGAATCCTGATGGTAGCAGTCTAGAGGTTGGAACAATGCTTCTTGGTGGCTGCAAAGTTTCACTGCTCCTACAAAGCATCCTCTGTGTCTGAAACGTCCTAGTGTGGGGTGAAGGGAGGAGGCAGGGAGGGATGCTGCAAACTTGTCAACTCATTTGTAATATGACAATGGGGAGGACAGCAGTGAGGTAGGAATCTGGGAAAATAAGCAGCAAGGCAGTCTGGCATTTGCCCCAAAACACTGTGTCTGCTTCGTGGTGTCAGAAGCAGAAACAGATAAAAGAGAGACCCCTTCGTTACTGCTGACACCTGGAAGGGGTTGGTGTGTGCCACACTCTGTGCCCCCATTTATCAGCAGGCTGAGGGGCATGAGGGGGCTTGTGTCCTTGCAAGATGAGTTTTCAGTAAACACTGATTGCTACCCTATGACTGAGATTGAGTTTTCATCCCCAGTGACCCATGAACAAGTGCCCTGGGATCTTTCCCCAGAGTATTGCAGATGACTTTACCGACCAACTTAGGTAAAACAGAAAAGAGGCCTCATGCCTTCAAAGCTGTGAGTATATTTTTCACCCAAAGCAGAAAGTTCAGGCACTGTTTATCATGTTCTGCCCAGGGCTTGCTCTTTTTGTTTTGCACTGAATTTCTTTCCTGCTAGACATTGTTCTCGAGCCCAGGTTTTCTTTGGAACGGCAAATAGGAAAGGACCACCTGGGTTATGAATTCCTGTCTTCTGGAATTGCAGGCTGCTGTGCCAGTTTCATCATTTTTTTCTCAGAAAAGAAAAATTTAGTGCTGGCTGGGAATGTGTAGAGATGCTCTTCCCTTTTGCTGCTGGTTGTGGATGGGCACAGAGAATAACTTCCTTCCAAAGTAAGATATAGCCTATTGTAATGACCAAGGTCTCTTCCTATTCCTACCAGTATCAGAAGGTGGTTTAAATACAGTAACAGTACATGAAGATTGTCATGGAAAGGTTAGGAGGTAAACTCTACCAAAGGCAACAGTCTGGTATTCAATTACAACCTCTGTAATCCCAAGGAAAGCAGGTAGGTGTGAGGGAGGAGCAGGATTAGACCTACAGCACTGTGTCATCCTGAGGACCACTCCTGCTGGGCACATGGAGAGGGAGCAAGATGCCCATGTGAGCTGCCATGGTCATGTCTGTGTCCTGTCAGAGCCAAGGAGTGAGGCCACAGCACAGGCATGTCAAACACATTGTCAGAAGGCGCTGAAGTGGCTGGGTTTATTTTAATCTGGAAATGTGGCCCTTGCTGCCTTTTATGATGTGCCAGTCTAAGCTGCCTCTGGCAGCTGTGAGAATATTGGTTTTGGCAGACAGCTGCAAGGAGCAGCAGACTGGAAGGAGTCAGAAACAAATGTGATAAAAGGGGAAAGTTGCTGATGCCAGGAGGAAAAGCACAAGGTCCTGCTGATTACCAGAAACCTTTCAGGAGCTGTGAGGAAGAGGAGGTCTCCTCTGACATTGGGATGGATGAACAGATAATGAGTAGCCCTCTCCCCTTGACTTCAGGTGAATTGCCCCACTCCACATGTAAAATGCCCCACTGCTGGATAGGAAGGATGCTCCAAAGCAAAAGGGCAGAACTCACGGGTGATGCCAGGGAAAGTTTTCTCTCTGCCTGTCATTTGACTGAATTGATCCTCTGATAAAAACACTGGGTACTGGCCACCAGTAAACCACAGAGATCTGTAGGAGCTGGAGATGTCCAAACTAAAGGCTAAAAACTGTGTATGCAACCTAGTCAGTGCTATATTAACAGGTTTTATTGCAAAAAAACCCCCAANTAACCTAGTCAGTGCTATACTAACAGGTCCAGTATTTCTCAGTAATAGTTTTATTGCAAAAAAACCCCCAACCCTCTCTCTGTCTTACAATTCCAACCCTCCTTCCCTGTGGTTTCAGGGATGGGCTTTTTTTTTGGTTTGTTTTGCCAGCTAGATAACAAGCTCTGTGAGCTTGATTTTTTAATGTGTTCTGTGCTCACAGAGAGTGGGATCTGCAAAAGGTCCCAAGCCCTTGTTAATGTTAAACAGTGATGATAGCAATATGAATGTCAGTGAAATTCCCACAGTTCCTTCAGTAACCAGCTGGCTGTATTGAGAAGGCTCTTCAGAGATGATCTCTGAGACTGGATCCCTGGAAGGAGGAACAGTTTAGATGCCAATTTGAGGATCCAATCTGTTTTTTATCATTGCTATTTCCAGTTACATTCAGACATGAAAGAAGCTGATTTTTCAGTCCAGATACAGCTCAGATCACCTCAGGACAGAGGGTTTTGATGCAGCAGGTACAGTGCACAAGGCTGCCATCAGAAAAGGGATATTCCCAGGCAGCATTGCCAACGATGCAATGTGAGGGGACACAACATCCATGAGGCAAAACGGGATTCTACTGAAAACAAACTTAAAGGGCTGAGTTGGTTTGTTTGTTTGCCTTTTTCCCAAGGCCCAAGATGTCCTTTTTTCAACAGTGTTTATTTTTACTGTAAACGTGCAAGACTTCATTTCAAGAGCCATACCCAGCAGAGCAAGATGCTGAGCCAAAGGACTGATCACCCTGTGAACTGCCTGCTTTGTGCTGCAGTGCCCAGTGTCTGCATGAACACAACCATGGGTTGCAACTGCCCATAGCCTGCCCTGAGCACACCAGTGCTCTGGACTTTTTGGAACTACAGTAATTGGTGGAAAAGGTGAACTAGTCAATATTTTGGCATTATTAAAAAATAAATAAAGAGCAGAATCTCCTTTGCTGTCAGCACATCCCACAGAGAGGCAGGGAAATGCAGAGATTGTCACAGTGACCCTGCTGTGTGTGATCTCCTGCACAAGTTGGCTTAAACCAAGTTTCTCCTGGACCCCAGTCACTTGGGTTTCAGTAAACCAGGTCCATTGGGATAATTTGCCCATAACTCCATGTGTTCCCTTTTATTATCCAGTAGCTCAATTTTGCTTTTGGTTTGTTTTCCTGTGTTTAAACTGGGCTGGCGAAGGACAGTGCTGGAGGAATAATCTCAAACGCAGTTCTTCTAATTTCAGTGCAAGGAAAAGTAGAAAAAAAATCAGGTATAGAAGCTCTTTGTCAAGATACTTGTAGCTCAGTTTTGCAAATTGAAGACCTTTAGGGGAGACACAGATAAGTCTCTGAAGCTTTTATACCTTATCTGAAACAAAAGCACACTCTGAACCTATCTGAGATATGCCTGTGACTGGCTTTCAGAGAGGAATTCACAGCCTGGAACAGTTTATAGAGACAGTTTTCCAAGAAATAAGTATAGGAATAAATATTTACCTCCTTTCTCCAAATCTCTGTACTAAGACTTGTGCTGAAATAATTATCTTCCCTTTCAAGTTGTATTTATTCAGAGATCTACATGGCATGAAAAAGCAGCCCAGATTTCTGTAATAGACACCTTGTGTTCCCGTGTTCAGGGGAACACCATAAACGTTAGTCACCTCTGGCGTGTGAGATCTGTCACTTCGTGGTGATTCTGGGGAGTATTTTTAGGAGTAGAATAGATGTGATAAAGTTTGTTGCTTAAGATACCAGATCAGAGCAGTTTGCTGAAATGTTTGCTAGTGACACAGATGGAAATAGCACACATACCACAACTTAAAGACCTGGCTGGTGGTTTTCATATACTTAGGCACACTTGCCAGGCATTCTTTTTTCCCCAGCAATTTCAGATTTTCAAACAGTTGATTTTAATAAAATGAAAATCCCTATTTTGACCTGAAAAGAAAACTGTGCCTCCCAACATTTTCAAAGGCAACCAACTTCCTGAGGAGTTTTCCTCATAGACCTCATTCGAACATTTTTTCATTAGAATTCTTCTTTGAAAATAAAGAATAAAAAGAGAAGAAAGAGAAAACCAAAGCAGAGACAAGCAAAGAAGCCTTTCATGCCAGGGATCAGCTTGAGCTGACTATTGGTATTTAATCTCTCCTTATTTCCACGTAGAGCCCTGATGTCTGTGGCTGAGTTGATGTTATGTCAGTAAATTCTGGGAATGTGGTTTGTGGCTGTTATTTACTGGGGTGTAACAGCAATGCCACACCATGGCAAGTTTGAATTGTGCCAAGTGCTACATGTGCACCTGGGGAAAAATCATTCCCACTGCAAAGATAAAACCGAGAATGTGGCAAAAAGAGGATGGTGGCTACAAAAATAAAGAGACCAGTGGAAACTGATAAAGGAGATGAGAAGGACTGAAAATAGAACTTCTGTGAAAAAGATTGACAGAACTTGGATTGTTTAGTCTAGAAAAAAAGACAACTGTGAGACAGTCATGATAACAGTCTTCAAATATGTTAAAGACTGCTGCAAAGAGGGAGGTAATGAACTCTTCTCCATATCCACTGGGGATAAGGCAAGAAATAATGGGCTTAAATTGCAGTAGTGATGGTTTGGGTTAGACAGGAGGAAAACTTTGTTAAGGGGATGGAAAAAACATCACAGGGATTGATTGCCTGGGAAGGGTTTGGAGTCTTTGTCACTGTAGATCCTTCAAAGCAGAATGGAGGAAGATTTGGTTGGTAACATCTCTGAAGGTCTTTAGGATTTTCCTGGTGGAGAATGTGAGCACAGAACATGGAAGCGACCTGCTGACAGCATAATGGGTGACACAGAGCAGGAGTAGAAATCAAATACCTTGGGTTTATTAGCTTACTGAGCAAAAAAGTAACACTGTTAGGGAATAATATTAAAAATAATTAATTAACCAACAGTGCGATATCAAATAAAAGAGAAAACTCAATTGAGCCAAATGTTTACATCTTACACAGATCCTTTGCTCATATGTGCTTTTAATTAAAAACTTGCCAAACCACCAAAATTTCCAGTCTGCAAAGAATTCCAATATTTTGAAATGTCTTTATTCAGAATCAATGTCAAGATAATATGTTCCATTCAATGCTGAAACATAATGTTAACTATGGAAGGATGCACACATTAATGTACTGCAATGACTGATGTACATTCATGTTCAAACAGCAAATCAGAATCTATCTGATTCTATCTGAAATCAGAGCAAATCACTCTATCACTGACACATATATTTTAGCACTTGAAGAACAAAAGGATAGAAATCAAAATGACGAATTGTTGTTTCTCTCATGCCAAAAATGTAGTAGTTGTGATCAGGATGCTTCACCGAGCCAAGATGGATCCAAATTTGTCTATTTCAAACATGAAACTATGCACTGATGTATTTTGAGCAGCTCTGTCAACGTATTTTTCATTGTTACAATTTCTTTCTCTGCTAGAACAAATTCAGAATGGCCAAGGAAAAAAGCACACAAGAAAAACCTCCTCTAAGTGGAAGCTGTGTTACCTGATATAACCCCGAAGGACCTGCTCCTTTCACATTTCCAATCAGTGAAATTACTGAGTTGTCATCTGTTTATTTTCGTATCACCATGTTCAATACAGTGGAGCCAGCTTCCCTCCCTGAAAAGGCAAAGAACTGTGCTGGTATCCACTTAACATTCACTTTTGAGAACACGTGCAGGAAACACGATGACATGAGCAGAAATGCCCATGTGTGGATGGTTCTCTCATATCTGCCTGGGTGGGTGTCCAGCTGCCCATGTCTGTGGTATCTTGTCCTTCACTGACAGTCACAGAAGAGCTGATGCACTATAGGAGTAGCATTTTATCTCAATGCCTTTTATCTGCCCACCTCTTTCAACTAGATGTGACAGTTGGCCATTAAAAGCCCGATTTAAGAGAGATGCTTTGAGTCATGTACCAAGGAGTGATAAATGCTGTGGTTAGTAAAAAAGACCCAGAGCTTCCCAGTGTGTGCAGAGCCAAGCGCTCCAGTGTAGAGGATAAGAGTGGAAGACCCCAGGGACCAAAATTAGAGAGGTTCATCCTGATTTGAGATTGGGCAAATCCTTCACTGACTTTGCTTGTGCAGCAGTTATTTTTCAGAATAATTGCATTGCTCAACTGGCACCTTCCCCAGCCGTTAAATTCCACCTGGGAATGGTTCCATTGGAGACATGTCCCACACATGTGGCACAGAATGTACAACATGTACCAGTCTGATGTTGCTGTTATCGCTGCGAGGGTCTGACTGGCATATTGTCAAACATTTTACAATCTAACAAGTTGCCAAATACCTTCTAATTAAACAAACCGGTCCTTGCATAATGCCAAACAATTAAACAGGTTTATAGTTTTTAATCTAACGCTGCATCTGGTTTAAAGGTCTGTTTTAAATATCAGAGTCTTCTGATCTTCCAATGGCAGCTGACAGCTGACGATGGGGCATTTCATCCTTCCATATGGCAGTGTCTGGAGAATTCATGTTTCTTCTGTTTGTTTTTCCTCCCTCAGTGTATTCATGACAAGTTGTACACAAAACCTTTTATTGATGTGGCTGTGTTTGGGGAAGCACCTCTGATACCTAAAATAGATGAGGGTTTGTCAAGTCAGTAATTTGAACAAGAGCATGCATCCCTGGCAAGTTTAAGGCCCAGATCAGTAAGTCTGGTAGCAACTAGGCAAGGTTTGAAAGGGCTTTCTGTGTCCAAGGAGATCCATCTGAATTGTCCAAGCTGCTCCATCTCATTCCCAGACTCCACCACATCACTATTTGCAACACCTGGGCCAGACCCCACCAGAGAGGAAAAGAAGAGTTGCTAAAGTTCTCTGGAGAGCTGATGTGAGGAGGGAGAATGTGATCCTGGGTGAAAGCTGAAGATTATGGCTTGCAACTGAACTACAAACAGAGATGGAACAAAAATTTACAATAAATTTCACAACAGACAGGGAAGGGACGAAAACAAGTTGTTTTTTCACTTCTGTGGCAACCAAAGGGTCGTGTTTGGCAGCATATTAATTCAGTGAAACTTCTCTTTGCTGTGGTGTATACCTCCAGCAAGGTCTTTTTACAGCATATTGTTGCTTTCTATCGTTACTTGCCTCTCTTTTCACAAAGGTAACCACTCAGGTAAGATGTTTAATTCACTGTGGAAGGCACAGCAGCACACCAAGCCATAAAGAAAACAATGGCTGGTATAACAGCTGGGCATGTAACTGGAAGAGACAATGCCTGTACAACCAGCCAGGCCCAGCTCTATTTATGCAGGTGTAAAAGGGCTCTTGCCATTGGAAATAGTGTGCAGTCATTGTGTTACACATTCTTTCCTCTGTCAGCATCCTGTTTAAACAGGCTGAGTGCAAAGGGGTGTCTGCTATTCATTTGCGGATGCCTTGTGATGATATGAAACATAATTGTATAATTTATGCCGAATAAACCAAGAAATGGCTGCTGTTCAAGGGAACTAGCAAGCCCCCAAAGTACTTGAAATATTGGAGCAGGCAGAAAAGATAACAAAGCCTGATCTTTCTGCTGCTCCTCATGTTAGGGTTGCTTTTGTACAGGGGGAGAGGAAACGGTTAGCAGGGGAATGTGATTCAGATGTGCTGGGATACTGCTGGAAGTGAGAGAAGCACAATGGATCAGCAAACCTATTGAGTAACTCCACCCAAGCCAATGTACTTGCCTGGGAACAAATACTGGCCCCTGGACTCTTCTTTCTGTGCAGTGCAGCTCTTCAAACGTTTGTCAAAATGAATGTGCAATTGTTTGTTTATTTGGAGCCAACAGTGTCAGGCTGCATGTTATAGCCCTGTTGTGTTTGGCTTGTTTGTGGCTTCTCTGCCTGAAATAATTTTATTTTTATATAGCTGGAGCAGAGAGGAGGACGCTGGGGACTTTGTTTTATCTTGTAATACATGATTCAAGCATTGAATGTTAAATTTGGGGCTTGGCTCAAAGGCAGGTCAAAAGAGAATAGCTTGGAATAAACTGCTGATGTAGAGCCTTGCTTTCTATGCAATGGCAGGATGTTTTCATGCTATGAAGCTATGAAAAAGTCCTCTAGAATTACTACAATCTTACCCTCCAAAGAGATTTTCTGGCTTAAAACTAAGACCTCCTGATTTTGACTTCCTGAGCAGGAATGCTAGTGCTACATCGAGGTAATAATCTCCCAGGATTTTCATGTCAGTATTCCAGTTTGGTTTACAAGTAATTTTAAGCTGGGAGAAAACAGTGAGAAATTAACATGTGAAAAGCAAAGTGGTTCAAACTGCAGTTGATATGGTGCAGTTCTCTCCCTCTGGCTCAGTTTCTGTGAGACAAAACATAGTTTCTCTTATTGTTCAGAAGCTTCCTTTAGAAAATCTGGCTCATACAAGTGTTCTCTGGTTAAATGATTTCAACATAATCAGTGTTCAATTCTTGTACCCAAAACAGTGTTTGTTCAAGAAGCAACCCTGAGCTGAGCAGGACATGAGGGGTTTAAGAAAGGTGCACCCAGCAACCCTATTAGTGATGGGCAAGGACAGATGTGTGGGAGTGCACCCAAACCCATCGTTTGCTCAGCTGTTTCACCACAGTTCCGGCCTGATCCTATCTTCTGCTTGAAGTGGGATTTGTTCAATGTGTGTGAAGGAGATTCTGAGGATATTCACTGGCTCAAAGTAAACCTTTAGCTTGGTGTCCTGAAATTTGTGTTGTGGGTTTTTTTTTTTTTTCCAGGTGAAGATAAATGGCTGCTTTCTAAAGAGCTCCTTTGGTACTTTTCAGGAAATCTAAACCTCATGCCCTTGGCCCAGCCAGTCTCCCTTTTCCTGAATATGCAGCTGTGTAGGTGTGCACTGTAGGGTTTGGTCTGATTTATGAACAAAAAAAAGCAACTTTTTTTTTTTTTTTTAATTCAGTATTTACATCCTCTAGGAGTTTAAGTATTTTTTCTCTCTTTGACCTTAGGGGAGGCTGAAATCCAAATGTCAAAATAATGACATTTACTGCAAGAAGAGAGATGGCCTTTTCCAATCAGCTATATTAATGAACCTCATCAGAATGTGGTGTTACTTGGCAAAATAAACCCCTATGTCCTTGCTCTGAGAAATATATACATGCTGAGGCATAATCAAAAGCTGACATTTTCAGAAGACCATAGAAAGGGCATTTGGACTGTTTTGCAATCGTAAAAAATACTGATGCTAAAAATGCCCAAGTTTTCATTATGGAAATATAGTCACCCTAAATAATAACTTTCTTTTGGCTGTTGTCTCAGAAGGATCTCAAAACAGTCATTGCTCAACATCTCAGAGAAGTGGAAAAATGCCCTGCTAGGACGAAACCTGTTACATTATCAGCATTCCCAGCCGTGTATTCAGGATGCAGCCAGAGTCCAGAGTGAACACTGTGGATCTGTCTGCATTCTGATCTGAACATTCTTTCTGTTTTTAAATTGGAAAAATTCAGCTAAACCTAGGCTGAGTGACTGATTTTTGTATGTTTGGTCAGAGCAAGGAACAAGATCGATCAGAATTATGTATTCCATATATTGCCGTAATGTAATTTAGATTGGAAGGGAACTCTGGAGCTTCTGGTCCAAAACCCCTTTGAAAATCACTCCAGATTCTGTTGAGTCAGGTGTTGAATAGCTCCAAGAATGGAGATTTCAAGGCCTCTCTGGCCCTCTTTCATTCCTTGACTACCCTCCTAATTACTTTTTCCTAATTCTTATCATACCAAAATTTCCTTTTTTCCAGCTTGTGCCATTGGCCTCTCATCCTGTTGTGCACCTCTGAAAAGAGCCTGTCTCTTTCTTCCCTAGAGATCAATCAACAGCTAGTGGAAGACAGGAACAAGATCCCCTAATTTCTCACTCTTCCTAAGACTGCACAAATCAATCTCCAAATTCTTCCAGGAAAATATCCCTAAACCTTTGCCCCCCTTTTATTTCCTTTCCCGCAAATTTAATATCAGGTCTGCTGGGGAATGAATGCCAGCCTTACCCACTACTGCATTCGTGTATCCTTAGGAAGGATATATATACCTTGACTGAAATCCCCAAGACCTTTCTGTGAGCCACAAGGTTGTGATTAAAAGTAAGCAAGAACATTTAACTTCTAGTGATTGTTTTAGATGTTTAAAATTTCCTAATGTTTGAAAGTCAGTGAAGTACAGAAGCTTGTGGTATCAGGTTTGTTGCAGATCGAATTGCCCTGACATCTGCAAAGTGATTTGCCTCTCAGTGTCTGTTTCAAATTCAATAAAATTTACAGTAGCCATATCTGACCACAAAGTGCTCCTATCAACTGCTGTGCACTCCTGAAGTAAAAACCATGGTTCCATATTCTTATTTATTATATATCCCCTCCTCTCCCTCTCCTTTTCCCTCTCCTCTTTTTTTGATCAAATAGGAAATTCCGTCCAGGCAACACTGACTAAAATAAACTAACAGAAGTACCTGTAAAACGAATGTATTTGTGTAGTAAATTCCAGAGCATTTCAGCCTGATTTTTGTAGAGTTAAGCTGGTTTCAGGCACGTTAATTTCCACAAACCTTGTCATGAAACACTAGGAAAACTCTTCAGATCTGGGATCTGACCTTTCACGTTCAATGATGAGAAGATCACTGAGGTATCAGGAAGAAGGAGAACAAGAGGAGGTGGTTACTGGATGAGTTGCTTGATTGTGTTGTCTGACAGTGAAAGTTGGCTCTGCTTCTGGAAAACATTTTGCCACAGAGCAATTAGCATCACAGTTATCAAATACCATGTGCCCTTTGTACCTTGGCATCCATATATATATGTATGCATGCTTAAGAAGCATTTATTGTCAGGTAGCATTTCTTCTGAGCTGCTTCTTCAGGCCTCAAGAGATCTGGCTGTACACCACTGGTTTGCTGGGTGATACTGGGCAAGTCCCTGCTTTTCCCTGTCCTTCATTTTTCCCCCTCTGTAAAAAAAGACCCTGATTTTCTTTGTGAGAGGAATTACTGCTTATCGAGCTGATGGTTATTATTAGCAACTAGAAATAAGAAAGGATAGCAGCAAGTGAAACAGGGAAAGGGCAAATGTCCCAAATAATTTCCACTGACTGCTCCCGCTAAGCCTGGGGAGAAGCTGTTGCTCTGCAGCGTTTCTCCATTACACCAGTACCAGCAGGTGCTTTCTGTGGAATCAGCCCTAAAATTGAAGGAGGAAAGTTATTGTTCCCTTCATAACGAGGTGTATCACGTTCAGAGCAATGACTCCTGCCAATAGCAGGAAAGGCTTGATCAAAGGTGTCAACCTTAGTGGCTTCACCTCCAAACCTCTCGGTATTCAGGCAGGAAACCGGAGAACATGTTATTGCAGTTGAATTTCAGCCTGATCACCAAACAGCCCAGCAATTTTGTGAAAATTGCCCAGCCCTCCCACATGAAAAATATATCCTCTCTCAGCATTAACGATTGTAAAGGGTCAGCAATTTTTAATATCCGGTAGATCCTTTTCTCTCTGCACTCTTCTCTCTCCACCATGCATCTCCTGCACTTTGCAGTGCTGGACTGCAGCAGGGATGACTGCTGAGGACACTTGACACCATATAATTCACCCAGAACAAAAGGGAGGGACAGCAAGGGAAGGTCAGGAGTTGAAGAAAAGCCTTTTGTAAAAAAATGCTCAAACACTTAAAAGTGTCTCCTCTTAAGGGAGGGGAAAGTGGGGAAGGGAAAAGGAAAATCCCTCTCAGTTCTGGACTCTCACACATGAATTTTGTGGCAGAGATGAACAGAAAGCAGGTGAAGCAATAGATGTAGTGAGAACAGAAAGCATATGGGTAAGGAAAGCTCAGCACCTTTCTCACAAATCTTTTTCCCAGGGGAATGAGCTGCTGCTGATTTTGGCTGTCAGCAGTGTTGGGATTTACAAGGTGCTGCTGGGCTTTCTCGTCCTAAGTCAAAGTGCAGGAGGCAACAGCAGGCCATCATCCTTGTCACAGCCTAATGAAAGGGCTGGCTAATTGCCTGGTGTGGGTATTGGTGAAAAAGTGTTTGTTGTCTTTATGGTTTGTATTCTTTCAAGACGCAAAATGCTCACCTGACTTTGGTAGTGGTGGAGAATGGAGAAACTTGCATTAAATCTTTTCTCTTTAGGAAAGAAAAAAGCTAGACAGCAATTCGGCCAGACTTGGCTTATTGGAGTTTCCCTCCACTTCTTTCTCACAGCTTAACTCAGCTGTGATATTTCTATTCCTCTCAGACCCGACTCGTTAGCAAAATGCCTGCAGTGTTATTTTCACTGGCGAAGAAGTGGATGCTGTGTGTGTTTATTTATGAAGAATGACCATGTTGCTGTGTTTTCCCAAGCACAGCTGAAAACAAGAAGATGAAAACCAGCAGCAGGAGATGGTTTCTTTGCACATGGTGCTAAACCCCTTCTGCCTGCAAAGCCTCTGCTTCTTCTCCCCCTAGTATGATGCTACTAACTCTCCCTTGGTAGTCTCTGGTGCTTCTCTCATGTCTCCCCTGAGAGTTCCTGGGGCTGTTCTGCCTCTTCACTCTCAGATCCACCTCCTGCCCTTGAACCACATCACCTTCCTTTGGAAATGCCTCCCATCCCTCTGTGCCCCAGCCTCTATGCAGTTGCATGCTTGGAAGGTGTTTTTTCCTTGTCTCAGTTATCACTAAGCACAGATCCAGATTTCAGATTATTACTTTTAGCTAGGATGGAAGGTGGCTTTCATGTCCTGCAGCCTCATTCAGGTGATAGGCAGCAGGGAGCAGACTGATGGGGTTCATCTCTGTTGAGAGATTTTTGGAGCCAAAAATGGGGAGTGATCTGATGATCAAGCTCAGAGGAGACATCAGCGAAAGGAGTCATCAGAGCGGGTGGGCTGCAAGGAAAGACAAAGTAGTTCAAAGGGCTCTGAGATGCTGAGATGAGGAGAGAGTAGGAGGTGACACACCAGACTTGTGCAGCAGAAAGGCTGTAAAGTGTTTTGAGTGCATTGGAGCACAAATGATATGCCAGTTGTTTTCAGTTCCCCAGATGCAAGAAGCTTCATGAATTGATTCAGAGAATATATAAGTAAAAGACTTGAGTGTACTCTTGTGCTGTTGAGCAAGTTGTGCCCCTTCTCTCTTCCTGCCTTTGTTCAGCTGAGCATGTTGGGTTGGGACTGGATTTTCAGTATGTGCATACCCTCTACCTCACACCCCAGGATCCTCCACAAAGTGCTGGTGAGAGAAATAACAGCTTGTGTGGAGGGGGAAATGGTCTGGGGAACGGCTGGGGCACAGCTGAAGGGCTAGCTGTGATGTCCAGTGAGGGTGCAACAATATGCACCAACTCTTTCACTGCCTCCCCTTTGAAAAGAGAGGACAAAAAAGCCCCCCCAAAACCCATGAGGCACAAACATGTTATTTTTCCTTTCTTGAAAACAAATGGTCTTTTCAATTAGACTGATTTGTCCCTGAAACAATCAATCTGAGGTTTATACAAGCAAACACTTGAGTAATTAGTTCTATCCAGGAAGAATATTAACTCTGTTTGTCTTTCTGTAATTAATCACTGACCCTGCCAGCCCTACAAAGCCTCCTTTGCACAGATGGGGCAGTGAAGGAGGCAAGCAGAGGGCAGGGGCGAGGTGAGTAACATGTGATATACAGGGAGAGGGTGTCAGGATTCTGGAACATACATCTCCCCCCACACACCTAAACAAGTGCCCACGTAAATTCTGTGAAACCATATCCCAGCCACAGAGCCATGGGGCTGTGAAGGGTTGCTACTTGAAGAAACAATAAATAACATTTTTAAATATAGTTATTTATATTAACCTTTCAACTGTGGGGACACTCAGCTCTCTGTGGTTCATGTGTCTAATTGATAAAGCATTTGCAGTGGTTTTTTCCATGCAGCACTGCTGTAACCAGGGCCAGGTCCACCAGCAGGTGAATTGGCACTGAAATGCCTTCAGCCAGAGGAATCACAGCCTCTGGTCTGGCTGGATTGAACATTGCCAAGTGCCACCCCAGAGCTGGCTCCGTGTCAGTGGCTGGTGTTAAAAGCAAGCTGTGGTTTCCTCTGATCTCAAATCTACAGGGAATGAAGCAACTTCAAGTCTCTTCCTCTATCCCTGACCTCCAGTTTAACTCTGAGGAAATGTTTGGATTTATTCAAGTGTTTTTCAACAGCATGAAGGAAGGTCAAGGTTTGTTTCCTTCTTCACTTACGCCTGGTATGATTGTACAGACCATGTTTCTTATGCTGCATCAGAAAGATTTTTTTGTTCATTTCACTGTAGCAGCTGAAAACACTAGAATGAAATAAAAGGTGCCAAATATGAAACACTCTGTGAACATCTAACTGAGGAAAGTCAGGCAAAATACAGCAGGCATGTGCAGCAGAGAGATGGGAAGAGGAGCAATAAGATGAACAGAACTGATGGGCATCTTGTCTTGACTGAGGTTAGAGAAAAGCAGGTTCTTTACTGTAAGGAACAGGCTCAATTTCTGCTCAAAGTTCCTTAGCATGTCTGTGTGTCCTCAATATTAGATGAGAAGATGAGATGCAGCTCTCCAGACCCTTGACAGAGCTCAGGGGAATGGGAGACTTGATTCGTGTGTGAAGGCCTTGGTGAAGCTGCTCATGGCCACTGCTGATTGTGGCTGATCACATGCGTGTAAAATGGACATGCAAGGCTGGCTGCGGGGAGTGAGTGGGTTTTGCTCCTCCACACCTCCAAAATGCTTCCACCTGTGAAAACAGAGGACATTTTTGCACTCTTCCCAATGCTTCTCCTGGTAGGATTTTGCTCGGATGTGTAAAACAGAGTGATTTGCATGCAGATCATTGCTGCTGCTGGCAGCTGGTGAAAAACCCCAAGATAAGCTTTTCCATTAAGGAAATAAAAAAAGGTCTCCTCCTTTTCTCACCGCCTTTATGCTGAGCTACCTGCAATCTCAGCCACTCTTGGTTGCATCCAAAGAAGTTGAACTCCAGGTCAGAGGAAATCTGATCATCCTCTCCCACCTCCTACCCCGAGTTGCTGTTCATTAAGGTGAGGTATAGCTTTACCTTCACAGGACACTCCTTTTGCTCTTTATCAGCCCTGCTGAACGCTAAGCAGGTCACATATGGCCTCTGTCAGCTACACTGCAAATCTTTTGTGCCTTTTAATGAAAACATTGCCAGTGTTTTCCCTCTGTCGCTGTTGGAACCCAGCCGCATCTTGGTGATAAATGGTGCCTATTGATGAAGGAATGCTTCAGCCAGACCCACGGCTCTGCAAGGACACTGTGCTGATCCCAAACTGCAGCCAGAGGTTGTCTCCACCAGCCCTGGAATTTCAGTCCCTCCCAGCAGGTGGGGCAATTAAAACCTCTCCCTATTTCTTTTTCCACCAAACATCATGATGGCTGAAATTCTGTATTAAATCATTTTGTTGTGATAGCTACTAAATAATGAGATTGTCCATCATCAGCTTCAAAACACAAGCTAAAGAGAGGGTTTTTTACCAAAATATCACAATTTCCAAATGCCAGAGAGCTTATTTCAGTTTGATAATGGGCTGTACTTGAAAGACTCAGTGGAAGAGTGAGGGTTTATAGCAATCCAGGGAACAGCTCTGCATCTGTGTCACATAAAACCAGATACCAAGAAGTGAAAGCAAAGGATGAGAAAGAGACTCATGGGAAGCCAGGAATCAGCTTCTGTGTGTTCTTCCACATGAAGCAACTGCTGCTCTAAGGAGACAAATCTGAGCTCCTTCTGCTGCTCCTTCTGAGCTCCTGCCTGGATCAGGTGGGCAGGTGATGAGTGCCATTCCTTGGTTTGGTAGTTCTGTACCATGCAGATAATGACCTGATTTCAGGCTCACAGCTCTCCAGTGCTTTCCCATGATCTATTCCTGAGACCCATGAGGAAATAATGATTCTCCCACAGTTTACCAGGCCCTTGCTGATGCCATCCTGTGACCTTCTCGTGGTGACAACCACGGTTATGGAAGACTCAGTCCTCTTCTTTGATCTGGCTTTCAACCACCTGAACAAGAAGACATTTACAATTTTGGGATTTTTCTTTTTAGGCAGATCACCAAACAGATTGAACTCCCCAACTCTGCAGCTCTGTGATTGCTGATGTCGAGACAAAAGGTGGAGTTGGTCCATATGGCCAGGAGCTGGAGAAAGGTGAGTGCTTGTGGCTTAGATCACTTCAGAGCAGCCATTAATCCTCTCCCTTTAAAGAATCATGATTTCAGTGTTGGATAATCTCAGGGCAAGCCCAAGTGGCTGTCAAGGTGGGTGGTCATCACAATAATAGGATATCATGATGCAACTCAATTTAGCAAATAATCTGCCAAAGTCAGTGACCCTGTAATTAATGTCTTAAGGGAAGGAAAAGAAAATCTTTTCTTACAGGAAGGGAAAGACATTTTAATGTCTTCTGGGGGTTACACAACAGAGCAGTGCTGTCTAAGAATGGTAGCTGGGGAAAGGAATCGCTCTCAATTTCCGATTTCAATACTTCACTCACAGATGCAGGAGACTTGAGAAGTCAAGCAGGCCTAACAATCATGGGTTCAAGCATATTTTTTTTCTATTCAGTCTGAATGGGCTTCTCTGACCCCACTGGGAATTTGTCACAAGAGATCGTACAGAGACACATCATCAGCCCTTGATATTTTTCTTTTCTGGATTTCCAGGAGACTCAGGAAAAATGGTGAAATAATGCACCTGTGTTTGTCTTCAAAGCAAGGCAGCTGGATAAGGGGCAGATTAACCAGATAGTCACATTTCTGCTTTGGTTTAAAACAGCTCTTGCGCTGCTTGGGGCACACTCAGCAAGCTTCTGTCCTGGGATACCCTCCACCTAGTGAAAGTGTTCATGAACGTGTCCTGCGCAACCAGCTCCACGCTCTTCCATGAAATAGGCACAGCTGCATGACAGTGCTCCATGGATGAGTGCCAGGTCCAAGGGGAGGAGAGGAGGTGGCAGGAGCAGGATGAGAGGATGAGTAGAAAAGAGAAGCAGAGGGAGGTCATTTCTGTAGAAGAGTCTGCTTTTCCCTTAGAGTTTCCTCATACCTGCCACCAATAGGGCAGAGCGAGGGCTTGGTACAACCTACTCCTTTCTCACTCGTGTCCATTAGATGCAAACCACCACTCTGGGAGGTGTCTGCCCTTCGAAGTTCTTCACCAGACTAGGGAGGAACTTTCATGGTTCTTTGACCTCTTCTGCACATAACTGATGCAGGGCTAGCCATATCACCTGTCCAGCACGTAAATATCTGCAAATTATGGCAAGAATTTTGGCTGCCCCGGCAAGACACAACTGCAATAACAGAAAAAAAAAATCCGTGAGCAGCCCTGGGTATTCAGTGCTGTCCTTTGAGGCCACAATGACATTGTGCAAAGAGATGAGCTATTTCTCTTTGCTAGTGAAGGTGAATAAAAAGGTGATTTATCAAGCAGTGTAAGGAAATGTTGAGGGGGCTGGGGAAGGAGAGCACGCCTGTGTGAGGAGTCATGGCTGTTACCACAGAAGAGAGGAGAAAAGCGTTTCTCCCTCAGGTTGCTGCCCCATTACCCGACTGCCTGTGCACCAGCTGCTGTGTGACTGAAACGAATCTGACCTTCAGAAAGAAGCAGCAAAATGTTACTTTTTATTCTACACACAGCCTTTGGGTAAATGCCTTGGTGGTCTGATACACACTGGCACAAAGGAGCCATTAATGGCACAGGGAGTCTCAAGGAAGCGGCTGTGCTACCTAGGAAGGCACTGTGGTCATAATTCTCCCAGAGGCCCTTTGCTTTCTTGCCCACCTGCCTCAGATCAAAGGCACGAAGGAAAATGGATTTCAGGAGGTGGAGGGGTTAGCTGTTGTGAGCGTTTGCTTGTGTGTTTTACTGCCATATCCCAGTGGTTGTGCAGCTCCGGTGAAAACCGGAGCTCTATTATTAATTCCCTTGTATCAGTAGAAAGGACCAGGGCAGCGGGGTCAAGGGAACTGAAAGAGGCCTTGCAAGGCAAGCAAAAGAAAGCATTGAGGGGAAAGTAGCACTATCAACTCTTGTGATGTGATAGCAACTTTCACCATCCTTGACCTCTTTCTGAAAAACTGTGCCTATCAGAGGTAAATGACTGTGCTGGGAAAGCTTAGAAATTGGACTGGAGAGCAGTTCAAAAGGTTTTTTAAAAGCACTGGGGGAAAAAAGAATGACTACATGTTTTGTATAAAAAGTATAAGTTGATGATAGTGTTAGTTACGTTTTCGAAACGAGAAATTAAACCTCTGGTCATTAATGACATTAAAATTAAATAATGCAAAGTAATCACAGCCTGAAATGCAACAATCTAAGGATTCACAAATATGATCAAAGCTGTTTGTGTACATATGCTATCATGAGAAATTATGTATTTTTTTATATTTAACTATTGCCTGTAGAGTTATTTAGGTTTTGCCTTAGGTGTAATGCTGTGTAATACAAGCTGAAGTGCAGCTTTTTGTAAAACTCATTGTTTAAGGCCATGTCCCTGACTGTGAGACAGGCAGGTGAGTTCTGATGGCAACTAAAGCTCACAGGTGGTTGCCAGTGTGAAGCTCTGCTGCCTGTGGTGTGGAGCTCCTGAATCAACAGAGATTCTGGGACATGCCACCTTGATTTCCCTTTGAAATGCTAAAGAAAGAAGATAATGACTCACAGTCACGATTGCAGTGGAGAAGAAGAAAGAAGCACACCAGAGCAGCCTTGCCTGGACCCACCACCCCTTGCAGTGTAAGGAACAGGCCTGGGGAAAGCAGCAAGGTGTTACTTAATTTCTTTTCTCCTTTGCTATAAAAAAAGCCCCCAAACAACATCAAACAAAAAAACCAACACCAAATCCAGAGAAAGCACAGTTTGGATGCTGGTTTACATGCAATGAGATTCCCATCCCCTGGTCTTACTTGCACAGTCACTTGCTCAAACGCTGAAGTCTTCATTGCAGAAGGTCACCTGTGCAAGTATTTTCCAACTGTGAAATGTTTCAGTCCCTAGACAGGTTTTTAGGATTACTGTTAGACTCGGTGCTTTCTCTGGGGGAGGAAGGGAGAGAGGAAGCGATCTGTTTATCCAGTTCTCTGTGAAATTGCTATTAACCTGTGGCACAATGCAAGGCTTGCTGGCTCTACCTGCTGGCTAGAGGGGAAACCACACTCCCCTCGCTAGGATGTCCTTAAAGCATTAACAAACCATTTCAGGAGACAGTGGGTTAGAGATAAGAGAAGAAATCAAAAAGCAGCTGCTACCTGATCGTTTCTGAGCTGTCAGGTATGCCAGCAGAGAAAGACTGATGGTCTGGAGCAGAGGGAATTGATAACATTTCTCCGCTTCCTCTCAGGCTCTCAATAACTGAGAGATGAGAAACATCCGCCTGGAAACCAGTCCCACTGCAGCAGTTTCATCTGTGTGAAGATTGGAGCTCAAACCATCATATGTCCTGCTGCAGTTTGGAGAACTGGGGATCATCTCTATTCCACTTCAATCTCATTCTGGTCTAGGGCACTGTAAAGCCATGGGCTGCAAGGAAGGTTTTCATTACTGACTTTTAGCCCCGTGGTCTGAGGTCTGATGGAAAAAATGAACAGTTACAAAAGCAAAAAGGGGCTTGTCTGTGGTTTAGCTGATCCCTTTTTATTTGGTGTATCTGCAGGAATGAAGTGAATGGCCCCTTCTCTCAGCTTTTTCTCCAAGAAGCGATTGCCTCCAAACAGCGATTCTTACGCAACCAGTATTGCAATCTTGACATTGTAATCCTTTCCTGAACACATTTTCAAAGCCGACAGTGAAGAATAGAGTGTTTCCTCCTTCCTAACTGCCATCCCAGCCTGGCTCTTCAAGTCAGCTTGAGCTCTCCTGTTCATATCTTGTCACAGGCAATCCAAGGTATGCCTCTCCAGGAGCCTCAGGGAGCTCACATGCCAAAGCCGGAGATGAAAATCAGTGGGTTTCCTGTGGAAAAAATGCTCAGAAATCTTATCAGCCCAATAATGTTCATTTCCAGACATGTCTAATCCTGAGGGACTTGCCACTGGATTTACATCTGGATTTTATAAATTTCACTGAAACACCTGCATTAGGCTCCCTCTCCAGCCAGTGGAAAAGATCAGCGGGGTTGACAGAGTCCTCCTGCAGGGACTCAGCTGGGCTGTAGGTTATAGCAGGAGCATGGGGTGATGAGTCTCCTCACTTGGACACATCAGCAAAGCGCAGAAAGCAGCAAGGATACACTGGAGCCATAGCTAATAACTTTTTTTTGAGTTATCAGACTGGAACCCAGCTCCAGTCTTTCCAGAGCAAACCCTGCATAATCTGGTTTTATTCCTCAGAGGAGCAGCTGAACATCAGCACACAAAAAGCCTGTAGTCTCTGGAGAAAGAAGAGGTCACTTTTAAGGCAGAACTGCTCACCAAGAGAAAAATCTTCCCCAACCTCAGCCCCATATTTGCTAAACTTTGCTCCCCCTGGGGTCAGGACTCAGCAGTTAGACCACCCTAGGCAGCCTTTGAAAACCTCTGCTATTCAGGAGCTGTACCTATGGGATTTGCCTAGCACAGATCACAAAGTTTTTCTTTTTGTCTCTCACTTAATCCCTCAAACTATTGTCCCACACACATTGACAGTGACTTGAAAAGCTGATGTCCTCCCTGAGAGACGTGCTCTTCTCCCATAAGCAAGAAACTCAGAGTGGGAGTGCTCAGATGGGCTTTTATGGTCCCCTCTGGGTACAAAATGGGTAGAGATATTGCAGCTGTGCTGTCCAGCTACAAACAAATTGGAACCCAAATTCCTTGCCCAAAATTTACTGCCACCACCAAGCACAAAAAGCAAGTACATCAAAACCTAACAAATCGAGAAGGATCTGCCCACTGTTCTGGTGGAGATAAACCATAGTCCTTTTGTTGCTATGTAGGGTGAATTCTGAGCAATTTGCCACTGGGAGACAAAATCCTTCTGTGAGACTTCTAAAAGGTGTTTTGAAGCTTGGCTTTTCAGCTTTGTGAAAGAGCAACAGAGATGACCAGGAATAGTTGCTGCCTCTTTCATACATGCCTGCCATACTGATTGCACACTATGTGGCCAGAAAATTGGCAAAACTCCCCTAAAAAGCACCCCTCTGAAGAGTCTGATTGTATGCATTACTTGCCCCTACCACCAAAAGCTGCTTTGGACAAAGTGGTGTCAAAATGTCCTAAATAAATACTATGTTCACAATGGGTATATTAAGACAAGGATCCCCTTGTGCCTAGTACTGTCACAACACCAGCTAAGATTACCCTTGCCCCAAAGTATTTATGTTCTTAACCTGAGAAAATAGGAAAACTCATTTTGTTCACTTCACAGGTGGAAAAGAATAAGTGATTCGCCCAAGGTCACACAGGAAGACTATAAAAGAGGCAGAAACACAACCCAGTTTTGCTGAGCCATATTCTGGAGCTGTAACCACAAGGCCATTCCTCCTCTCCCAAAGCACAAATTGGTTCTGGCTGCAACAGTTTCTCAACGAGGGGATTTATCCACCCTTTGGGTCTCCGTCATGGGCGGGTGGAGCTGAGACAGACCTCGCCATTAAACCCGTGATGGCATTTACAGAACTGACCGTGTGGATGTCCCCCGTGCCCGGAAGAAATTCATTATGCAAATGACCCTCAAAATCAGCCCATCATTTCAAGCTGCTAATGGGAAACAACACTCCCTAAACTGCATATCCAAAACATTTCCTCCAAGCAGCAGACTTTAAAATGCATACATGTGCCTATACATTTCTTATTTAATCGTTGGTGTAGTTCTCTGATGGATCGGCCCAGAATGCAGAGGGAAGGGAGAAGCCACTGGAATGTGGTCTAAATTAATAGTGAATTGTGACACAATCCAGAGCACTCATAATAATCAAGTTAGTATGTTTTACATTTTCTCTCAATGTGTTTTGCATTTTTGCTGCACTGGGAAGGAGGCTTTAGATATTGAAACAACATAATGTTAAACTTAAAAAATGACAATTCAAACACCGGCTGCTTTAAATAGTTTATACCTTGATAGTCTAATGCCCTGTGCAATGTACACATGGCTTTGTTAGGGACCCCTCAAATAAATACAGATTATTTATGGTTAATGGATGAATGCTATTATAGATTGAAAAAACTTGTGACTGCTGCCTCAGCAATGTTTTTTTCACACATGGGCAGCAACTAAACTGTGGGAAGGAAATGAATGAGCATTTACTGATATTGTTCCTGACCTTTACCTGTGACTTTTCCCAGGGCATGGAGGATATGTCCCCATGGTCCCTGCAATCCTATTTAGTGGTACCAAAGATATAATGTTTCTGCCTTTCCCAGCACCACATCCCTCTTCCTTCTGTTTTCTCTTCCCAGCTATGTTAAACATTACCCTACATTCATCCTATGACCTTGAGGAGCAGCTGTCACAGGGGCTCAGGCAGCAAGGTTAATCAGTGGGTCTGTTTTAGGAGTCAGGTAATTTGACCTTTAATTCTGCAGCGAAAGGGTGAAATTTGCTTCCTTAACTTTGGTCTTTTAAACAACAGGTATCTCATTTAAGGTCATTGCACAATATCTCTCTGATTCATCTCAGCTATCTTGGACATGATAGTTGAATCCCAGCTGAAGATGCCCATCACTCTCTGTTCCTGCAATGGGATTCTCCATTAATGGCATAGTCCAGAAACCAAACTTTATGACTACAATTAGGTTAGAGGAACCCTACCAGGAACTGCCCTACAATGAGAGAGTCACACACAGGCATCATAGATAGCACAGCTGTGAAACTCAGCTCAGCAACAGGCAGTTGAGGCTGACTGAGGTGGGAAACCAGGGTCCTTGGGCAGGAAATGCAGAGCAGCTGCCGTGGTCCTAAAGGTAACAACCCACAGTGTAGGGTTAGCATGTGACTCTAGGTCGCTTGTCATCTTTGCCTGGAAAATTCTTGGTGTTTGTCTTCTGTCAGGTGTTCTGTTTGGACATTCTCCACAGCAGCAGGAGCCCCCTGCTTGGGGTTTGTGTGGTTACTTGGATCACAGAGTCACTTGGACTTTAGCAAGGGTGGTTTCTCCTGTAAATAAAATTCTCTCCTTAGTCCACATTCAAGCAGGGAAGTGTGGAACAGGAGACAGAACAATTTGCTTTCTACCCTGATTATGCATCCCAAGGTATATAATGTCTAATCAAGTCAGTTTGGCTATTGATTGACCCAAACAAACCTTGGGTAGCTGATACCTACATTTACTCTCTTCTCTTTTGGTACAGGTAACACAGTATTGTACCTCACAACAGCAGTGCCTTGAGAGCAACATGGCAATTATACACAGTTTTATTTAAAAGACTTCTAAGGGCA
The DNA here is from genome assembly GCA_013397135.1 of Pachyramphus minor. Lineage (NCBI taxonomy): Eukaryota > Metazoa > Chordata > Aves > Passeriformes > Tyrannidae > Pachyramphus > Pachyramphus minor. The sequence goes on from VYXB01004451.1 coordinate 646,211, forward strand.
TTTCATTTTTTGTGCCATTCTGTATTAAGTATTTTCCTTTCTAAGACAGATAAATAATAAGTGATTCCCATTGGCCTCATGATTAATTGTACATTTTCATGGCAATACCAAAAGGCAGTTTTTAATGTTCTTCCTTGTGTGTGTGCTGCTGGCTGGACAATCAGGTTAGACCTGCCTAATCACTGGAAATAGGTGTATTAATTATGTCTCATATTATATTGATTTCTAAATCAGAATTCAAGACCATATTGATTGCCTAAATGACAAATTACTTAGGTCAATAAATGGTTCTTGGAGAAAAGAAGAAAATTTAAATAAATTGTCGCAGAAAAAAAGCCACAAGATGTGCGTGACTTGGATTAAAAGAATTAAAAATCAGCTCATATGTGTGATCTTTACTGAATTTTGGAAAGATTATTTACATCCTGTGGTGATGGCTTGGATGCCTAAATGAGATCCTCAGAATGAGAATGACACAGTTAAGCTGGTCCATTATGTGCAATAAACAGTCTTAACTGTAAACTTGTTTTTTTGTACTAGGCTTGTGCAGTTTGAGGCCCCCCCCAGCCCCCATGCTGAGTGTTAGCCATGCCTACAGCCAGACTGAAATGTCAGTGCCAAAGAACTTGCAGCTAAACAGAGCAGGCTGGAAGGGTAAGGAGACTTGCCCAACATCACACAGCAAGTCTCTGGAGGAGAACAGAGCAGTTGGCATCTGATGATGGCCAAATACCCAAACCAACACCCAACCGAGTTCACACCCTAATTAATATGCAGCTCAAAGGGACTTGAGAAGAATATTTAAGAAAACCCTATTTTTCAATGTCCCTTGTCACATTCCCCCAATTAATGCAAGATGTTAACAGGAAGGAAATAAACCGTGAAAAATACAGGGTGACACAAGGTCTGACCATGATTCCCACGTCTTCTCTGGAGTGCCAAAAATAAATAAATAAACAAAACCAAGGAGGACTGATGCCACTACTTTCCTGTAAAAGAAAGAAGTCACTGTCTAAACATTTTCTAGTCATTTAGTGGAACATTGAAGGTGTCTGTTCCTGAAGTCAGTTTTCCCAATAAAGAAAGAAGGACATCTCATTTATGCACCGAACCCACGGACCTGGGTATTCCTGGACTCACTTTGACCCTGCTCTTCACAAATCAGCTTTCTTAACAATGGATCAGCATCTCTGCTTGCTGTAAAGGATACCCTTGGTCTGCCACAGATTAGCAAAAAGGGACATAATACAGGAACTCTCACAAAAACACATGCAGTGTTTTGTAACTCAAACTGCACACCTTCCAGATGCAGCTTTGCTTATCTATGATGCATATGGAACAAACTCATCCTTCTTGAGTCCCTGTGAGCTGTTTTATAGTCTGGATTTACTTAATCCTTTTTCGTTTGATTCTGTAAGTAATTCAGCATATAGAGAAAATTTGGCTGTTCATAGCCTTTTATGACCAAGAACAAAAAGTTCTGGGTTATTGTGATGGGGAGAGAAATTGAAAAAAACCCCTCAATACCACAGAGGGCATCTCCATTAGCTTTGCCACTCACAGAAATACTTCTTTATTATTGAATGCTCCCACAAATTCCTTTCTTACTCACATCTACTCACCAAATACTGATTTTTAACATTATTTGTTACCTTCGATCGGCTCATACCAAGTATTCACTGATCTTTGCACATGACTGGTTATTTATTTTGTCCAATATCCCTCTCCGTGTCCTTATTGAATTCCTAATGCTTTCTGACTTCATAATGGTATAATATGACTCATAAGAAGCAAATAATGAAGAGCAATTAACTATTGAAGTCCTAGCAGCACAGTCATTAACTACAGTCTGGGCTTCATGGTCCATCAATAAATCTCCAGACACTTTCAGCAAGCAAGTAATATGATGCCACTACTCAGAAAAAAAACATTTTTTGCCACTTGTATTCACAAAACTTTGTTCCCAAATCAAAATATTATGGTACAACATTTTGGAACCTTCTTTTCAGCACTAAGAGTGCTGGTGAAATTGCTGGCTGATGGATTTGTTAGCAAAAGGGAGAGGTTAGGACATCCTAAACTGGATATCATAAGCCAGCCCTGCCCTGATTGGGCCCTCCTCTCAAGGCTTGCATGCTTAAGGATCCTAAAACAACTAAGAAACTTAAAAAAACAAAAAGCTTTGTAAGTAGGGGTGTGTGTGCTACTGGTGCTGCCCTAGGATGTGTGTCACTGTAAGACTGATCCAAATTGCTTTATTTGAAAAATGGTTTCTCTTGTTTGATGTGAATCACTGAAAGTTGAGAGAAGACACTACTGACAGATGTAAAATAAAATTTTTGTCTGAAGGAAGTGGAACGTCTTATGAGGGTTATGGTTTCTGTGGCCTAAGAGCTCATGGAGACCCAAGGTAGAAACATATCCAGTGCTAAATACGTGTGGGAAAGAAAAGCTATTTAAACTAAACGACAATGTTGGCATAGGAAAAAGGACATGAAGAACAGGATAAAATTTGGCTGTCAATATAAGTTGACCATGAATAAGTTCAGACTGAAACCTGGGAAGAAGGCAAATTCAGTCTGGTAACACTCTACAACAAGAGGAGGGAGTACAAAGAAATAAACAGCAGACTGTGGCAAGTTTCAAGGTGGAATTTAAAGAAGTTATATTTTGGATGTAGGTCCAGGAGTTTTTTCCAGGCCTATGTCATCTCTCAAAGGAGTCCTCTACCAGCATGAAAAAGAGTTCAATAATGTGAAAATAACCTTTAACTGGAGAAATTTGGGGAACATGGAAAGCCAATCCCAGTTTACAGTGTTGTGCTTCTGGTATCTGTCATTGTTACACTAAAATCACAGTCTACTTTCTGTTAGGGAATACGTATGGAAGTTATCCTGATGCAAAACCAGTCCCAGCAGCAGATCTCCACAGTGGCAAGTTACTCCTGTGTGTGTAAAATGTGGCTGGAAAACTGTACATACACTTTGTTACTTGTCATGGCAGTTTATTTCTCTTCTTTCTTCTTTAAATCAATCATTTGACTGCCTTCAAATATCAACCTTTAGAAGCAGAAGGCATTTATGCAGGCAGGCTATTACTGTGTCCACCCAGACCTCCACGCTGATTGTGCAGATTATATAAACCTTTTGGTTACATTAGCACCTGAATATGATTTATGAGGGCAGGCGGGAGATGCTGATTGACCCGCTTTCATGAAAGCAGCCTGTTTGCTGTGAAACAGCTTCCAGCATAAATCATTTTAGACATGCTTTTACACCAGGACTAAATAAACACTCACTTACCCCTGGTACCTGCTAATATGTTAACAAGTAATGTCCTCAAACAGCCTCATTATTTGATTACATCCGAGATTGGGGACTTTGTGCTGTTGCTTTCTCCGCCTGCCGGGATCTCTCAAGCCCAGACACATTAGTTCACTTGAATACAGAGAGAAAGTGGGAGTTTTATCAGCCTCCGTTATCAACCCAGCATAGCAAAATAGAGCACAAGGGCAGTTATGATCTCATGGCTGAGGTATTATAATGCAAATGTCTTAATCCCTGAAGTTCTCAACAGTGCTGTTGCCTTGTCTTTGGGTCAATGACATGGTGCAGGGTTAATTAAGAAAGACAAATACAGTGGGACCATGGGAAGCTGGGGGGGTGCCTGCATCCCATCCTCTGCCTCCACTTGTCACCAGTGGGTTCCTGGCCTGTGGAAGATGTGTTCTCCTGCTGCACTCTGTGCTACACACCCCTCTTCAGCCACAGTTACCAAAGTGGACCATGGCTGAGGGACCTGTGTCCCTCAAGACAGAGGAAAGCAATCACCTAACATGGAGGAGAAGCAAAGACACACACACAAAAGACAGTTTTCATCTCTGCTGAAGATTTCAGTTACTGGCTTTGCTGCCCAAGTAATGCTGACCACCAGCTCAGGGTGAACTTACCTAAACCACTGCATCTCTGCAGATAACCATCACTGTGTGCATGCAAATGCAAAGTCAGGCAGAGAAGCTGGGCCTGCACAAGCCACAGTTGTCCTGTTACATCATTTATCTCCTTTCATAGCTCAAGAGTGTCAACATTGACAGCTGGACTCATTTATTCTACTCAATATCATTATTTTGATTTTACTCTGACATGTTAATGGGCCTCACAAGCCACTTTGAGACCAGACCTTTTGTTAACATGAGAGTCTTTCCAGCATCACTCTTTCTAGGTGTTTTTATGGGCACTGGAGGATGTTGTAGAAAGTGCAGGAACTCAGCTTATATAGAACAGAAGGAGTGAAAAAAAGATCCATGAAATAAGAGAGGGAAACACCATTCTGGGAGATACAGAAGCTTTATGTCTAAAATATGGTGGTGACCACCTCTCAGTAGCATCAGCCACCAGAAGCAGCTTCAGTGAACAATAAATGAAGATATTTTGTCAGCTCACTGCCACAGAAGCTGGGAGCTTACATGGAGTTATTCAGTGCCCTTTCAGGGAAATAAATGCACTTTTTGTAGTCAATTAAACTTCACTTTTGCTGTCTTGGGCAAGTGAGAGTGTAGGCCCCCAAATGGCACATTTGGGTTCCCCCAGCGGAGGGGAGAGGACGATGGAGTGGGTGACTCCATCTCATTCAGGAGCTGAAGTGAGGGGCCAGGCTTCACCTCGAAGCTGAATCTCCTACTAATATAAACCTGAAGTTAACCCTGTGTAGGAACATCCCAACTCCAGGCCTTGAGGACATCCTGGCACCACAGAACAGTCCTTCTTGAAAGAAAGGGCAGAATCCATCTTTATGTTAATATCTGGGCAGATATCAAGGCAAGTTAACTCAAAATGATTGACACACAGGGATGCAAATTGCTACAAGAAGAAAATCAGGCCTGTAATGCCAGGAAAATGTCCCCAATTTCAACGTAGTTGTCTGAGCTCAGACTTTTAAGAAATCCTTTAAAGTTATCAGTAACCAAAAGCTTTAAACTTTTGTTTCCTCAAATCTGATGGAGCCATATTTCACAACGACATGCAGTTATCCCTTGTGAAAGCTACAGCAGATTTAACAGACTTCAGACCCCAACTCAGGAAAGCTTCCCACCACAGGAAAATGTCAGAAGTACCTATGAGTCCCACTGCAGTGAATGGAACAAAAACACATCACAGAACTCAAACGTTTTGATGAATCGGGCCCTAAACACAAGCTTTACAAGCACATTGAACTCCAGATACTCCTTTACCCAGGACTAAATTTTCCCCACATCTTTGCTAAGAAAGGTTAGCAAAACTGATAAAGGTGAACACTGAGCAGAGACTATTTTTATTTTATTAGATTTACTTTGCACCTCACATTTATCGTGGCTGTCCTAGCAGTGATGCTGTCCTAGCCATGATGTAATCTGCAATTAACTAGTCTCCTTTTGTCAGCCTACATCATCAAAGCCTGTTTTTATGGAGTGTTAAGTCTAATATTTACAGTGTTAAATACTTGGACAATATTTAAATTGGTTTCATCACATACTATATTTAGTTGGAGTGATATTGTCTGGTTAACAGCAATGAAAACAATTCCGTTCTTTTGGGTTTTATATTTTGAGTGGGTATTAGGTAACTGGAAAATATGGTCATTATATTTGTCTAACATTTCTACAAGTTGTAACATGGCATTTCAATTTGGGCTTTAACTCATGAATTATCCGTAGGCAAAACTTTTGAGAAGGTTCCAGGTTCAACATCCAAACAAGCACAGAGTTCAGTGGCATGTCTGAAAGGAAGGTAGTTTAATATTTATACACATATACAGAAAATTATGAAGACATTTTTCAGGACCTTTTCTTTCCAGCAATGTTGCTGTTACACAAAGCCTGCTCCAAAGGCACTTTTAACGTCAAATGAAAATCACAATTAATGTGTGATCTAATCCCAGTCTGACAGAGACACACATCACTACATTTCTGGGTATTGCTCCTTGGAGTTTTTATTTGTGCATCTGATTCGTGTTTGTCACCACTTGTAGCTTATGTGGGCAATCTTGTCCACACTCTCTGAGGAATTTTGTCCTTTGAATCAAAAGCTTGCAGCTATTGCTGACTTCTCATCTCCAGCAGCAAGAAATCCCATCAAACAATGAAGGTGTCTCCATTCTTCAAAGCAGAGATCTTCTCAGGTTTTTTCAGTCATTCCTCTCCTGGAGGATCACAGCCATGGTCTCTGGACCAGAGCAATGCCTGTGCCATATGTTGGCTCTTGTCCACCAGAAATTTCTGTTCCAGAATTGTCTATAGTTCTGTGCAAGAGGCAGAACCATGAAGGAGCATGGTGTGGAGAAGGATTTTCTCCTGATTCTTAGAAAGAACTCTGCTTACAAAACCATGACTCTGACTCAGCTTTCTTGAGCCAGGTCTCTATGAAGAGGATCTTATTAACAAGAAAGAGCTGTAATCCCTTCAGACAGCCCTTTGAACTTCCCAGGAGCTCTTCGACAAATCCTGACACAAGTTCTGAAACTCTGGAAACTTTTAATCATCCATTTGAGTTGGTTTTAGCAGATAAAAGTAAGAGATTCTGCAGAAAACTATAATCCGTCTGCAGAAAAGTAATTTTGTTATCATATGAACTGTTTCTTTTTTTGGTAAGTCACAGGCTTCTGAGATGCATGTTACTCAAAAATAGTTTGGGTGCCTCCAGCTTTCCGAGTGTTTCACGGAAAGGCAAGCTTTCTCATCCAATAAGTGAATGAGTAAAACCATCAATAACCAACTACAGTATGTTTGAATTCACCATCCCTGGCAGATCACTTGGGTAAGGCTGCAGTCTTGGCTCCCTCCAGTTCTCTCTCTAGCTGTGTTCCCGAAGGAAGCATGTTAAACAGGCAATCTTTTCTTTGGCTTGCCCATGCCAAGCTGTCCAGGGCTCATAGAGCACCTGCACAGCCACTTCAGTATGTGAAAAGCCTCAACAGTATTTATCTGTTTCCTTTTCTATATGCTTATGAACCATCCCTTCTTACAGAAGTGGACACCTCAGTAAGACATTTCATTTTCTACAAAGGACACATTTCTGAGCATTTCTTCCTCAGAAAATGATCATGTTGTTTACAACATTCATTCTGTCATTGCTTTTGCAGGTTGGACTTCAGTATTCAGTGTCTGGCAAATGGAGTCTTCAACTAAGGTGTGGAAAACTAAGGTGAAAAAGTCACAGGATGCTGTAGCTATGGGAAGGATAAAAACCTAGGAACTAGTGTCTTTGTGTCTTATTTTCTATTTTCCACATAGTGCTATATAATTTTTGTATAAATTACTTTTTATAAATTATATAAAATGTAGCATTTTGCAGCTTTCACTAAGACTTCTGTATTTTCTCTTAGGGAAAACCTCCTTTCCCCAACAATCTTCAGGACAACTTGCAAAACTTTCAAAAGATGGTTGTTTGTACAAAACCAGGGTTTATTTCAGGCTTTTCTAAAGCATTGGGCTGGATTGGTAAAATGAAAGGGAAAGGGTTAGTCATATCCCTTAATGAAACTGTGTTTTAATTTAAAGATGTCACAAATTTTATGGCAGTCTTTATTTACTTTCACTTAGCCCCTAAAAAACAAGTATGACTTCCAGATTTGCTACAAAGCGAGTACAAAAGCAGCAAATGTAAACCAAACTGTGACTACGAGCCTGATTCTGCTGATTAAAATCACTGGCCAAACACTCTCTGACTCCAGAGATCAGATCTGAACCTTTACTGCGCTGGACCTGCTCCAAAACACACTAAAGTCAATAGGAGTTTTTCTTTTGAGCCCAGTCACTGGGTGTCTGTCTGCCTTTTTCTCTCTTAAATTATAAATCACCAGGAGGAGTTTAATCTTGCAGTTTTCAGTGCCAGTGTGACATTTATTTTAACTTTGGCTGTTGACAAAGCACCCCGCATCCTGCATTTCCCTTCTGGCAATCACATGTCTATTCTAACTCACATGTAACGTTCTGTCAGGGAATTTATTTCATTTGTTCTCTGCTTATTGCCATCCACTTCTCCCAACCCTCCCTTTTCATCTACCCATCACATTTGGCAGCAAGAAAAATGGATCTATTTTGCAATACCAATTTCAGTGCCACTTGCCAGTCCAAATAAGAGCTGTGTATCTAACACACCATACAGGGGCTCAGTTTCTGGATTTTGTCACAGGAGCTGTATTTTCTCAGCAGCTTATTAACAGCGTGTGTTTGGGGTGAAAATTAAGCAAATGGAAAAAGGATGTCACAGCAAGGAGCTGTGTTGCAACACTTAGGTTATTATATTGCATTAAGTTAAACAAAGACTGTTTGGCCATGTTATGACTATGATTCTCATTCATTCCAGTCCCTTAAGAAAATGTATTTGAAAAGAGGCAACTTTGCTCAGTCCCCTTGGCCAAAATGCTCCCAGGTGCCACTCTTGTGAATTTGACAGGGAAAAAAACATGTGAACAGGGAGTAGAGCTTGGGAAGGGGGGCAGAGGGGGGAGATTGCCATAACTGTGCTGATGCCAAAAATAAGAAGAATAATGGGAACCACTACAGATCGGAAACTTTCTTTCGGTCATTTATCAAGCCCATATTATTTTCTCATCTTTCACTGTCTTTGAAGCACATGTGTCAGGTGAAGAAAAATGTTACAGAAAATCTTGAATTGCACTCTGCTTTCCCCCAAAAATGTGCTGACCATCCAGGGTGTGCCTGAGGTCAACCATGAAGCTTTTAAACACTCTCTAAATCCATAAATAGCCCTTGGATAAGGCTGCCAGTCAGCTGAGAAAGCTTTGAATTCCTCATTTGAGGAACGGGTGACAAAGCACCAATCCTTTGACTGGCTCTTTACCACATCTGGCCAATGACTCTGTTGCCTAAATGGGAGCTGAGCAATTCTGGAAATTGGACTCTAAGTAGAAAACATTCCCACGTCTGCTGCATCCCTCTTCTTGGTGGGGAAATAAAGCAGTGTGATGCTTTTACCATATGTGGATTTGAGAATAATTTCTAAATCCCCCATGCCAGAGCCATAGCTTGCTGAACAATCCCCATCAACTACTATTCCTGATAAGGGTAGAAATGATTCAGGTTGTCTTTGATAAGTTGAACTTCTTGAGTGACCAAATTTAAATACAGTTATTCTACCTTGCCAAGGCCCAGCCACTTGGTGGGCTTTAGCCTGAAAGCTGTCAGTTCTCAGGTGAAAGGGACAACTGGGTCTTCCAGGTCAGTCTCACTGATCTCCACAGAGAAATCAGTTCTCTCATGTGTTGCAACAATGGATGCTGTGTCCTTTCTTCCTGTCGGATTTCCCACTTTAAGGTCTTGCTTTACAAGTCTGTGCATACAAATCACTCCTTCTGTTCCTGTTTTGTCCATAATGCAGACAGCACCATGTGACCTGTTATCAACCAGGCAGGTGAGGGGCTGGCTCCTAAAGCACAGCCCTGCCTGTGGCCTACTGATAATTGCCCATCTGATCACAAGGGTCCCATTATTTCAGACTCCATCCACCCATCCATCCATTTCTCACATGTGAGCTGGATCCAGGGCTGATCTTGAGTGGCATCCAACAGAGAACACTCACCCAGCTTCAGGGCATGAAAAAAATGGGCAACCCTAAACAATACATGTCCTTAAGCTGTGAAACTGCCTGCCACAGGAATACAAAGAGACTTAGAATTAGCCAGGTAAATTCCTGGAAGCAAAACTCACCAGGGGCTGTTAAATACAAAGACACCATGTCTGGCTCCGGAAATCCCAGCACCACAAATCACTGGCCCTGAGCCATGATCTGCATGCCCTGTTCTGATACTATGCCTCAAGTACCTACTACAGCTGACTGCCACAGGCAGGATATTGGGATGGATGGACCTCTGGTCCTGACCAGCTCAGCCATTCCCATGTTTCTGTATTAATAGACGAACTGGGACTGAATATCACATTCAGCACTAACGTTTCTGCATTCACCCAACAGCACTTCTATCAACAGCACTCTCCAAGCAGCTTCTGCCACCCCATCTGGACATCACGTAGCACCTGGAATCACATTAGGCTTTTTCAGCAGGTAATAAACCCCTGGGCAGTGTAGGGCAGGCGAGCCCCGGTCTCTAAGTACCCATCATGGACATTGCTTTCTCCAGCAATTGCTGCAGCCTGGTTTAGATTAAATTGCTTCAGACCAGCAACTGTAGAAGGGCAAGGATGGAAAGGGAAGTCTCTTGTTTTGTTTGGGCTCTTATATTCCTGCTGATTGGTTGTTTTGGGCTTGTTTGTTTTTTTGACAAATTATTTAAAGGACAAATAAAAGGCTGAGCAGCTGAATGCATCAAGAAGGTCAGCCAATTTCTCAGGCTACTGGCTTTTTCCAGCTGTTCCAGATGACAAAAAGGATCCTTTTTCTTATCTGGGCGGGGCTGGATCTCCCTGGTTGCTTTCCACAAAGTAAGGTAGACTTCTTTGATATAAAGCAAGGGATTAGGGAGATTAGAAGATGCTGGGATGGTGATGCCATGCAGCATACCAGCAAGACTCCTCTCTTCCTTGGCCAACCACTCTTTTCAGAGCCATTCCCAGTGTCCAATATCCTGGACTACTGTCCATCAGAGTCCTGAAACAGCTGTCCTTTTCAGCTCTGGGTCTGGGAACAATATGAACCTTGAGCCTTCCTTCAGCATCTGAATTCCCAAACTCCAAGTATTATAGGGAAGTCTGGGCCACAGCAGTGGAAAAGTCCTTGTGAGACACGGGCTGTGTCAGACTGTCCCCTGCAGCCCTTTCTCTGGAGGTACCTTGCACAGCTTGCCCAGTTCTACCAGTGTGTGGCCAGGTACATGAGAACAAATGCACCTGATCACTATGAAGAGGGGAGGGTGAAGCACAGCAACCTTTCTGCACATCAGACAGCAAGGACAGGGCTGGCCTCAGGGGAAGGAGACACCTCCTGTTCAGCCGAGTCTCCCAGAGATTTCCCTGGGAATCCTGTTGTTTGTAAGTAGGGCAGCTTAGCCTGGAAAGGATTTCATCAAACAACTTGATATATGAAGGAAAGAAGAGAGCAAGGGAAGTGAGAAGGGAAGGAATGAGGGAAGAAAGAAAGGGAAGAAAGAAAAGAAAGTAAGAAAGAAAGAAAGAAAAGCAAGCAAGAAAGGAAAGAAAGGAAAGAAAGGAAAGAAAGGAAGAAAGAAAAAGAAAGAGAAAAAGGAAATTGAAAAGGAAAAAAAAGAAAGAGAAAAAGGAAATGGAAAAGGAAAAAAAGATGAAAAAAAGAAAGAGAAAAAGGAAATGGAAAAGGAAAAAAAGATGAAAAAAAGAAAGAGAAAAAGGAAATGGAAAAGGAAAAAAAGATGAAAAAAAGAAAGAGAAAAAGGAAATGGAAAAGGAAAAAAAGATGAAAAAAAGAAAGAGAAAAAGGAAATGGAAAAGGAAAAAAAGATGAAAAAAAGAAAGAGAAAAAGGAAATGGAAAAGGAAAAAAAGATGAAAAAAAGAAAGAGAAAAAGGAAATGGAAAAGGAAAAAAAGATGAAAAAAAGAAAGAGAAAAAGGAAATGGAAAAGGAAAAAAAGATGAAAAAAAGAAAGAGAAAAAGGAAATGGAAAAGGAAAAAAAGATGAAAAAAAGAAAGAGAAAAAGGAAATGGAAAAGGAAAAAAAGATGAAAAAAAGAAAGAGAAAAGAGCAAGTATGCATTTCTGATGACAGCTGCATAAATGTGCCTTATTCTGGCAGATCTCTCAATTAAAATCAAGCCACCCTAATTTAAGGGGAAAATAAACACAGGCCTTATGTTATGTGCTTTGCTTTCAAGAGGAATCAGCCTGAGGAGAGGCAGCAGGGCCCAGAGCTGGGGGGTGGGGGTGTAAGGGGGAGGCAGATCCTGCTGCCCCAGCTGCTGCCCCTGATGCTGAGCTGCAGTTGGGCAGCAGTGCAGGGGCTGGGGTAGAAGAGCCCCCACCCTGCAGTGGCTCTGGGGATGGGGGGAGGTGGCTGCCTCAGGTAGGTCTGGGGCAGACAGTTCAGTGCAGTGACCCTGCTCCTTTTCAGCTTGGTCTGTATCAGCCAGAGGCCACAAGGGAGAGGTTGGACAGTCTCTGCCCTGACACTGTCCCTTAGGGTGAAGAATTAGGAAGTTCAAGGCAGAACCATGTATTCTCATGTTTTTGTTCTCCCACACTTCTAACTACAAATGAGGACACTTTCTTTGCACATAGCTATTCTAAAACTACTGGAGAACAACATGAGTGCTGCTTTTTGAGCAAGCAGGCTGAGTGCCATTCACATGGAATACAGTTACTTCCCTGCTCTGGCTCCACTGTAGTGCTCCTGCACTCTCCAGGATGGGAAAGATGAGTCCTCCCATAACTGCATGATGGCTACTTCTCTACCAGGGAATAGCAAAGCTTTCTGAAAAAACCCTGTTCATCCTTCTGCTGTCGTCTTTTTTTCTCTTCTCGCTGTATTCATGATGAAATAATCACCACCCACCTTTGGATAAATAGAGCTGCAATCAAATGAGTTAACACACAGACTTGAGTTCCCACTGTGTCTCCCATGTTTGTCTGATGAATTTATTTATGGAACAGTGGACACTCTCTGAGCCACATAGGAAGCAGATAACATGGCATAGCCAAACCTCTCTGATTATTCCTGAGGCTCTTGCAGACCTCACCAAATCAGGGCAGCCTGCATGTGGTAACTGCTGCTGTGTTGGGATGGGAGAAATGAAAAACCAGCAGCACAGGGGTGCAAATGTCCAGGAGTTTGAGGAACTGTCGAAGGTCCCTTGCCCAGGCTGGATGTCTAAAATGCTTATTTTCTGCACAGAAGGAATCTGCCAGACGTTTCAGGGGAGAAGCAAAGGAAGAATTTAAAGAGTGTAACAACAGGAAAAAAAGTGGAAACTCTTCAGCATAAGCTATCATGGATTTGGGTCTGGTTGCAGAGGTTCAAGAGATCAAAGCAGTAGCAACCAGAAGGGGCAAACCAGAGGCAGCACACAGATAAGAGAAGAGATGAAAGCCAAAGCAAGCTTGGACAGGAGGCTGACATTGGTAAATGAGGAACTGGGGCTGGATTAAAGAGGTAGTGCTTGATGTGCTGTCTAGTCCCTTTTTTAGCTTCACTGATTTCTGCAGAACTGAAGCTTTGAGGGTTGGGATGGGAAATAAAAAATACTTCTTGCATTTTTTTTGTCCTTGCCAAGAAAAGCTCCTGTGTGTGAGTGATCTCTGTGCTGCCTGTGGAAGGAGCCTGTGCAAGGAGCTGGGACAAGAAGTTCTTTTACACCCTCCTGAGCATAAAAACTGCTCAGGGGCTCGGTGGACCCTGGACTGGGTTGTGGCACAGGCTGCCCAGAAGTCACCCTGGTGGGACACAGCTTTGTCCTACATGTTTGGGGATCCAGATGATGCACAGTGCTTCCTTATAACTCAGGACCAGTTGTGGATCAGGCCCTTGGACAACAGGGAACCTTCTTAAGCTGATGGGGGTACTTTGGGAATTTGGTATATTTTTAATACAAAGCATTCCTATCGCCTGGGCTGAAAGGGTAACCCAAGCAGGTGCATCATGGCCTCCTCATGAGGAATCAATTATCCAATCAATGTATCAGGGACTGGGTGGATCCTCTCACTTCTGCAGCTCCTCTGGGTGAGCAGGTGAGAGTGGCTTCTTCCCACAGTTTTCTGTGAGCTGGGATTGCATCTTCCCTTTCTGTGAGACAGCCCACCCAGGCCTTCATCTGGGAGGAGGAAGAAGGAGAATAGAGTGAAGAAGATGATCTCAGGAGAGGCTGTGGAGCTGGAGTTGTGGCATGGAGCAGTGAGCAAATCCTATTGCAGGACTGAATGGGGTGGAGGGAGGGACTTTTCTGAGCAGTGGGACCTGAAAAGAAAAGGAGCAAGCAATAATAACAGGCTGATGCTTGCTTCTGGGGAATTTCTGCAGCCCAGCAGTGTGGTGTGGAGGGAGAACACGGGTTACTCTGAGTTCCTCTGCCTAAAATGCATTTGACGGCTGACTGGGACCTGTATGAGCAAGTCTGGGGTGGGATCAGGTTGGACATGACATCTAAATAATTCTGTAGTTTGAGATGTTGAGCTTGGGGTGGAGGAAGGAGAGATGTGACCTGTGAATTTGTAGTTTCCCCCCCCGGCTCTGTCTTCTGCTTCCCATATCTGGAAGGATAACCACTGTATCCTTGCTGGGGCTCCTGGTGTATCCCCTACCCTGCTTGGAGTGAAAAGCAGGTAGGTCACATCCTTGCTCTGTGGTGAGGCCATGTCCATGCCACGGTCACCCAGGATTTGCGGGCTGCACTTACAAGAGCAGAGAACACCCAAATTTCCCTCCGCGATCTCCAGCTGCCATCTGCTGGTAACTGCGTCTGCAGAGCCGGGAGCCGGCGCGTCCCTGCTGGGCACCGTCCCGAGATGATGCCAGGTTTGGGTGGTTATCCCTGGGGACCAGGACCAGCTTCCCACACCAGCTGGGGCAAAGCAGGACACACGAGGTGGCAAAGACCTGTCTGAGCTAAAGGGAACTCACCTCAAGGTCTGCAGGGGTGAATCTATCCCGTTCTAGCCGAGCACTGAAGGACAAGAAGGATTTAAGTGCTGCAGTAAACTTGATGATTTATTGGAGACTAATTTTTTTCTGGAGAGATATTAAACCTGCCTTGGGGAGGCGGGGAAGAGGTGGGAAACAATCTGTTAAAATATGTTTCTGCTGCTTTCTGCTCACTTAGGCACAGAGAGGCAAGTTAGCAAAAAGTGAAAGAGGTTCTTGAGAGCGTGTGTCTTTGACTAGTGGGGTTTGGGAGTTGTTTTTTTGTTTGTTTGTTTTTAGTTGAACTGTGCAACTTCAGAGCTGTTCTGCTGCATATTTTGCCAAAAAAAGATATGAGTCAAACAGTTCCTAGGTCTATCCCATGAATACTGACTGTCCCTCACAGTGTGAGCTGTAGGTTCATAGTGCTGTTTGCACCCTGGCTGGGCTGAAAACACCCTCTCTTCCCCTGCCCACAGCCTGCACTGCCACTGCTTCTCTCAGCTTGGACTTTGTCAGGTCTGTTATGTAGCACAGTGGCCAGGCCTGTTGTGGGACCTGCCAGCAGGGATCTGTCCCCTCTGCAGACACCCAAACTCGTCACCCCTTCTGCTTTGGGCTACGGCACAATGCTAACAGGTGTGCACGTGGCCCTGTGACACCATTCCTACCTCCCCTGCATGCAGGACTCTGGGAGCTGGGAGGAGAAAAGCCACAGATACTGCCAGGAGTGACCTGAGGAATTTGTTTCCCTGGACTTAGAAGAGGGATTTCCTGGGGTGATCACAGGGAGGACATCGTGAGGGTCTGTCGGTCCTCGTGAGCATCACGTCCCAGTGGGTGCATTGGTTAACACTGGCTAAATTTGGTAGAGAACTAATAGTTTTGAATATGAAGTCTTTACAAGGTTTATGAAAATAAATGATGGGTCAGAAGAGAAAGAATCTATCAATCCCACCACAAAGGAAAAATTGCAGTGTGAGCTTAACCCCCAGAGCCAGTAGGGAATCTGCAGCAGCAGTGTCCTCTGACCCTCAGAATGGATGTGTGAGACCTCACACCTTCCTCTGACACCACAGCCTCCTACCCTAGGATGTACATCTAAAAAAAAAAAAAAAAAAAAGCTGTTTTCATCAGTTTAATTGCTCTCTGAGGAGCTTTTTTCTGGGGGCCCTCTTGGAAACCCATCCTTGGAGCTGCAGCTTGGAAGGCTGCACATTTCAGAGCAGAGGCTGTGCCAGGAGAGTGTGGGAGTGTAAGAGCGGAGAGGGGCCTCAGCTGAGCACCAGCATTGGCAATTCTCCTGTGAAACTGGTGAGGTTTATTGTTTTCCCCAAAGTCCCAGTTTCTGGGAGTCATGGGACTGCAGTAAACTTCCCAAATTTCATGCAAATATGAGACTTGCTGCTAGAATTCATTATGATGGAGAAAAGTATAAAAATGTACCCACTGGGAAGAGAAACCAGAAAGAGCAAAAAAACTTCTCTGCTGAAAAAGACAAAAGAAGTCCTCGTGATATCTAAGCCAGTATCATTCAATTTTGACCCCCAACTCAAGAATTTTTAAGGCTTGGAACTGGCAGTAACAAAGCTTCGCTGATGCTTTGGCAAAGAACAAGGGCATTATTTCCTGTGTGCTGGCCAAACTGGATCATTCCCCTTCCATGTACTCAAAGCCCTCCCTGGAAATCCAGCTCCACATGGGGGAGTCTTTATCTCATTTTGTCCTCAGCTTCTCCAGGGCATCATGAAACATCAGCATCCTCCCACACTAAGTCTCATCACACTGTGTGAGTTGATGGCAGTAGTTTATCAAGGCTGATGTATTCCTCAGAATATGAGCTGCTCAACTACAGTATAGGAATGATATAAGTCATTGTTATTATAGTTATTATTATCACAGTGAAGATCAGCATTGGGGTTGTTGCTGGAGAATGTCATAGGCTTTCTAGCTCTCTATAATTTTTTTTCTTGGTGGTGCAGCTAGGTTTGAAACTGGACCGAAGAGACTTTTTGTTTTAGTTTTGTTTTAAGAAATCTCAGCCCTGGAGGGAGCTGTCATTTTGGGATGCTGATTACTTGTGCAAGTTGACAGGGAGCAAGGCGCCTCTCTCTGTAGTGATCCCAAGTCCTTTTGCCTAATCAAGCCAACACTGCAGGCTGTGTGTGGAGGATGTGTAACCCTATCTCACTGCCTGACAACTCCTTCAGTTCCAGACTTTGTTTCCTCAGTCCCCACAAACTGTAGCAAGCCATTAAGTTTGATTTTATTATTTTTTTCCTGCTGCCCCCTCACTCCCCCTTTCTCCTCTTTCATTCTTTCAGCAACCATTTTGTCTCAGCCTTCGTTTCTAGTTCTTTTCCTTAGGAGTAGTAACTCTGAAGACTGTACTCACCTCATGTGCATCCTTGACCTTCAGAGCTTTTTGACATCCATTTTATTGACTAGTCAAAGGAAATTCAGCATCAATTCAAAAATTCTCTTTTCTACAAAAAAAAAAGTTGTCTTTCATTGAGCCTGGATGTGAAAAGACCACTCAGTAGAGCAAGAGGAGCTGCTGCCCCAGATGCTCAAGGCTGCATTGAAGGGAGGGTCAGCAGCTGAACTGTGCTGGCAGAGACACTTTCCTTGGGGCCCCGATGCAGATGTGGGAAACACACACTGAACGAGGGAGCTGCACATCAGGGAGGGAAAGAAGGAGCACAGAAGATCATGGGGGAAACCTTGTAACTTTAATAAAAGCTCTGCAGAGCTCTGGGACAAAGTTCCAGCTGGGAAGAATCCTTTCCTTCATTCTTTCTATTGGACTTCAATATTTCTAGACAAACAGGTTTGTACCAGACCTCACCTCCTGCTGAGGGTAACCTCCAAACCCCCAAACACTGACAGATCTGTCACAAAGGAGAATGCCCTTGTTCTGCCTCCTAACTCTAAAATTGATGGGTCTAATTCTTCCTTGCCATTTTTCTCCTGACATGAAGGTGAAGGATTTTTTTAAATAGTCACCAAGCGGAGATGGATCAAGCTGTCTGAATTCACAGTTCCAAAACATCTAGGCTGTTGACATCTGTGGTTCAGTCATGGGACATTTTGTCTTGAAATGAGCCACAAAGTGAAAATATAAATGCCTTGGATCACTTTTTAGTTGTGTTTAGGGAGTGCTTTTTCAGTTTTTCACAAAGCATGGGTCAGAATCATTCAGCAAGGACTGTTTTCTTCCCCCCTGTTTGATCTGTAAAAGGATTGTTCAAGGTCCTACTGGCAAACAGAGGTAGGCATTCTGTTCCCTGCACTGCAGGAGCTTTCCAAGTGATCATGCACCACCTCCAGTTTTACCAGTCTTGGTCTAAGTTCCATGTGATTCTCAGACGATGGATTGTATCAAGGGAATCTGGTTGTCGCTTTAGTACCTACAAAAGATGTGTTTTGCAGGGTCTGTGAAGCATTACCCTGCCTGCTTTGCTTTGGAGCATCACTGTCCCAGGTAGCAGGAGTTGCCTCCCCCTGCCCTCCCCCATGGCTGGCTGTCATCTTCAGAGGGACCCAGAGAGGACCAAACAAAGTGGACACGTTATTACTGCAACTCCTCCATCTCTTCTGCTTGCTGACTTGTTCTTACTGAATCTCCATCTCGCTGGTGGTAGCTAATGGTCACAGCTCACAGCACCTTTGTTGTGGAGCATCACCAGGAACATGCTAATTTACAGCTCAGATCTTAGGGCTTTTGTGGCTTTCTCTTCCTTGCTGTTTCTCAGACCATCACTTCATTTGTACTCCAGACCTGAGACATCTTTCCAGAAAAGCAATACCCAGTCCTAATGCAAGCTACAACTACATCTCTTCATGTCTTAAATTCGTCAAAAATGCTCTTACATAAAGATTTATTTCCAGGGTTTTTACTCAGACTTCTGCATGGAGTTGGCAAAGACATTATGTAATAGCTAAATCTTCATTAGTTATATCTGTTTGCTTTGTGCCTTCATGACAATGATGAAAGCTGTAAATAAGTATATTGTCCCATCTTAACAAGGATAGCATATCCATCAATAAGGACACTTACTCTGCTGAGATCTTTGCAAGGCTGTACAGGGGAGTAAATTAAAGGGAGAACAACATTCTTCATCTAAAGTGTCCTTGTTCTGTCACTTAATGTTTTACCCTTGCTAATATTTTTCAAAGTCTGGCTGTTAGTCAAAAAAGTCACTCAGTAGATGTGACATATTTTATCCAGCCTAAGTCTACTTGGTCCTAGAATGATTTTTCTAAGCAGCTGTGGCTGGAAGTGTGACCTGAAACTCCTGTGACTTCCCACCTTAATTTCTCAGCAGTCAGAGAAGTTTCCCAGTGAGATGTGTGGGGATGGAAGGGGCAACCAGAGGAGGTTGCTGAGCTGAACAGGGAGGCACAAGCTCTTGTTTGGGGCAGGAAATAAGTTGTCTGGATAAAGGTAGCTGGGGTGAGACTCTGCTCTCAGTAATGTTCACTTCAGCCTAGACTGACTGGTTGGTAACACCTCTCCTCTCGCTAAACTCACTTAACTGTGCTAATTAGGTGCAGCAAAAGCTGTGTGCTAACTTGGAACTGTCCTGTGTGTCAAGGCTGTCCGTAGTTTATGTGCAGATGACAGGGTTGTGGGTCCACAGTGCTCAGGCAGGAGCTACAGGAGATCTTTGGGAGGGAGTGAGGAGGGGGTAAGTGATGTCAGTGCCACTTGCTGGGAGAGGTCCACGCTCGCAGCTCCCTGAGGAGGGGAAAGCCCAAAGGAAGCACCTCCGATGTGAGCCCACCTGACTCTGCACCAGCATTGCATGGCTGCAACCAAGCACATGCACCCTGCACAGGGACCTCTCCCTGTCCCCAGGAATGGACAGCAGCAGTTTCCAGCCCATGGAGGAGTGACCTTTCCCCGATGTGATGCGGCAAAAGCATCCTGGCGAGGTACTGAGGTTCCCACTGAAACCAGCACGTTCCCTCGCTCCTCTGCATGGCATTTTATCACTGCCTCAGCACAGGCATCCCTGACTCACCCAGGTTAAACAAACAAACAAAAATAATACAGGGAGCCTTGAAGTGATGGTCTTGCTCCAGGTTTATGGGACGGTCCAGGAGTGAAAATCAGAGTGTGGCCTGCAGAGGGAAGAAAAGAGCTGTGGTAGCACCACTGCGCTTCCCAGGGGTCTGCTCTGCTTCCTGCTGCTCCTCTGGCGCGGGCTCCGAGCTGAATAGCTGCCTTTAAACGTTAAATACATTCAAAGCCCATTCATATCAAACAAAAATTAAACTGCTGGATTTCATTCAAGAGTCATTCGCTCTGAGAAAGGGCTGAGAAGAAAATAATGGTTAGCTGAATGCCTCACCCATCCAGCATGCCGGAAAATCCCCCCAGGAGGTAAGGTGAGAAGCGAGGCTGGGCTATCACCTCACTTCATTGCATCGGTATCTGTGTGTAAGCCAATTTCTCAATCCATTTAGAAATTCACTAATTGTCATTGGAGCTATTTGCTGACGACTGTGAAGTAGCCTGATAATGAAGAGGAAGTCCATTTATTCGTTAACATTTGTGAAAATAATTGCCTGTCACTTCACCGAGCATCCTTTGCCCCAGAAACACTTGCTCTTCAGCACCTTTTTATTTTTATTTTTTTTTGAGCTGCACACTTTGAAACACCACTTACAATTTCCAGTCCCTGAAGGGCTCATTCCCAGCCGCCGTGACAGGAGTGAGGGCTCACACTCCACCAGAGGACACTAAACGTCCTGTCACCTCTGCTGCAAGGAGAGGAGAGCGTGTTAACAGTGCTGCAGGCTGACTGCAGCTCCCAGGTGCTGCTTAAACTCTGGGGTTTACAGGGCTGATGCTCCTCTGCAGCCTGCCCCACACCTCTGCCAGGCATCATGGCAGGGCTGGGAGAAGCTGTGGATGCAGGGCTCACTGCCAGGAGGACGAGGTAGCCCCCAGACCCACCATCTGAGTTTCAGGGGCTGCCTCCTGCCCTCCGTTTGCTATCCCTGTTCTCAGCCCTCACAAAGGCAACAAAAAGACTGCATGAAGCCAGGTGTGCACCAGGAAGTGAGTCCTGAAGGGAGGACGAAAGGTTCTTTGGAAGTTAGAAGAGTGATGTCTCAGGAGGAGGAAGGGGAAAGGAGGGAGATCTATGTTCCTAAGCTCAGCCCTCTGTGCCAGTTACCCCCATGAGTACAGCCAACACCTCTACCAGCTCCTGTTGCCTGCCATGGGTGACACCCCACAACATCTTTGTGCCCTGTGCTCACTGGCTCTCACCTCTCCATCATGCCTGGTACTTCCTCTGCCACCACCACCGCTCCCACAACACAGGCAACATAAACCAACTTGTCCTTTTGCTTTGGGCAAGCAAAATTCAGCCTTGTCTACATCACCAAGGGGCTCTGAGTGCTCTGCCTTCTGAGGAAGGTGGGCTTGCCATAGCAAGTAACCAGCACATTCCAGGTGCCTCACCAGGTCCCTGGAGATAAGTGGGAGAGGCAGCGTGTGCCACCCTCTGAATCAATAGAGATCTCCTGCTTGCACCTGCTGCGCTTATGCTGCTGTGATATCTCTCACTCCAAGGGCTGCTTGTTTTTTAGCTGTGCTGAATTTTTATTATTTCCTGGATGTGTGAATTCCCACATCTGTTCCCAAGGGCAAGGAGTGCCACATGTCCTGGGGGTGGATGGCCACCAGTGTTGACTTGGCAGTGCATGGAGCGGGAGATAAGGGCTGTCCTGCTGCCGGGGCCCTGTGGAGCCGTGCACCTCACACTGAGCTCTGTGCTTCTTGCCCAGGGCTCCTGCAGCTGGGCTGGGAGCCAGGGTGAGTGTCACACAACACTGGAACGTGTCATCCCCTTGGATGTGGGCAGGGACTCGGTCACGGCCCCATGGAAAACCCCGGAAGGAGCACCACCTCTGCAGCTTGCCCCAGGAGCGGGGAGCAGAGCAATTCCTGCCTGGACAGGATCCAGGAGCTGCGAAGGAAGGGACAGCCACAGGTACACTCAAGGTATTGTCCGTGCTCAGGGTGCAGCCCCTACAATCCTACCCAGTTGCACCAGCAGTGGGGTTGGCCACTAGGGTTTGGGATGATCTAGTCAGTGCAGTAACATCCTGCCACCATGAGCCAATGCCATGTGAGTGGGTCCCATGGACTTGTGATAGCTCACAGCTGTCAGGAATGGCTTATTAGATGCATTTACTGCTCAGGGTGCAAGCTTTCAAGTGTTTGCAAGGGTTAATTGGTGCTGGTGCAGCACCTTGGGAAGGTGGGGTGAAGGGTTGGGTCAGGCAGGTGCTGTGGGTTGGGCTTGCCATGTGGAGGAGGATTCCTGGTTTGGGAAGACTGGAGTTACTGTCTCTGTTTGCTTCTTGGGCAGGTATTTAATGCATTTCAGGATTAAGCAACTGTCTTTTTCAGGTGCTGTGGTGTTAAGAGGGAGAAGTGTGTGGGTGAGTGTAAATCAGCTCTGTGCAGGGAGAGCTGCCTGTTTACACCTGGGGATTTAGGCTTCCAGATATTTAATTTCTGGTAACTGTACTTCAGCTCGTTGAAACATTTCAGTCTTGAAAAGCCTCTTGTGGATAATGAGACTACAGGGAGGCACCGCTCCCAGGGAGCCTGAGACTGGGGAGCAGGGGTGGATGTGGGCCTCATGTTAGCAGTGCAATTAGTGAGCAAGTAGGTAGCCAGCATTTGCAAGAGAACTCTAGGAGAGAGTGGGATAAAGCAAAATGAGAGGTTTTGTTGCCTCCCTTGAAACCAAGAATAAGCATAGCTCGCTGAAGTTTAAAATGTCCTCTGTGGTATGTTGTGGTGAGGGACCACGGGTGGGGAAGCATGGGGGAGGTAGGAGATGGTTCTGCTTTGAGGTCTGGAGTCTCAGGAGAAGGCTTGTGCCCCACAGCCAGCTCTGGAATGACTCTGCCAACCGGGAGAGAAACAGGTGATCTTCCCCAAGCCGTCCCAACAAAGGAGCAGAGGGGCTGTGTGACCCACACCCTGTTCAGGGGGCTGGTTCTGGGGCATTCCCCTACCTTGTCTCAAACCAGGCAGAGAAATATCTCTGCTGCACTGGGAGCTGGTGGGAATGTGAGGAGGACCTGTGATTCACAGTTTGTTCTGTGACAGGGGCCAGCCCCCTCCTACCTGCTCATGTCCCAGACAGCTGCTGCTCCTGCTGCCATTGCATCTTCCCTGACTCATGTAGGTGACCTGGCTTGGGCTCTGCTTGTCACACAATCAGTTTAACTCCTTCTCTGCTGGCCACATGCACGCTGGAGACCCTGCCCAGGAAACTCAGCTGTCTCCTCCCTGCACTTTCCCTGTTGCTCTCTGTCTGCTGTGGCTGCGGGTTTCTGCAGCACACACTATCCCTGAGCTGCAGCCCAGGATGGGGAAGGAGACAGCATATGGAGTGAGGAAAGGGGGCACTGGTGCACTCACCTGCAGCTGGTCCTGTCCCTGGGATGTGGGTGCAGGTGCTGACCCAGCCTGCACAGAGCCATGTCCTTGCCACCCACACCAGGAAGAAGGAACAACTCCCTTCTAAGGCAGCTCCTCTTAGGAGGAACTTTCCCCTATGGGATGCTGCAGAGAGAGTGATGTGAAACTGGGGTGGGGGACAAGGTAATGTGACCTTTACCCCTTTGCCATCTCAGTAGATGTCACCAATGAGCAATCCTCACACCACAGACCGGTGTGGAGGTCCTCACTGATGAACCATGGAGACCAAACCCTGCCTGACTCCCACTCCCACCTTCTTCACCCTGTTAATTATTACAAGGGAAACAATGAAGGCCAGTGTGCAGCAAAGTCCAGTGTGAGTGAGAAAATCAGCAGTTTGCTCAGAGCCATGAGCCAGCCAATGCCAGCCACCACGGAGCCGCCCGCGCTGCCGGGGGACACGGCAGCAGCCTTTGGAGCAGCAGACATCGTCGTCCTGGTGCTGTACTTCGCCTTCGTCCTCGCTGTGGGGATATGGGTGAGTCCCAGAGGGGACTGGGTTTGGGTCTCCCCGAGGCAGAGACACTTGGATCCTCCCTGGACCCCTGCTGGTACAAAGATGTTTGCCTGCAAATGGCATCCTCTGCACGCATTGTTATCCCAGAGCCTACTGAGCAAGTTTGGGGGTGACAGCGACCCTCCTGTGAGCCCTCACTCCCAACCCACATGGCGGGAACCGAGGGGTCATTCCCTGGAGGTTGTCCTGGGGATGATGCCCACCCCCGTGCTGCAGAGCAATCTCACACCAGGGCGTGGGCAGGTGGGAGGAAAAAGAAAAGCCAGGGTTGGGGTGGAGAAGACTGAAATGGGACATCAAAAGCTTTGGAAAGATTGTTGTTAAATATTTGTTCATGTTGTTTGGTGAAGCCTCTGCCACAGAGACCTACAGCATTCTAGCTGGCTGAACTACTTTTCCTTTCCCAATTGGTACATTCAGGGAGAAGCTATAAACAGGTAATAAGCAGCTTCTTTCCAAAGAAGTTTGACTATCCGAAACCTACACAAGGAGCAGTAGAAGCACCAGGCAAAACCTTGTATATTTAACAGATCCACAGAGAAACTTTTGGAGCTTAATGCTGACACCAAGCATTAGGGATTCTCCTGGCTTGGTCTGACTCGAGGATGGGTGAATGGGGAAAACCAGTTTTCTTTTCCTGTGCTTCCAGTCATCGATACGAGCAAGCCGGGGGACCATCGGAGGCTACTTCCTAGCTGGACGATCCATGACTTGGTGGCCTGTGAGTGAAACACATCCCTCTGTTTCTCATGGTTTGAAAGCAATTCCAGATGTAAGGAGGGCAGGTCTGGTGAGGAGGCCCAGTCAGTCCCTACATGTTTTGACTGTATTCTTTAGATGAAGAGGACAAATGAAGGCTCCATCAGGGATCATCCCATTCAGCTTTGCTATGGGTCTACCAGGAGAAATGGGTAGCTCAGCATCATTTTTCCACCTCTCAATTTCTCTTCTAAAGACAGCAATGAAATTGTTCCCATTGATGGAAGTGAGGGAATGCTGACTGCCTTGCTAGGTTTGAAACTCTTTGGCCCCAGCCCACCACAGATAGCTGTATCCAAGACAAGAGAGCATTAGGTGATCTAAGAATGTGCTCTCCAGTAAAAAAGCATTTAGAGTCTGAAGAAAAAATAATCCCAAAGCCCAGGACGTTCCAAGCCCTTGCTGTTTAGAGCAAAGTTGAGTTTATTGACTAACAATGTAAGGGATATAAACTTCAAACCACTGAAGTATAAATCTTCACTATGAAGAAAAAATAATCTATTGAAGGCACCTTTTCTTGGGAGTGAAAGGTACATAAAAAGATAATTTAAAGTTTGAAAGGAAAGAAACCACCACAGGAATAAAGATTCTTCTCAGCCAATGCCAGACTCTTGAACCACTCTCCAGTGAGTCGTGGGGAAGGAATGCATTTCTCAAACAAAACACTGGGTTTTTTGCTTTTTTTAACTTTGGCTGTGTTTTACCCATAAATTCACTAGGCTAGATTTTCAGTCTGCCCCATCAGATGCTTATACACCCCTCTAAAATCTGTCATTTCTTAAATGTTTCTTTATACCTCTGTCTCGGCCAAGTGACATTTAATGGAAAAGACTTAGCTTGCTGGTTTTCTCTAATTATGAGGGGGAAAATTAAAAGACACTAAAATAGAACATTTTTCCCTCAATTTTCTTTTTTTCTTTTCTTTTTTCCCCTTCTATTAAGAATGCCCCAAAACAAACCCAAAATCATTCTCGCTGCTTTTGGCTCCAGCAACAGGTGGCCACAGGGACTGTTGGATACAGGTCAGCTCTTGGCTCTTTGGAACCATTTTAAGTTCAAGCAACCTCTAATGCTGTTCCCTTTCCAGTTTTGTTTGTCAGAGCTGAGTCCACCTCTGCAGCACTCCTGCAGGCTCAGCTCCTCGTGGCCTTCACCTTGAATTCGTGACTGGCTTACGTTTGGTTTTTGTTTTTGTTTTTTTTTTAATGGGAGTCACAGATTTCAGCTGTGCATTAAACAACCTCAGCTAAACCCTGATATTAAATTGCTGCAATGTATCTTCTGTATTTCTCTGTCTGATCTACGTATCAGGAAAACTGGTTACTTTTCTTGAGAGCACCAGTTGCTAATTCATGTGGTAGCAACCAGCTCTCTAATCAAGAGTCTTCCTAGACAAGGAGGCAGAGCTGTCAGCAGGAGTCAGTGTGGGTGTTGATGTCATATTAATGTTTTACCTTGCTCAAAGGTGAGAAGTGGATCAACTTCTATCATTCCTTATTTCAAATGTAGCAATACTAAGGAGAGAAAAGCTCCTCGTAGGTGATGTGCCTAAAAGCAAACTTTAGGACAAAAGGGCCTGACTTGTCTTTTTGGTAACTCATTTGACCTGAGAGAGACTCGATGCTGGCGTAAAGAAAAGGAGGTGAGGCTTTGTGCCAATAAAAGTAGTAATTTAGTCAGATAGCCTTTGCCCTGTTTAAGGAGCCTTAGAGCTGGCATGCTCCCAATTAGGGTGTCAATGAGCCATGGCAGGGACAGCCTGCCATGCCCACAGCCTGCAGTTGAAGTTAACCTGAGGCATTAGCATTTTCCAGCCTGCTGCAGAGCTGGATCACTTCTAACATACACATTGAACACAAAGGACCTGCATGTTTCTCTCCATGCCATGGTTCAGGAATCTCCTCCCTTAGGAGGAGCTTCAAGAGAGCACTCCTGTCACCGTGGCTGTGTGATCCACCACCACACATGTTCAGTGCAAGACTTAAAAGGGGCTGTCAGCAAGACAGGGGGAGGCAGAGCCAGGGTCAGCAGGGTCGGGGCAGGCATGTTGCTGGTTGATTAACAAGAGAATGGAGAAATCCGTCACGTTTCAGGGACACTGAGGTATCTGTGGCTGACACCAGACTTCCCTCACCCTGCTCTACTCCTCACAACAGGCCTGTGTCTCAGGAGAACCAGTGACAAAGCAAACCCTGACTCTGAGGTTAAGCTTTGCACTGGTGAGGGGGCAGTGGAAGGGAGCAGGCACACACACTTTAAGATATAAAAATGTAGGTTTTTTTTTAGAAGGTGGAGGAAAACTCAACTGTCCATCAGCATCCAGCTACCTAACTACAAGGAGATGAAGTCCTGGGAAAAGGGGAAAATGCTTGGGCTCATATAGAAGTTCCTCAATGTGACTTTGTGGCCTTTGTCCCTGTGCTATGTGTTTCAGATTGGAGCATCCTTGATGTCAAGCAATGTGGGCAGTGGCTTATTCATTGGCCTGGCGGGCACTGGAGCAGCTGGGGGCCTTGCTGTTGGGGCCTTTGAGTGGAATGTAAGTCACTTTTGCTGTCAGCTGAGATGTTGCTGTTTACAAAGGGACTGTGGGTTTGTCTCCAAGATCAAATGCTTAACAGTATCAGCAGCAACAAGTGCTCAAGCCCCAGGAGAGAAGCCTCCAGACATTCCGAGAGCCTTGAAAACATGAGATCTTTATTTTAGTTTAAGTGGAATCCACTAGAATTATTAGCTCTTTGACCTTCTCAGAAGCACATGGCCATAATTTTAAGCTTTAGTCTGCACTCACGAAGATTAAAATAAAAGGTAATGAATGCTGGAAAGGTACTTGGACAATCACAGGATTCTGGGTACAGGGAGTTAAAAAAAAAAAAAAAAGGCAGCATGTTCTCCTAAATTCAATGCAAATCCATGAGAATCAGCAATACTGCCTTCACCTGTCAGCTGCCAACATGTGGCATCTCTGGGGAGAGCATCGGGGTGTGAAGGCAGGTCTGATTCTGCCCCATGGAAGTGGCCTGGAAAATTGCCACTGACACCACACAGCACATGAAAACCAGGCCCTTTGTGTGCAATGCTAATGAAATTTCTCAGCTGCAGTGATGAGGAGTGAGAATAGTGCCAATCTCACAATAAACATCACTCACGTCACTCTAAATCTCTTGTCTACATCAGCAGAGAGTGCTAATAGTGCTGGGTACTTGCCACAGCACAGGCAGGGCCCCCAAAAGCTCTTTCCTGGGATCTATTTACTGCAGTGGGTTTTTTTCTAGACCATTAAGATCACCTTTAAGTCCTTTGTGAAGAAACCAGAGACTGTGTTCAGCCTGGTACACATAGGACATACGAATATTGCTGTACTTTAGGAAATCTATTCAAGTCACTTTAGAAGCCCATGAAGACAAGATTGTATGTCAGGACAAATCTAACTTCATGAGTTTAGATTAATTTCTTTCAGAGTGGAAAGGGACCTTAGATTTGCCATTATTCTCTCCCTTTATCTTGGGACATCGCTCAGCCAGAAGGGATCATATGAGCATCTTTCACCTCAGCCAGTCTCTGTGACTGCAGGAGCCATGGCTGTTCTCCTCAATCAGTCACAATCTCTGCTCACAGGGATCAGTTTCTTTTCTGAAAACTTAAATAACTGATTGAAATAAAATCTGGACTAATGTAAGGTACTTGGATGAAAGGTAATGGCCCAAGACAGCCAGGAAGTGAGGTTTTATAATTGAATGGCTTTTATTTACCTTCAAGTTCTCCTGTTTGGGCTTTTGCTGGGAATCAGAGAAGAAATACATGATGGGAGATGCCCTTACACCTTCCAAAAGACTCTTCACCTGTGGCAGAGCAACTGAACTGCCCCTTTATCTACCAGTGACAGAAGCACATCTGTGTCAGCCTGCAAGGAGAACATCCCAGCAGAGTCTTGCTGTTGCTTATTTTTATGCTCTGCAGGGACAGTCTGCTGCCTCAGCCTCATCACTTGCTAATCAAGCAATAAACAGATGCTCCCGTCCTGCTCTGAATCACTTAACTCTTCACTGCCACAGTATCAGTGGCTTCAAAGGCCACCAAATGCAACACCATCTTTCAGAGATCCAGAGCAACAGACACACCCTCTTGACCAAAAGGTCAGGAGATTGGAAGAGGATGTGCCGCCTATGACAGAGAGACACGGGGCATAGGAGAAGAACCTCAAAAGTTTTTAATTGAGTTGTAATAATTCCTCCAGTGGTTGTTTCATCTTGTGAGCAGAAAGGAAAAGTCAGACTGCCTCTCCAATACATTGCATGGCGCTGTACCTTTCGGCTTTGTTAGGATGCCCACGGACAGAACAGAGGGAAAAGCTGTTCCCACGTGTTGATTCATGTGCCTTTATGTTCTGTCTCTTTAACAGGCCACCTGGGCACTGCTGGCTCTCGGCTGGATCTTTGTGCCTGTTTACATCGCAGCAGGAGTAGTCACCATGCCTGAGTACCTGCAGAAGAGATTTGGAGGGCAGAGGATACAAATCTACATGTCCGTGCTGTCCCTGATTCTCTACATATTCACCAAGATATCCGTATGTATCCAGCTGAACACGAGCCCTTGTGTCTGGGGTGGGGGTAGGTCATGCTGGTTACAGCTCAGGGCTGCTCATGGAGAACTCAGATGTCCTTGAAAGGACCAGCTCAGCTCCCAGAAACAATAGTCTTGTGTTTGTGCTGCTCTGCTCAGGTAAACACCTGGCTCTGTATTGATCACAGAGACCTATCCTAAGACAGAGAGAGCCCTCATCAAACAGCAACACACAGTGAGAACTTTACAGGGATGTGCAGCTAATTACTAAACAGTATAAGTACCATGAGCTGGCTCCCTGCTTTTCTTCTGCTGTCAGATCAAACCTGAGGCAATAGGGACAAAAGAAGGGCAACATTACCCCATCTGAGAATCTGGCTGGCTGCATCATGTAGAGGTGAAATTCTATTAAATTATCATAAACCTGCTGTTGTTCTTGTAGCTGAGTTTTCAGCATTAGGGACGTTATGGCTATTTCTTTCTCTTTGTATCACTTGTGTTGTACAAAAAGGGTACAGCGAAAGGGAGGTATGTTGTGGTTCAGGACAAAAATCAGCATCTTTTCTGGATTGCTTGCAGCATTGTACCCTGCTGGTAACCAAAAAGCAATGTAAGCTATGGGGTATTTCCCCATTTAAATGCCATTCATAAAGAAACAGAACTTATGCTGAGATACTAAGAACTACCTGTGCTCTTGGAGGGAGAGGACTGTATTTCAGAGTCCACTACAGGGGCTGAAGATGTCAGTCCTTTGTCTCCAGCTCATTGTCCCAAGGCCACTACAGGTCAGTTTTCACTAGACCCTACTGCAGTATTTAGTTGCCAAATTGCCTTGGGAAACACTGACTGGAGATTTGCAGCTGGTTTCAGAGTCCTTCTCCCAGGCTTATTATGTTTCAGGTCCTGGGAGGGACAGTAAGAGGAGTTCCAGGCTGGAAGGGTGGGATAGATTTGCTCCTCTAATGGGCACCTCTTGGCCCTGTCACCCATTGCTGTCACCACTGCCACCGGGAGCTTTGCTCTGTGGGACTGGAGCATTGCCCTGGGTGAAGTCTTGCAAAGAGGCATTTGAAGCCTCTTTACCCATCAGGGGGTAAATGGAAGACCCCTCCTGCCACAGCCCACAGTGTGCACAGCCACACCTTCATGTGGCAAGAACAGAGCTGTCTTTCAGAATGACCTTCAGCAGAGCAGAATTTGCGAGTGCTTTTCAGAGCAGGACCCTGGCCCCCGTCAGTGCTGTTTCATCTCAGTGGTTTCTCCTCCGTGCAGCCAATTCATGTGTGGCTGATGGATGTGGCTGGTGGAGTTTATGGGCATGACAGGTGCTTTCTATTAAGCAGTGCTATTGTTTGTGGAGAGCTCATTTAGCGGCTGGCTGGACAGCAGGCAGTTGGTTACAAGAAGGATTTTTCTCCCTGTGCTTTCTGCCCAAACATAGGTTAACAACTAGGGCATTGCAGAGTCTTCTTGGCCTGCAAAGAAAACAGAGATCTCAATAAACAGTGTTGTCAGAGGACTGATCCTGCATGGGCACAGAGGTGTTTGTGTTTCCTGCTGGGAAGTGAAACCCCAGAAGGCACCGTGATTCCTGTGGTGTACTGACTGTGCTAGAGCTTTGCAGGTTTGCAGAGGGCAGGGTCCTTGATCTTAAGGTGTAATTTCAGGCACAGCAAATAGAATTCTTGCCCCATCCCTCCTGTCTCCCTTGGCAAAGGTCTCTTCACCTGTATCTCACTCCATATCAGATTTTCAGGTGTCCTTCAAACTGATTTCCCAACACAAACATCTCCCATATCTCCCTCTGCAATTTTGAATGATGTTATCTGTGTAATTCCAGGTTTCACCCAGTTTTTGGTGTCACTCTCTCTGCCAGAAGGTCCAAACAAAACACAGCCAATTGGGGTTTCTGTATTTCTAGTGAGGCCCTCAGCAGGTATAACCTGTTTTTTGGGAGTCATTCTAGTAGGATGAACTGCATGAACAGGAAAACAAGCTGTTGACCTTTTCAGATAAATAAATCATGGTATAACACACTGGTGGGTCTGTAGGGATCTTTCAAAAGCAGGAGTGTCTCCTGACCACTAGCCCACCAAGATGTAGTCCTGGGAAGAATGTGGTCTCTGCTTTCTATCCTGTGTCTGTCTGCCTGTGGATACATGGGCTCTTCTACCCATGGATGTCTTCACAGTCAGCAGAAGGAGTGACAATTTCCACCAATTGTCTGTCCCAGTGAGGATTCTATGACATGAAGTTCATCTCTATTTTGATGACTTCTTGGTGTAGGACCTTGATTTTTACCCTCATGCTCCCCCAGCTCCCAGATCCCGAGAGCTCTGAGCTAGAGGAAAGTTTTTCCTTTTATTCAGAACAAGGTTCACAGCCAACAGCCCCAACAGATCTGTCCTCCTCTTCACCTTCGTGGTGTCCTCCCTCGTCAATGCTTTCAGCCGCAGAGGGCTGCAAGCTGCTTTATTAGATTTCACTTGCACGAAGCTCTACTAATGCCAGACTGCCCTTGGGTTTTTTTATTCCAGACAGACATTTTTTCCGGAGCATTGTTCATCCAAATCTCTTTGGGCTGGAACCTCTACTTGTCCACTGTGGTCTTGCTAGCAGTGACTGCTGTCTACACCATAGCTGGTAAATAGCTGATTTTAAAGGAAACGTTGTAAACTGGAGCCTCAGATATAAGTTTTTCATTTTCTACGTGGGGGAAAGTATTCAGGTCCTGGTCTGAGGGACAGATTGCCCTGGTTGCTGGTAGTACCTGCCCTGTCACTCCTAGCTGTTGGAGACTTCTCCCCTCCTGGCCCAAGGGAAACTGGAATGGGGGAAACATCACTGTTTTCTAGAGGATTTCCTAACACTGCACAAGGCTCTCAGATCCCACTGCCCAGATTTGCTGTGTTTTTCTCGTTCTGCAAAATTACCACCTTTAGATATTAAGATGCTAAAGTGCCTCTGAGTTCACTCATGAATGTGGGAAAGCCCTTGAGGCCATTCCTCGTGGGAGGGCTTCTGACAGCTATGGGCTCCTGGGGACCAGCTCAGTGCCAGCTTCTCCCAGTGGGTCTGTCCTGAAATCACAAAGTTGGGGCCAAGGAAACCCTTTTTCCAGGGGAGGTACCCGTTTCCCTCTACGTGGTGACACACTCTGCCTGTCGTCTCTGCTTCTCCTGGCAGGTGGTTTAACAGCTGTGATCTACACAGACGTGCTGCAGACTGTGATCATGGTGCTGGGAGCTTTGGTCCTCATGTTCATAGGTAAGGGCAACCTGCAGTGGCGTCACACACACATTTAATGGTCCCAAGGCCATCAGACCTTAGCAGGGTGCCTCACCCTTTTGTGTGTGGTGCAGAAATGAGTTTTAACCATGCACAGAAGTAGTGCCAGCACAACTCTTGTCCTCCAAGTCATCAGAC
Source organism: Pachyramphus minor (assembly GCA_013397135.1). Taxonomy (NCBI): domain Eukaryota; kingdom Metazoa; phylum Chordata; class Aves; order Passeriformes; family Tyrannidae; genus Pachyramphus; species Pachyramphus minor. The sequence continues at coordinate 678,530 of VYXB01004451.1, forward strand.
TTGCTTCATCCTTTGTACTAACTGTACGGAGGTGAGGCTCTGGATAACTTCACCTCATTGGAGTTGCCAAAGAGCTTTGAAACATCACATTCTTGGAGCCAAATTCAGCTCTCATTAAGCTCATGTCAGTTCAGAGTAATCCTGCTGACTTTCACTGTTGACTTTGGGAGTTACTGTGGATTCATGTGGGCGTAACTGAGCACTGTAAAAAATTAAAGAGCATTAAGGAACTGACCATCATCAGTCTTTGCTTTAAATCTCCTTGGCAATCAGAAATATAGGTGTATCTTTTTTCATTTCATACCTTGCTGCTCCAGCTCTTGGAGGGTGTCTGAGTAAAGACTAGATGCTGAGAACATTGTGAGGATCAGTATCATGGAGATTTTCCAGCATTGATCCTCTTCCAGGATGCACTATTTAAACCACAAGGACTCTGGGCAAAATCCAACTGACTTCTGTAGAAACCTTGACCGCCAAAAGGAAGGGTGGAATGAAAAGAAAGGAGATAAGAGATAAGAGAAAAGAAAAGTAATCACGAGACTCAGATAAGATAATAACTTTGCAGGATACACCAGCCCTTAAATCACTGGCATTTTCTTTTCAGGATTTGAGAAAGTTGGCTGGTATGAAGGACTTCAGGAGAAATACAGCACAGCAATACCAAAGATCACAGTTCCAAACACGACCTGTCACCTCCCACGTGCAGATGCCTTTCATTTGTTCAGGGATCCCGTGACAGGAGACATTCCTTGGCCTGGCCTTATATTTGGTCTCTCTGTGCTGGCTCTTTGGTGCTGGTGCACTGACCAGGTAAGGAAAGTCTTTCCCTCAGCAGGCAAACCACCGTGCTGTTATTTCAGTTTGTGGATCTGTGAGGTGAAAAATTACCTGTGTCTCATTGTGCAGGAGTTACTACCATTTTACTGGTCCAGACCAGAATATCTAACTCCTTGCACCTTCTCAGCATGCTGCTAATTTTGTGCACTTTTTAATGCAGTGAGAACAAGTTATTTTCTTCTGTCTTTATCCCATTGTGGTCTGGTGAGTACTGGGAGTCTTCATGCAGTTAGCATGAGAAGGGTATAAAAATGTGGGTCTGGAACTGGCTCTGCAGTGACCTTGTGTGGACCTCCAGACAAGTCATTCATATTCCCCAGACATCTCACGTCTCTTATTCCTTTTCAAGCTATAAACAAGGAAATCTGTATGTGTTTCTCAAGACACGGTGCTTCTGTACTTCGGGATGGGATAATTATGAAACCCCACCACTGAGGTTTCACCAAACACCCACAGTCTGCTTCACTCCGTGTCTCTTGCTGCCATACAGCTGCTGTCTCCAGCCCTCAAGGTGGCTTCACTTCAGTCAAGGGCAAAATTATTCCTGTAAAGGAAATTTCCATGCTGCCCTCTCCTGTAGCCTGTGCACTGAGCTCTGAGCAGTGGCAGCAGGCTGCAGTCAGCCGAGGTGGGAAAGTTGCCATTGGCATGTGAAACACCCTGGGATCCTGCTGGATGAAAGTCATCCATGAGAAGGAGAGACAGAGAGAGGATGGATCCTGCTCTGCCTGTTGTGCTTCCTTTTTACTCTCTGTTCCCTTTCTGCACTGATTGCAGGTCATAGTCCAGAGGTCTCTCTCGGCCAAGAACCTCTCCCATGCCAAAGGTGGATCGGTACTGGGAGGATATCTGAAAATCTTCCCTATGTTTTTCCTTGTCATGCCAGGAATGATCAGCAGAGCTCTGTACCCAGGTAAGTCTTGCCATGTTCCTTGCCACAGGGCTTCATACCTGCCAGGACCACTAATCCCACACAGCTCTGCCAGCACTCCTACATCTTAGGAACTGCTGTCCTGCAGATATGCTCATATAGATTCCTGTTGTACCCTAGTGTTCCCATGCCCTCCCTCCACCTCCAGTTCTCCCACAGTGACAGAAATCATTGGGATTATCCATATGGGACATATTTTCCACTGAGGCCATATAGCTCCATCCCTGTGGACCTTGCATCTCTCTGTCTGAGGAAATCAGTGAAATTGTATGAAATACATGGAGCACTGAGGGCTGTCCTTCAGGTCCTATGGAATACATTCATTAGGTGTTTTGGAGAGTTTTAACAATCTACCTCACAGATTCATTTAGTTCCTTGTGGATTACACAGAAGAGCCCTCTGTTGTCTCCCAAGGCACTCTCATTGCTGGTTTCTCTAGAGCATATCTATTCCCAGGAAGAATACCTTGGTTAGGAGGACTACTTTTGGAGGAAAGTGCTCATCTCCCAGATTTCCTAAATAGGATTTAGTCAGCCTGCAACATCCCTGGGAACCCAGCTGACAGGTTCATGGAAACAGTCCAGTTCCCACAAATGACAGATCAGGAAGGATTACAATTGTGCAACATCCAGGAAAGTTTTATCTGTACCCTGAACAGAATTGCAAAATATAATCTCTAAACTTTACCTTTATTATAGAATGTAAAATATTGTTCAGCTCCCCTCTGCATTCCAGCTGCATTCCAGCAGCTGCATTCCAGCTGCACCTCTGAATGTATATGAAACCACACAAAACATCAAGATTTGTTCCTTTTAACTAAATAACCTGTGGCTCAGGGGGGTTTACACTGACTTCTAATTGTTTTCCTGTCTTCCACAGATGAAGTGGGCTGTGTGGACCCAGACATCTGTAAAAGGGTTTGTGGGGCAGCAGTGGGCTGCTCCAACATTGCCTACCCCAAACTGGTGATTGAACTCATGCCTGATGGTAAGAAACACACCTGGGGAGGTGGCCTTGAGCTTTGCACAAGGGGATCAAACTGCCCTTGTCCATCCTAAGGATGTGGAAATCTTACTGCTGTTACCAGACATCGGGATGAAAAAACCACTGCTCAGAGGCCCACGGTCTAGTGCTGATTTTCCTTCCCTCTTTTGCTCCCCCAGGGCTCCGGGGTTTGATGATTGCAGTGATGATGGCAGCTTTGATGAGTTCCCTCACCTCCATTTTCAACAGCAGCAGCACTCTCTTCGTTATAGACATCTGGCAGCGGATCCGCAGACAGGCTTCAGAGCAGGAGCTGATGATTGTGGGCAGGTCCTTACATTTATTTATGTCTCGTTCCTCTCATCATCTGTTTTCAGTGCAGCATTTAAATTCTTCAGGCTGGACTCACTGAGAAAAATCTGGTGCCTATAATATAGAGCAGGAACACAGCTTGGGAAAGAGCATTATGTTCTCCAGGTTCATCTTGGATGGACCTGGTCAGAGAGAAACACTGAGCGTATCACTGAGCTGGGTAGATCATTGGCTCTGTCTTCTCTAAACTCATTATAAATACTGCTTTAAGTGTAACTTTTAGAAAAGCCAAAGGTGCTCTTGGGTTGTCATGACCAGAGGTCTTTAAGAGCATATTATTTTTGCATCAGACAGGAGTGATACATTGCAATTCCTCCTGTTTTGTTTTTGGTTTTTTTTTTTTCAGGGAAAAGTGCAAAGCTGATTCTCCCAGCTCTATCTCTGTGATAAGTTGTAGTACCCTTTGAGACCAAGCTTTGGTCCTGCATTATATCAGGGGCACATAAAGTTCTCCTCTAGACAGTGGAATTTAAGCATGTTCATGGTGCTTCTGCTCTTCAGTCATGAGCACAGAGTTCTGATTTTTGCTGTGGGGTGGCTGAAGGCTGCAGGCAAGCTCATACTCTTATACCATTGTATGAGAGAAGTACCTCTTGTTCAGCAACATGGATAAACCTCTGTAACATACAGTGCAAAGGTGAAGGAGGGTTATAATACGCACCTTAGACCCAAAAACAATTTTAATAAGAAGCAAAAAAGTTGGAATTTGGCAAAGGTGAGGACTAAGCATGTTACCTGCTTAGAAAGGTGGCAGAAAGATTGTTTCCACAAGCTCCCAGCTCCCTCTTTCTGTCTCATCCAAGAGCAAGGTCACTGAGGATCATGTCCCTCTCTAGGACACACCAGGCTGAAGGGCTTGCACTGCTGTTGAGGATCTCTCCTGCATGTTGACTGGGAAGTCTTAGCACAACTCACTCTCAAGACTGTGAAGTTACCTTTGGGAATGAGTTGAATTACTTTCTAGAAGAGAACAATTTTCTCTTTTCCTGTGTACACAAGGAAAGGTTCCTGAGAGTGATCTTTGGATTTTTTCTTAAGAAATCCTGAGAGTAACTGGGAGTGTATTTTGCTGCAAAACTTCATTTTCAGGTGGACTCGACCACCTGCAGAGCTAACACAGTTTTATCATCATCTTTCAGAGTCTTTATCCTCATTCTTGTGGTCATCAGTATCCTCTGGATCCCAATCATTCAATCTGCCAACAGTGGAAAGCTTTTTGACTACATTCAGTCCATAACCAGCTATCTGGCCCCACCCATCACAGCTCTCTTCATCTTGGCAATCTTCTGCAAGAGGATTAATGAGCCTGTAAGTGAAGTGTCAACAACCAATTGATATGCATATTTAATTTGATAAGTAAATATCTCTCCCCTCAGCACTTAGCCTTTGAGACTCTTTAAAGTCAGAGCCAGTCCAGCTGAAGTGTGACAATGAGACAGCCTTTCCCTGGCCTGTGTTAGTGAATCTTAGCCCAGTCTCCAGTGTGTGTGTTTGCTTCCAAGAAGTCCCTGTAAGTGGCACTTCTTGGCAGTCTCATTTGAAAGCATGAAAGAGAAGTTGTTCTGCAGTTTAGGGACAATGTGTTAAAGTCTGGTTGGGGAAATACTGTTAGGAGGAGATTCTTGCACTGTTCTTGCTCTATCTGTTCCACATTCAAGGACAGAGGGAGAAAATGAGGATTTTTAGCTGAAAAAAATCCCCCTTCGATGCATGTCAGTGTGGATCTCCACCAGGCATAAAAAGTCTTGGGAGAGGAGAGAGAAAACTACTACAACCAAAGGTAACATGCAGTGACTTTTTCTTTGTGCTTCCTTTCCTCAGGGTGCTTTCTGGGGCCTCATGGTTGGGCTGGCTGTTGGTCTGGTTCGGATGATCATCGAGTTTATTTATAGCACACCCTCCTGTGGTGAGGAGGACAGAAGACCAGCTGTGCTAAAGGACTTGCACTACCTCTACTTTGCCCTCATCCTCTGTGTCCTCTCTGCCATTGTCATCATCCTCATTAGTCTCTGCACCCCACCGATCCCTGAAGAAAAGGTAAGTGACTTGCAGTGACACCCTTTTCTCAGAGCACCCCTTTGGTTACCAAAAATCCCCGAAATCTGCCCTTTTCTTTTCCTCCCATGGTTAAGAAATGGTGTGTAATGCATATGCTGCCAAGAAGCCCTTGCTCCTCAGCTTTCTATTCCCCAGGTCACATAGTGTTAATGCTTCTGAGGCACTGAGTGCTTCAAATTGAGTGTGAGTTCCCATGCTGTGCCTGGAGCTGGGCAGACACCACAGCCCATCACAACTGGAATAGAAAGAAAAGAAGAAGGGGAAGGAGATGAAATTATATTACAGAACACTGCTGAGGAGGAATTAAATATATCTAATTGTAGCATCTAGCCTGTTTCAGCAGAGCCAGCATCAATCTTGCAGGCAAACAAGATTAATATCTTTTGCAACATGGGCATTTAGGAAAATAACATTTTGTCCCAATGTGATCTCAATTAAATTTAATAACTTTGAGTGAAGCATAACTTTCTTTTACTTAGCACATTAAAATGGTGCAGAGTTGGGAGGTTTTATATAATAAAACCTTAAAGCAACTCTTCCCAGTCCCAAGTTTTAAAGCAGCTGCCAATATAACAAAACTGCCATCTACCTCCAAGCAAAGGTTACTGGATCGATTTAAAAGACCTATTTTTTCCTGTCTAACTGCATGAGGAAATGAGAGTGATGCCATCATAGCATTTTCTATCTGTTGCTTCCTCATAACTTGTAAAGCATTAACCAGTTCCATCAATGTTTGATGGGAATGTTAGTGGTGTCAAAGACACCCTGCTCCTAAAGATTACATGAAAGCAGGTGCTCAGATAGAGGAGATGAGGGGGGGAGAGAGAGAGAGAGTCTTTGTGTCTGCTTTGAGATAAACTCTCAGCTTTTATTAGCTATCAGAGGATCCACATGGGAGAGAGAAATACTGGCAAGGAGGCAGCATTAGTTCTGCTGCTTACGTTGTTCACTACTGCTCAGGGGTGGCCAGATGGTTGCCAGCAATTAATTACTGTGGTTTAATGAGTTCCCACTCATCATCTGACCTGTGATAACTAAACATGTGCAGTGCTCCCTGCCCACAGCAATAGCAAGATAAGATGCATTATCACAGCACTGGCAAATAGGGAGCATCACACTGACAGTCTGGGAAATGAAGAACTGGCCACAGCACCTACAGGCTTTTTAGTGGGACCTCAGAGGTATGAAAACATTTAAAGCATCTTTCAGGAGGGGCAGTTTAGGATGAAGACCTACTATAATAGAATTAGGGAAAGAAAGGTTGTGATCATAAGAGATTCCTTAGAGGATATTTTCAGTGGTATTCCTACTGAAATGTGTGAGTTTATAGGTGCTGGATATGAGGCACCTTATTTGACATATCCTTCAAGGAGCCAGAAAAGGTCAGGGAGGACAGGATTTTGTCTGAAATGGCTGTGTGCAGTTATGCCAGAGGAACAAAGGATGAGAGGGGTGGTGCCTGGCCCCCCAGGCACATCTGGAGAGCCAGGGAGAGAGGAGAGCTTGCTAAAGAGCAGCACTGGCCATGAACTAGCAACAGCAGGGCTGTTTTTTGGGAAGCTATCTAAAGAAGGATGTTCAGAATAACCTTTTGGTAGGCTGTGGACTCCATATAAAGCCGAGCTCAGCTTATACCATTGTATAAGAGGTTCTGTTGAAGAAAATTAATGAGAGTTAATGATGCTGCCTATGGAAGTGAAAGGCTGGACACAGAGACCCAGATCAATCATCTGATAATTGTGATGACCATCCCATGTGCCCCCTGTCCCTCAGTATCTTCCCATCACAAGGAAAATGAAATGGGCTGCCAGGAAACGTGTGCCACTGAGTGGTAGCTAATTCCCTCTTCCCATAGCTCAGTAGGGATGGGAGTGCCTGTCCCTATTTAGTTTTATATTGATTCCATTCAGTTTCTGCCATTCATCCCCAGTTTCATCAGGAAAAGTCTGACCTTGTTCCTCAGAGAACAAAGTGAAGGTGTGGGGTTTAAGCTGAGGCAGGAGACAGTGATACTGGGTTGTTGCCTGTCTGGCAGAAATCTGAGTGGGCAGCACTAACACCAGCATTTTTTATTTTTATGAGTCAGACTCACCCCAGCTTTTGCCCTAGACATGAGTGCAGGTGTAGGTTTGGGCCATCACTCCTGGTGGTGTGGTTTCTCATGGTGTCCTGCAAACAGGGCTTGTCTCCTCATCTCCTGTGAGTCTGTGGCTGTGCTGGGGTGGCCCAAGGACAGAAGGAAAGGCAGGAGGTAGAAATCAGGATGGATGTGTCAGGCTCCAACTCTCTGGATAGAAACTGGCACTGGCCTTTGTGTTTGGCCATTATTTACCTCGGGTTGCTGAGGTTTGGCATGGAAGTGGGCAAACCTGTGGGGAAGAGCCCGTGTGTCCCCACGATGGGTTGGTGGTGGGTATCCTGGGTGAGGATATCTGAAGTGCTAATGCTTCCCAGTCCCCTGTGTTAGTCAGTTCCCTTTGTGAGCCTCAGATATTTCTCCCACAAGGATTGCACAGGGCTAGTTCTGGTAGTTCTTAACTGCACTGCTTTGAGATGGAATGATGAAAGACATGGTATAAGAGCTAGGAATTGTGTCATTTGTTTTGTCAAGCAAAAAGAAAAGAAAAAACAAGCCAAAAAGACAAAGCCAAGGAAATATAGTGATAGATCATACCTCAGCAGATGTAAATCAGCACAGCTCCATTGCCTTCAAAGAACAGGAACAGCTGTTGAGCACAGTTATGTCGCTTTACACCGGCTGAGGATCTACACCGGACGACTTTAAATATTGAATCTCAATGCTTTTGAGATAGTAAATGGGCAAAAGGAGAAAAGAGATTTGTATCCGATGTTAGAGTGGTACAGCTAATGTTCCTGGGTTTAAATGAATTACAATCTGAGAACTGCAAGCTGTAGCATTTTCTCCTGCTGTTTTGGACACTCTCCCATCCCTGTGGTGATTGATGCTGTGCTGGAAAACAAGTATGCAAGGAATTTGTTTGGTATGCTCCAGAGTTCATATGTCTTCATTGTAGGTAGTCCATATTGTGTCACGCCGTCCTTGAAAACCCTGCAAAAGAGCTTACAATTAAATTTGAGACTGTGAAGCTGAAACACAACTGTCAGGTGCCAGATGGCATTTTGGAACAGAAGGATTTATTCTAGTTTACAAGCAACAAAAGAAAAACTTTGCTGAGTTCTTGCAAACTCCTTTATCCAAGGAGACTGTGAGGGTGAAAAGGGAGAGGAACAGCCCACAAAGCACAAATGCTGGACCAGCAGGTCAGCTCCCCAGGCATCAGGGCTCACCCAGACAGGCTGATGGATTGGCAGTTCCATCTGAGGTGCTCTGGGGTTGGGTTGTTTTTCGTATGTCTTGAGGTCTGGCTTCAGTAGCTCCTTTTAGTGCATAGCCAAGGAGGAGCACCAAGCCCTCTTTGGCTGGCTTGACCTCACCCTGTGCACTCTGAGGTGCTGCAGCTGAAGCTCCCACAGCATCATTTAGTGCTGCTGAGAGCCAAACTCACTCAGCTCCTGTGGGAACCAGGCACTCACAGAGGACCAAACTAAGCATGGGACACAGGCTTCCCAGGCAGTGTCCACACAAGGCTCTGCAGGTGGGAGCAGAGCCACAGGGCTCTCCAGGATCCACCCAGCTGCTCCTTCCCACTCCCCTGCCCTTGGGCATGGTGGCCTCAGGCAGCATTTCCCAGGTCCAAGTCAGTTATGCTGACACAGCTCCCCTCTCAGCAATTCTTACTTATGTTTTCCTTTGCTTTCTTTGGACATGCAAAACACCATCACCTGCCTCCCCTTCCCCATCCCTTTGGAAGTCTGTGCCAGGAAAACGTAGCCAGCCCTGTGGAGGCCTCCATGGCCACACAGAGCTGCTGCATGTGTCCTCCTAGCATGGCAAAGAGGAGAAAGAGGGATCTCAAGGAATACAGTCAGCCAAAACCCACCATGGGGGAGCTTAAAGCTGGAGTGTTGGTGAGATGCTTCACCAGGGAGCTCTCTGAGGTGGTGGTTTGCTTTGTTTGGCCATGATCAATGTACCAGCTCCTGGGTGGGTCAGTGGGATGATATGAGGTTACCTGTGTGCCTGTGTTGCTTTCCATTAGGAATTGCTTCCATCTGGAGGAGTCTGAGCCCCAGGTACACCCCAGCCCTAGCAGACTTTGCTGCAGTGTAAAGGGAGAGTGAATAATTGATGTGAGAGAAGAGAAGAGAAAAGAAAAAGTTTTGGAAATCCTTTAAATCCTTAAAACTTTGCTATGTTCCACTGACATTTCCTAAGTGATTAAAAGAAAAAAAAGAATCCCTGAGAAAGATGAGGATCATCAAATCAAAGCAATTTAGCACATCGTGACAAGAAAGATTAGCCCTGCCCAATGCTCATCTTGGTTGAAAATGATTTAAATAAAGCTATAAATCTTCTGGAAATTATGCAACATTTTGTGTCAGCTGGAAACTCCTGGCTAAATCTGTGTGTGTAAAATTCAAAAATTAAACTCAGGCTGCTTTGGAAGTGACCCATTTGAGACGTTCACTTCCATGTGGGCAGGGCAGGGAGGCAGCTGCTCCTCAGGCACGTGTGTGACTTTGCCTGACCTGTTGTCACCACTGCCCCAGTCCCTCTGCCAGGGTGGAACAGGAGGACAGGTCTGTGGGCAGCTGTGTTTGAGAGGGATTGATGAGCGTGGTCCTTGCTGCCTGGCCTGGCCAGAGCAGGCAGGGGTTGGGAAGTGCTGATGCCCCCACGACCACCTTGGTGTGCTGTGGTCGGCCAAAGCAGCTGCAGGCCTGGCTTAAATCCAAAGCCCTGAGCCCTGGAGTGGGGAACTCCACCCCACAGCTGCCAAAGGACCACTGACAGGTTTGCAAAATTGATGCCTCCTGTGCAATCCCTCTGCCCCAGAGAGGAGAAAACTTTCAGACTTGCTCTGGGATGAGAGTTTCAGACCTTTTTGCATTTGTAAAGCAGAGGAGATTGCAGTCACAGCAGCCTGGCCAGGACTGATAGTCCTTTGTGGCTTTGGATGGTTCTTTCACTGAAATACTACAGAGAGAAGTAGTATCTTGTATTTGCCCAACAGAGAAGTCTAGAATTGAAAACAAAATCCTCTAATGGTACAACTGCTGTCTGTGACTGTTACCAGAGAGTCATCTTGGCTTATTTTTATAATTGTTATCTAATTGATTTTATTACTCCTCCCCATTGGAGGGCTGCCACTCAGGATGCAGTTCATCATTATTTCGTATCAATCATGTGAGCCTAACAAAGAGGAAGCTACTTTTGCAATGTCTCCTAAAAGGTTACTCCTGATAGAGACAGGGATGGAACAGGTTATTTAAAAAAATAGAAGGAAAGAAACTAGATTAATTCACACATTTTCCCAGGTTTTTCATTCCAATTGGATGGTACCATCTGTGCAGAGGGGAGGTGAGGGACAGTGGGAGACCACCCTGAATAGTTCTCTCAGCACCATCTTGGACCTGTGCTCCCCAAAGAGGGAGGTGACTGTCATGACACTTTGGGACTGACAGGCAATAACTCTTTTGTTCTCTGTCCCACTTTGCAGCTCTCCTGCCTGACTTGGTGGACCAGACACAGAAAAGCACCTGCCATGGACCTGAAAAACTGCAAGAGTGAGGCAGCACAGATCAAGCCAGCCAACAGAGAGAGCAACTTGGTCCAGAGTGCAGAGTCAGGTAGGGTGATTGTCTGTCAATAGACACACTCATGTGCATGTGAGGGCACAGCCAGGACCTCATGCAAGTCCCTAAAGCTCATGAGAGGCCACCTGTTGCATTCATTGGAGTTTGGGCTTGTATTTACAGGTACACCAGTTATAAGGGTGTAACAAATGAAAATGTTGTGGTTCTTGGTCCTCCCAACATCACTTCATGTCACAATCCTCTAAATGGTTCAGAAGAGCTGCCAAAAACAGAAAAAAAAAAGAAAACCTACCAGTCAGGAAAGTGCTAAACCATCCTGGTCAAGTTCTGCCCGAGTGATTTAAGCACCTCAGGCCTGGTCTCTCAGTGGATAGCTGGACTACTTAGATGAGTTTATTGGGCACTTGGGAACATCCCTTGGCAGGGTGGAGCTCTGTGCTGCAGGGACACTCACCCCACTGACACTGGGGCTCTGTGCCACGGCACTGCATCAATTTGTGTGTTTCACCAAGATGCCCCTGAGCTCCTCAGCACTACTGCAGCCTTAACCAAAGCAAACAGCTTCCACCAGCGCTGTGAAAGTTGCGGGAGGCTCTGCAATTTCAACTTTCAGCACGTAAAAGTACCATCCCTCCCTGTCCTCGTCACTGCCAGGAGATAAACTCCTTGTGTAAGTGCTGGAGACGCCTCCTCTGGACTCCTGTGTGGGCTTTGCTGACCACACTCACCCAGTGATGCTGTCACAAACTGTGTCAAAGTAACATCACAATCTGAAGGGACCGTGAGACCCAGGGAGCAGACCTGGGCTCTTTGTGGGTGTTTACAAACCTCAGTTTTCTCTTTTACATAATGCCATAAAGTATTTTTCATCTTCCCTTAGGACATAAGCCATGAGAGCTTAAATAGCTGTGTGTCCTGCCAAGGGTATCTAAAAGAAGGAAGGCAGAGTCAAATGAACATAAGGAGTCGGAGATAGAACAGTATCAGGAGATGCTACATAGGCAAGTTCTTTTCAGAGTGGACAGAGCTTTATTCTGCAAATCTGTTAGAAAATACAGTTTTCTGGTTTTCAGCTTAACCTTCAAAGGTTACAGAGCAGAAACCTCAGAGTAAAGGCACACACAAGATTTCTTCACTCCTTCCTTTCGCTGGTCAGTCCAAAGGACACTGGTACCAATTATACTCAAGCCAAACAGAAGTGAACAACTAAAGAAAACTCTTATTTTTCCCCCCCCCAATAGAGTAAGTTTTGGGTTGTCTGCAGTCATTCAGCATTATTTATTATTTCTTATCAATTCTTATTTTGCTTAACTAGCTCAGATTTCTATAAACAAGTGTCTTGGTATTTTGGTAATTAGTAATGATGGGGAAGGAAATGCGAAACACAGCAGTTGACAGTTTAATGAGGGGTTTTTTTCAGGGTAAGACCTTTTTTCAAGGCCCTATGACATCCTGCATTTAAAAAAAAAGGTTATATTTGGAAAGAACAGCCACTGAAATACACACAGCACCAGGCTGACAATTAAAACACACACTTCACCTGGCATGTCACAGGTAATAAACAAGCCAGGATATATCTAAATGGACCATCATGCTGTCAGGAATGTTTGAAAGTGGATGGAAGCTGGGTTAGGCAGGAGGGGGAAGAGGTCTGTTAATTAACTAATGAGCAATTGGTGTTGCAATCAACTGACTGTAATCAGGTTGTGCTGTACATGGTTGAGAGAGAACTTTCCCTTTCCTTTCCCATTCCCCTTCCCCTTTCTTCATGATATTGCATCTCCTATCCCAGGTGCCTCTCAAAGCCCACTGCAGATTGGATAATGCACCTCGAAACTCGTGGCAAGAGGGAGGGAGGAGTCCCAGTAAGTTCTAACTCCCATTTTTTGGTCCGTCTCTTGCAGCAGCCAAGCCTCCCTGCTGGAAAATGGTGTGTTTGTGGTTCTGTGGTCTGTCCACCAGCCCCAAGCCCACCCTGTCCCAGGAGGAGAGAGCTGCCCTGGAGCAGAGACTCACCAGCATCGAGGAAGAGCCCCTGTGGAAGACTGTTTGCAATGCCAATGCTATTCTCCTGCTGGCCATTAATGTCTTCCTGTGGGCATATTTCGCCTGAGGTGGGATCAGGAGACCTGTGGCTTTGGTTTCTCACACCTTCCTGTCCAAGCTGGAAGCATCAGGTGACAGAGCCCCTGGTGATGGTCCCTGGAGGCACCTGCTGGCACTCTGTGGCACAGCCCTGCCCTGGAGGCACTGCTGGCTGGGAATGACTGCGGGGCTCAGTTTCCCCTTAGGGTGAGACCAAGACTCAACACCAGTCCCGTCTGGGATGCAGGGGCTGTGTGGGATAGCATGTGGGCCAAGTCTGGAGGTCTGGGGTCAACTTTAAAGGTGCAAAGCCAAGCCCAGCAAGCAGCAAAGGCTTTGGCAAGCCCAGCTCTGGCTGGGTTCTCTCTCAGGGCTGACTTTGCACCTATGCACTTAGGGGAAGGATTTCTGGTTTACACTGGTGTGCAAAAGGAGACTTAAATACACTCTGCAGCTTTTTTACATGGCTAAAATTCAAATGGGGTCAGTGGGAGACCACTGGATTAGCTCAGCAGTGATAACCTTGGCTCCCACAGCCCCCCCAGGACCTGTGTTGGACCCCTTCCACCCCTGCCACCTCACTGGCATCAGCAGTGGGAACACGGAGCTTCTTCCTGCTTCCCAAGCCCCCCACCCTGCCCCCTCTGCTGTGTGACAGTGACTCACAACACCCCCAGCCTGTTTGCTCATCAGGTTGATGCTGCCCTTGACAGCATTACCAGCAATAAAGGTGCCTTAGTAACCAAGCCAATCCTGACTTTGGGTTGTTGTGGTGATCTGTCCTGCACTGACACACAAAGGGCTCCCTGGGACCACGGTGACCCGGCTATCTCAGGGAAAAGAAACATCCTTCCTCAGGGCCTGATCCAGGACCTCGCTTTCTTGAGCAAATTTGGGCTTCTCTGACCCATCTTGGTGCCACCATGTCATGTGCCACAGCCATAATCTTTTAAACCATGAAGAGACAGCAATAAGCCCTATTAATATTTGTGCCTGGTGGTTAGGATGCTCACCTGGAGAAGGCTAAAAATGTCCACAGGCACGTGATCCTGCACTCCAGCATCTGAGGGACATGTCCAAGTCACCAGGCATGGGCTGTGCAGGGAGGATTCATCAAGGAGAGAAGAAACAAGGCTCTGTTTCCAGCTGGCTCAGGAAGCCCAGGTCATGGTTCCACCACTTATCCTCAGTTTGGGTGGAGGAGGCTGAATTGGCCGTGCAGGATGAGGTCTGTGCTGGCTTTATGCAGGTCAGTATAAGCATTTGCTTATTCTAAGAAGAAAAAGTAGATTGCCCTTGAACAAGGGACATCTCAGCCCCATCAGCTGCCCACCCATCCCTGGAGAAGAGGAACCCAACACAGAATTTGTTTTGCCTTTCCACTCTTCACTTTCAAGGAGGTGGTGCCTGGATCAGAGGGTGCCTCAACACATTTAGAGGAAATCAAGTTACCAGCTGTGATTAAGAGCTGGTGAATGTCTAATAATAACAGGTACATTTTTAATGCATTTAGAAATACCAGGGCTCTCACCTCCTTGCCTAGAGCCACTAGGGACTGAGTGCTCCTGAGCCACAGAAACCCTTAGTAGCACTTGGCTCCATGGCTTTATTGGCTGGGTTTTTTTGACCACATATCTGCTAAAGTCATGGGGAAAGCAATGCAGGGCAGGATGAGCAAAACTGGGGCATTTTTTTAAACACTTGAGATAATTTGTTTTCCCCAAAAGAAAATTTCAGTTTTGCAGAGAATAGAATTGAATTTTCCTAATGTTTTTTGGTTTGGTTTTGTTTGGTTTTTGTTGTGTGTTTTTTTGTTTTTGGGGGTTTTTTTAATGACACAAACATTTTTGATCTTTTGTTATATGATGCTGATTTCTTCCCCTTCCCCTCTCACCTCCTGGGCCCTAGAAGATGAAGTTTCCTTTAAAATGTTGATGTCTATGTCAGTTAAAGTAATGTTGTCTGAGAGCTGTGACTGCCTCTCTGAGCTTGGCCCTGAGAAGGAATGGAGACATCCACACTGCCAGACGCAGCCACCTGTGCACCCCACAGGAGGAAAACATCTCATTGGTAAGTTTATTTGACTTACTGCTCTGCTTTGAACCACTGAAGTGAAACAAAAGGGAAAAGAATGATTGGGGAGGGGGAGTAAGAAATGTTTCATTGAAATAAACCAAAGCTGTCTCAAAAACATCTTGACCTTTCCTTGTATTTTCAAGGAAAACAACATAATTAGCTGAAAAAAAAAAAATTAAAAAGCAAATAAAAAAGATCTATAAAAGAAAAAAATATTTTTCCTCCTGGTTGAATATTGAGGGTGGGGTGAGTTTTTTCAATCCCTCTGCTCTTTCAGAGCCGGGGATGGAGGACGCGGCGCGGTGTCGGATCCTGGTGAGGCTTTCCTGGGGAGCAGCCTGTCCTCACCCCAGGAGCACTGAGCAGCTCCTCACAGCTCCTCACAGCACAGCATGAACTGCAGCATCCTGACAGCAACCAATATCCAAGTCCATTGGCAGCAGATGTTATTAATGATGCCAATACATATTTTCTTATTAATCTTCCATACTAGGCTTGTGTCTATCTGCAAATGATTATCATTCATTTTCCTGACAAATCTATCAAGATCATTTATTACTGTTCGGCAAAGGATCTTCTTTTAAACAAAGATTAATAACATTGCATTTTATCTGGCTGGCTGAGCCAAAGGAAATGAAATTAACAATGAACCCTACAAACATGTCATCACTTTAATTTACCGGAAAATATTTTAAAATGTTATTTAAAACAATATACGCTGTGGTGGGCACAGTTTATTACAAAGGAAAGAAGTGAAACCACATGCATTTTAGCAGCGTGGAGGGTAAACAAACAGGGCACTGTGTTTTCTTTGGTTCCTTGCACTTGAGTTCTGGGCCAAGGAAGGAGCAGCAGCCACAGCCTTCCTGCCACGCACAGATGGGCACCTGCCCAGGTGAATTGCAGCTGGAAGTCACTGTTTCTTGGTGAAAGGGGCTCCTAACCAGGATCACAAGCTCTCATCCCTGCAGGGAGCACTGCCCTCCCTGCATTCCTGAAAAGAGGAACTTCAACACCTTCACCACCTTCAACGCCTAAAAAGGGTAAAGATCACAGGGATGTGAGGGAGAGGAGGGCTGACAGAGGGCCAGCACCCTTCTCATTTTGGGTCCCTTAGGAGGAAAAGAAACAAACCAGTTACATTTACATGGTTTAGTTTCCTTTCTTCTGCACTCTCTTCTTGTTGCCCCTTCCCTTCATTTGAGCAAAATAGTAATAATACCAAAGAACCTATCAGAACCCCTTTCCTACTTTTACTGCAAATAGTAATGCAAAAACTTAATATCAGCTTTGCTTTTGCGTTACTTTATTTATACCCATGAACTTCTATTCTGAGCCCTGTTTTTGTGCAGGTACTCACCAGTGTCTCTCCACAGGCCTTTTTCCATATGCCTGGCTCTGGGCTGTGTCACCTCTGACAACGGGAAATTACTGCTCTTCCTTGCCATGAGGGAAGGAGAAGGTTGCTTAAAATAATTTTGAATTACGAAGTCAAGAAGCGTTTCTCCTACAGGTAAAAAAGTCAACTTCTTACCTTCATTGGACTCCTCTTATCTTACCCAGATACCAGGTTGGGAGCAGTGGTTTTAAACCCCAGGCAAAGGAAAATAACCCTGCTAACCTCACACTGGAGAAGTTTTAAAATGCTGACATATCACCACGTGTGCATTTATGTATTTCTGCAAAGCAGCAAAAGCACACGTACTAAACTGGTTTAACCACATATTTCATTGCTACATAACAAAGTATTCTGGATTTCTTTTGTAATTAAAAAGTTATCAGTGTGGCACAGGTCTTGAAAAATATATGACAAATAAGACAAATAAATACCCCAAAGCAGAGTTTGGCTCCTCTGCAGATGAAAAGGAAATGAGTTAACAGGAGAAGAAGGATGCCCCTCTGTTAAAATTGGAACTGTATCTCCAGTGACTTTGGGGACACTCTGTAGTGTGATTTGAGAGCTCAGGCTACACATGTCCAGGCAATATATACCAAAGCAGGACCAGACTCTGAGCTTCTAAAAGGTCTAATCTGCTGCTTTTATCTGGCATTTACTGGTAGAATTTGTGATGTTTGACGGAGCAATAACCACAATGTACATGGCAGAACATCTCTGCTTATTTCTTTGTCAAGTTACCAGTTTAACCACCTTCTTTTTAGCATCATTGTCAATCCTGGCACGAGGACTGCAAGGTAAGAAGAAATGAGTTTCTGGCTAAGGTGTCCTAAAAGCTAAATATTACATGAAAGAAAAAAGGATCTGCACCTTACTTCTAGTGTGACTGCATTCTGCTCCAGCTTTCAGCTGCTGGATTTCATCAAGCCCCTTCTGTTCATGAAGCACTTGTCTGTTATGAACTTAACACCACATAAATAAAAATCACAGACAGTGCATGCAGAGAAATAGGGCTTTATGGAAAGGCAAAAAAGGGGATAGAGCCAAAAGGAATTGGCAAAGGACAAAATGTAGTGAATGCAAAAACCAAATTCAAGCCTCTCCTCTCGCAGTCTTCTATGTACATTTAATGAGGTACATTTATTTTCCTAATTCCAGACTAATGCCAGCATAATGTAGGAGGTCCCATCCCACCTCCAGGATTCTCCAAAGCCAGGGATGAACATTTTTTTATTTTCCTTGAAGAGTAAGAGCAATATACAGCTTGTTGTGAGGGCAACACAAGGAGCAATAGATGAAAATTATTTTTTTTTCAGCACAGGTAAAATGTTGGTGTCACAGCACTTTGAGATTTCTGTACAACCTCCTCTGAAGCAGATGAACATGAGTGAAGAAGCCAATTGCTGAGCTCCTGTTGCTGTGGTGGCACTGGGCACTCCTCCAAGTCTGGTCAGGTCTGAAGTCCTTCAAGGGGAGCAGGGAGGACTGTGGACATCCAATGGCTCCTTGATTCCTGATCTGGGATCCCATATCATACCTGAAGCCACCTTCCTGCCTTCCCTCCCTTTGTCTCAAATGCAATTCCCAGCACCCCTGTGTGTCCATCACAGCACAGGGGGATGTGATTTAAGCACGTGCCATCTGGCATCGAGGTATCCGTGTGCCATTCCAGCACAGCCCAAGACTTCATCAGCAGAAGCTGGAATACCATGCAGTGCAGTATTACAGATCAGCTGTCCAAGCAGGACCAGATGGCACCACCATGCCAAGGACAACAAACAGTTATTAAGTTGTCAGACTCTGAACCAAAGTCAGCCTCAGCTGCCGAGTTGGTGCCATTTCTGTGCACAATTCCCAGGAACAAGCTGTCCCAAAAGACACTGCGGAAAAGCTCCTGGAGAGGACACTTGAACAACTCTCTGTGGGCCACAGGGTGTCCCCCCAGGAGCCTCAGTGCCACAGGAGCTGGGCTGACAGCACTCGGGATTTCATACTGGGACGGGGATCACCAGGGACAATTCCCCTGCCACTCTCTGGCTTAGACAAACCCAGCAAGCTTTAACTCTGAGTGTGTGTGGGAAGGAGCAGCGTATCCATTTTAAGAAACCCATAATTATTGCTGCATTTGTTCAAAACAAACGTTGTTCAGAAGTTTCAGCTGTGACTCGCTCCTGTAGTTCCACAAATGCAGCATTCAGTTTAATATGTGAGACTCATAACCAGCTCACACAGTGCAATAGTTCAGTCTGAATTAAAAATATATTCTGCTGGAAGCACAGGCAAGTAGCAGTGTCAATTTTTCATTAACCTACAGCCACTGTCTCTGTAGACTTACAGCTATAAGTAAGATTACTGTTATAATTTCTTCTGGTCCCTAAGGGGGGGCGGGACAAAAAACTTCTCAAAACTTTTAAGGTCATTAAAAGAAATCCACCTTTAAATTGGAGGTAGTTTCAGTTTACTTTCATATTTCAAAATCAAATCTTAGCTTCAGCCTCACATCAAAGCAGAAATGTCAGTCACTTTGTTTCTACATCTCCTGTGAAAGAAGTTCCAGCTTATACACGAGCTGAATGCCGAGTAAATAGATTTTCCTTGGCAACAAAGGCAGAGGTTTTTTTTTTGTTTGTTTGTTTTAAACATATGTAAATAGAGTCCCAGGAGCTGAGCTGCCTGTCACTTCAACCAGGTTTACACTCATGTCACTCCAGCTGGTTATTTCTGCCTGCCCTTAGGTCAGGACTGCAGAAGTTTCCCTCCCCACTCCTCCCCACAGTCATCTCCAGCAGCCCTTTCCTGCCAGTCTCACACCTTAGCAAAGGGGGAACACATTGATTCAGACTCCTTTTTTTGCTGGTTTCTTATTCTTTTGGGTTTGTTTGTGGGTTTTGGTTTTAAGCTGTAGTTACAGAATCCCAGAAATACTCTGGCCCTGTGAATACTTTGGGCCTCTGTCACAGTCACCGCGATGGTTCTGGGATCTCTTGGCAGACCAGAGCAGATACCTGGATACCACCAGTGACCAGTCAGGGCTCTGCCTACACACCAGACATTTATTAAAGTCTGATGGCACCTCACTGGTTCATGGTCAAGATTATGGGGGCAGATAAAAAACATTGGATTGGCAAGAAAAATGACTTTTTTTTTTTTCACAGGAGGGCACCATCAGCCTTGAGATTTCTCTTTTCAGTACCAGGCATTTAAAGAGTGCAGAGTTATTTTCCCCAAAGCCAGAGGACACCAAAGAGGAGTATAATCCCTTCACATGCCCATCTTCTAGTACTCACTTTTTTTTTTAAAATTTAAACTAGCAGATCAATGCAAAATTGAGCACTTAATGCTTGTCATTTCCAAATGGTTTGGGTTATATCTTAATCTTCAGCACTTGTTTTTGGGTGTAATACTGGGTAGCACCAAGGGATGCATCCCTTTATAGGCTCTGCATAAGCCACAATTAAGGAAAATCCTCAAGCACACGAGAAACCTCAATTTTGATTGGCTACGTTCCCAAAACTTATTGATAATTCAAATCACTCGAGTATTATTCAGTGTTTTCCTTCTCCCTGCTTTTTTTAATCTCTTGACAAGTTTACAAAGAGAAGAATGGAGCTGAGCTGAGCTGCATTACATCCAATATGCTGCCTACACAAATGCCAGAGAAGCTAAATGAACCCCAGAACATATGGCACTCTGCTGACAGAGCTCCGAAACTGGTTCTGCATGAGCAACAAGGAACATCTTGAAACGCACAAGACATATGTGTTTTAGGAAGAAGATTGAAGTGTTTCATAATAAAACAGGACAAAGTGAAATACAAGTGCTGTATAAAATTTTAATTAAAAACTGGTTTTACCCCTCAACGTGAATATACAATATGTTTCCCAGATGGATTTCATATTTAAGTATTATCCAAACCAAAAACATAAATGAGACAAATAAAGCCTTCAGAAATGGCACAGAGGCTAAAATGTATGTAAACACTAGATGACTGTGGTGAAAACAAGGCAGGCAGGGAAAGCAACCTCTAGCAAGTGTTTACTGCTGGAGTACTGAATGAAACAGTTCCTGCAACTATAATCTTAGTACAACACAATTAGCTAAACATTCCAAAACTCAAGTCAGTGTAACAATACAAATACAAGCACTAGAATTCACCACAGCTCAGTGATGTAAATGGCCCCTTTGTTACTTAAGAGTTTCACAGGTTATTTTCTACACTGATAATTCATGGTATAGAAATGCATAATTCATGGCATACCAAGCATCAAACACTCTCAGCATCCCCCCTGCTCCCAGCCTCCCACCCTACTCCGTGTGAAGCTCTGTTCATTCCATGGCATCAGCTCTACAGGGTTACCCAAACATCTTTCTGTGCTGTATCCTCAGGATCAGTAAATTCTTACGAACCAAGAGGGATTTTGTTTTGCAACAGCAAACTTCTTTCCCTGAAGGGGTGAGAAGGTGGCTCAGATCACCACTTCTCAGGCTGCAGAGAGTTCTCTCTGCTAGGTCAGAAGCAATCACCCAGAATTGAAGGGAAATACACATGAAGAAAAAGCACCATCTCCACATAGATCAAGCAAAGAGAAAGATTACAGTTCCTCCATGTTGCCATCCAGACAAATTATCACCACACTTCAGAGAATTTCTCACTGAAGACAAACTGGGAACAAACTCCATGTCTTTGGCAAGCCAACACTGATAAAAGGAGCTACAGCCACATCTTTTAAGGGCTTTGGTTGATGTTGTTTTGAATTCCACGGGGAAAGCAGCAGAAACCAATGCAATCAAGGAGGCTTGTGCCTAATAGTTCACTGTGTAATAGAAACAGGAATATCAGGTGTTCTCAATCACTTCTCACAATGCTGGTTTATTTGTTGAAACTGAAGGGAACTGGGCTTAGACCAGTTCTCTGCTGCTACCACAGACCATCATTTAAGCCAGACATGCCTCCTGTCAGTGAGGTAGCTCATCAAGATCAGCCACAGAAGTGCTGTTCTCTCTTAGCTTTCACTGGAACCAAGAGGCTAAATTTCATTGATTCAAAAGTTTCCTCAAATTCCTTGATTACTAAACAAATCTCTTGAGATATTTTCAGCATCCTGATAACGAACACCCCATAACCACTGAAGTAATAACACCGTGCCCTTTCCTATGACCCAGAGATTCTGCATTGCCAGATTTATACAGTAAGTGACCATTGCTAAATGGCTGAGAATTTCATTGCATAGTTCAGGCTTTCAGAAAACATTTCAAGCTTAAAAATTAGGAAGAGCAGAATTATATACTAAGTTATTCCTAGCACACGGACTGAAAAGGCAAAGATTCCTTCAAACTTATTTTCTCTGACATACCTATAGCACAACACATAAAATTTTCCACTGACACATTGCTCATACCATTGCACCCCTTGTTCCTGGGTAGAGGATGAGAACAAACCCTCATGTCAACAGAGAGGTGTTAACAGTGCTGGTTAGTACACAGCAAACAGCACTAAGATATCAGGATGAAATAAATAATCTATAGTTAAAAAAAACCCCAAAACTTGTATCATAAGAGCAATCAGTATATGAACCCAGACCATGCAGGAGACAGAGGCTGAGCAAGATACCAACTGTAAAGATTAGCTCCTAAAAGCACATGTAGTAAAGCAGTTCATTATCTTTTTTGGCCCCCTGATCAGGATAGAAATCTATTAAATCTGATTAAGACTTGTTTAATAATTGCCTGATTAAAACATAATAAACCTGAGAAAATTAAAATAAAGCCTTTTTAGTAACCTGGAGATGAGATGGGACTTTTCAGCCAGGCTTCCATAAAATAATTTCTTTAACATTCACCTCAGGATCCCAAAGCACTTCACAGTTACTTAATTAAGCTTCGACAGAGCACAAACTCCCCATTTTACAGCTGAGGTAACAATGAGAGGGAGTTTGGAAAAGCCTATTTAATGCTGAGCAGAGCTAAATGTTCTGTTATTTTACCCCAAAAATAGATTCCCAGCACCTACAGGTAGATTTCTTTCTCCCCCCACAATTTTGTCAGTGTCTGAAGCAATAATAAAATTCAAACCTGTGATGCACAATCTAAAGAACAGCCCTTGTCACTTCCCGAGCTGCTCAGCTTTGGAGTATAAACACTGTTTCCCCATGTATCTTACAAAGCTGTTCCCATAACTCCAGCCATCCCTGTGCTTCTTGTCCCCAGTGGACCAATTTAAGCTTCTCTTCTTTTAAGTTGAAAACTTAGATAAGGCAAATCATTAAAGTGTTTGGCATTTCTGCCTTTAATCCACAACAGGTCAATGAGGGAGTGATTTCCAAAGCAACTATTACTCAGCAAAGGATTTGCATTTCTACTGAACCCAGGCAAGCAGCTTGTCTAAAGCCACCCCAAGATCCTAAACTATACCAAGTCAGTCACAGGAGAGATGGAAGGGAGCAAGCAGGAAGCAGGGTCTGACTTATTAAAATGAAAGGGATAAAATTTTGCACTGGTTGCATCCTGCAGGCATCACTGTATGCTGAGCAGCATTTGGTGAGAATGCTCATGGGTTATTATAACTTGAGGAGGGCAAGAGAACAACACAGACTCTACAGAAAAACACTAATTTGCTCTTAATCTAGCCCATTATTTCTAGATTTGAGTAGGCAGCTTTCCTTTAGGAGGCAAAATGACAGAGGTGGAATTCTGCCATCCCTCTGTCACTAACAACTTTGTGGATGGTAAAAGATAAGGAATGAGCATAGAAAATGCTATTTAAAGCTCCACTTAGGAACCTAGAAATTTGCATTTGATAGGAGGGATTTAAATTGTATTAGAAGGCAAGGTGCACTAAACAATTACAGTTTATTACTGTGTTGGTTCACTGCCTGAACCTTCACTTATCACACGCTGCAGTAGCACAGGAACAGCCGTGCTCGTGTGTGTATTAATGGCAGGGTTAGCTCAGCAAACAGGGAAGGGGCCAAGTGCTCCTGAAAACAAAGGGGCTTGCAGATTTTATGGACAGATTGGAATAATTTGGGTCTTAAGTCACATTTCAGGGAAAAGTTTTCCATCAACCAAACCGGATTTCCAGCACGGCGCTTGGAAGACAACACTCTTTGCTGTATCACGGCATAAAGCTGTGGAAGGACTCTGACCCAAGAGAGAAACACATCCTGCAGCAGCTGATTCAGACAGACATTATACACATCATCTCCCCTCACAGCTGGACCAGGGCCAAGCACACTCAGAGCCTGTCTGCTTCATTTGTTGTTATGTTGCATAAGAAGGCTACACTGAGAATATTCATACTGGTCAAAATTCAGTAGATGACACTATTTTCTCCCATCCAGTTTTCACCTTTGCTGAAAATGTTTTCATCTTTGATGAAAACAGAAGGTTGACATATTACCATATGCCTGCTTTCTTTAGTTAGGGGAATTAAGCAGATACATCCCAGATATTCTTAAGGACCCCTTGAGAACACTACTCTGCTTTTTCACAGTGGCCTCCAACCTTCCTCATCTCCTCCTTGTGTCTTGAATTCATGGCAACCTGTGTCCTTACTCATTCATACAAAAATACCCCAAAATAAGGCCTCAGCATTCAGGCTTTCTTACACAAACAGGGACTAAAATCTGCTGGATTATTGGGGAGGGAAAAATTGAACAGGTTTTCTATGTCACAGAACCAGATCAGGCCAAAGGGAAGCAGCCAATCTTCAGAAGACTGTAACTTCTACCTGACCGTGACACTGGGGAGGGAATATGCAGAGAATATTAACCGAAAACTGCAGGATACCATGAGAAAAACCCTGAATCTTACAGCTCAAACACAGACAGGAAACTGCAACAACCTTTAGATTTCAATAGATTACTTTTAAACCAAAAGTTTGGAAAGTATCTCTCAGAATCTGCCTGACCTGTTTGGGATCCATTTCAATATTCCTACTTTCCTGAACAGCAAGAAAACTATTCCTTTATGGACTAATAGGGGATCACAGGAATAGGCCCATGAACCCCAGGTACTGGCAGAACAACACTCCATGGCCACCAAGCCTTCAGGGGCACAGCTTGGGGAAGTTTTACTTTTCACTTCATAGAATGACTCCACACTTCTCCATAGCATTAGACTGTGCAACTAATGCCCTTTGAAAGCACTAATGTGCTAGATGGCATCAGGGACAGGAAGTTATCAGTGTTAATCCACTTCAACTGCTTTAACAGTTACAAGGAATAGAAATGTCTGTATGTAGACACTTCCTCTGAGAGTCCCCTTTCCTGAGACAGAAGCACACAGCCTTTCAACGTGCTTTCCCACCAGCATAATTGCTCACCAACTGCTTTCTCAAATCAATTATGTTGTCTCAGCATTAAAGGACGGAAGGCAGAGTAGACCAACTTTTTGTTTATCTAGGCATGCTGGCAGGTTACAGTCATATGTTCTGCCATCTGTACTCCCAGCTTTATCCCTTATCCAATCACAACAGGTAAAATGGCATCGGTGTAACTGAATCTGTTCGCTCAGACAGCGAAGGAGCCAGAACAGGCATTTGTTTTTTCCCCCTTCTGAAAGGAAGCAGGAGATGGACACTCTTGCCCTTTTAAAACATTCTGCTTTTCAAGAGATGGGCAATTTGCCCTGGCCTGCTAATGTGGGATCTGCTCAATGCAAGGCTGAAAAGGTTCCATCCCCAGGGAAAGCATCGAACTGCTGATGAACATTTGGTGGCCTTTAGCAAAAATGAAGCGATTTCTGCCAACAGGATCCCAGCAGACTGGGAAGGACAGGCTCCAAATTAGGTGGGATTGTGATGCAGGAATTTCAGAAGGCCTGTACAGAACACAAGGAGCTTGCTGACTAGCTCTAGTCTTTCCCCCTGCACACTCCTTTCTTATTCATAATTTTTAAAATTACAAGTGTATTGGCAAATGTCATGGCTGCATTCAGGAGAACCTGGAAGCTTGCAGATGCAAAGGGTGTGTGAAGATGACCTTTCATCTCACACAAAGACTGCTGGGCGAGGTGGGTTTCTTTTAAAATTTCACAGTATTAGAATATTTGTTGCTAAAGGTATTTGAAACCACTTCAAAAACATGCCTATAGGTCCTACAGTACCAGAGTTTCTGCCCTTCTCCAAAATAAACAATTCAAAGGCAATTTTCTAGAAAACAATTCCCTTTGTCCCAGATGGGTCACTTTTAAAACACCACTCACGTTCACCTTCCTCTTTAGACCCCCTCTTTGACCATTAGCATTGGCTGCAGCTGAAACCTGAGTTGATGTCAGACAGGAATGTCCAGCAGACCTATNTTGTTTCTTCACCAATTCCGTTTATGTTACTAAATAGTTTTAGTTATTTAATAAGAACTGGCTGCAGCTGAAACCTGAGTTCATGTCAGACAGGAATGTCCAGCAGACCTATTAATCTTCAAATGACTCTACTTTCATAGTCTCAAAGGAGCAACAGCATCTTGCTTAACCATGGAGGGGCTTGATGTTGGGGATTTTTTGTTCCTTTGTTTTGGGGGGTGGGTGTTAATGTCAACCCCATTTTTCCAAAATGGAAAGGCCAAAACCTCGTTTTTCCAAAACCCTGCCCAAATATTATGGCACCTTAAAAATAGAGTAAAAATATTCTTATATAAAAATAGGTTTAGTTACAAATATGAACACTGTGTACTGTGCATTTTCAGGTAGGTTGCTATCAGGAATGTGTTTTTTGGTCTGAAACAGTGCCAGCAACTTTTTGGTACATGTTTCTGTATATTTTTCCAAGACTCTCTTCAAAGATGGCTCTGTGAGGCTTCTCTTTGTACACAGCTGCACGACTGGACCAATATTCACCATTATCCAAGTGAACAGGAGCATTCTGCTGCACTGGTGAACTGGTCAAAGGAAAGAAGACAAGAAACAATGATCAAGATATGGAAGAAGAATCAGAGGCACAAACCCAGCAGAAATACAATTGCAGAGCTGCTAAGCAGATATCACCTTTAACAAACTGAACCAAAAGCTGCACTGCAGCTACTTCTAAGAAAAGGGAACCACAAGTTATTCATTCACACAAATTCTCTCCCACTTATCTGAGTATGCTTTATAAATCCTCCCAAACAGAAAGAGAATTAATTTTCTGAGAACATGCAGTAGTTTTGCTGTATTTTTGTAGGCTGTGTGACTAGGCAAGAGCAACACAGTAGGATTTTTGTGTCCTTTGAAGGTTAAATTGTAACCACAAGGAGCTATTTCAATATGAAGACAATCTATCAGGGGTATATTAAATTACTGTGGTTGCAGCTGTAAAGTGCTCTATCGGAAGCGTCTTGGAATAAGTATTCTACCAAATACATTATGATATAGTGGCAATCAAGTGTTCCTTCCACACCCCATCTTCTGTGTCCCTGTTTTAATACTAAACACAAACACAAGCTCATCTTTCAGTTGCTTTGAGAAATTATTTCCTAGACCTATGAAGTGAAATTTATACACTGAAAATCATTACAAAACACTGACAAGTCTGAAGCGTTCATATCTAAACATCATGACTATTTGCCTCCTCTTGGTATTTTCAAAACAAAGGATTGTGTCATATAATTAAATGAGCAATTTCCTTGTAATAAAGCATGAAACAAGTAGCTCAAAAATCATCAGCAAAAAATGACTACTGAGGTGACATTTTTCATGTCTGCTCAGAGATTTAGGCACTTAAGACACTTAAAAATTACGACTGAGTTATCTTCAGCCTTTTGTGAATGTTCTCAGTCTGGGAAATGAAATTGGAAATGTGAAGCTTACAGTGACCATCTCCACTTAGGGAATGGATTACATTTTACAGGGAAGCTTTACAATTTCTTATATACATACAATTTATTAATGATAGTGTCTTTTATGATCAAACCAGTACTTAAAACTTTGTCCTCAAGTTAATATCAGCCAACATATGTGACAAAATTGAAAGATGCCTTATGCCAAAGGACCCATGAATACATTTGTACCTCATTGCAGGAAAACACAAGGTTTTCACTTTAAGAATGGAAAAGTGAGGGAAGAAGAGGAAAATATAACATCAGTTTTCTAAGTTCACATCCCTGCCCTTCCACTGTTCCATGGCAAACAAAAGAAGGAACAGCTTTTGCTTTTAGATTTTTCCTACATTCAAATAGTAGGGTGATGCCAACCTATACCTATGAAAAGAACAAGACCTGTGTGTGGCTCCAATATGAAAAAGGGAGAAAGGCCACTTTCACACTTACTCAGAAAAGCTCCAACGTTTAAAGTCAGTCAATATCATGAAGCAAATTAAAACTGTTTATCAGCCCAAGTGAACTGTGCTTCACAGTTTGGACACAAAGAAACCAACACACCAAACAGCAAAATCAATAGAGAAGTTATACAGGCCTATGTGAAATGCAGACAAGTCAATACCCTGGGGACTCATCAACAGCTGAAGTTTCACCTCCTCCTGTCTGCAGTTCGTGGTACCTCACTTCTGATGAAGATTTGTGAGGCCACGAAGTAAGCACAGCACTAGGACTGGCACTTGTACAACAAACAGCACTGACACTCTTTTCCTTGGACTCCCTTTTTCTGCAGCCTTGTGCTTGCCTTTTCTCCTCCTAAAAGCTGAATGTACCTAGAGACACCCAAAATACAACCATTGCACTAAAGGAAAGACTCAAAACCCAACAGTAACTTCCACAAGTTCTTTATTCTGGTACTGACAAAGATTTATAAAAAGACAAACTTAACTTTCCCTTCTCTTTTGGGAGGGATGTGTTTGTATGTGTTTCTATTAGCCAGTCCCTGTGCATGAGATAGCTGGCACTGGTGTGGACAAAGATACAGCCAAGCTAAGGAAGAGTCCTCCTGTTTCAGCTGGAAACCAGCTGACGACCTGAGCTAAGCAATCTGGGAATTACACTCACAAATCATATTAACAGCAAGATTTCTGCACGCAACTCCCTGCTCTGAAATACCTGTCATATGCTTTTGTTCCCTCATACATCTCCTTTAAGAGTCCCAGAAGTTCTTTTCTGAGTGAATCATATACTAAATATTTCACAAAACACAGACCTTTTCCTTACTCCCAGTGGTTTTCAATCATCCATCTACTTTAGTACCAAAATTTGGTCGACAGTACCATGTCCTTCCATGAACTCTGCCTCTGTCCTTGTATCCTGTTTATGAGCACTGTGGCAAAGACTCAGCAATCAGACTGTCCTCGAGGCCTTTTATGTCTCATCCCCAGTGCTGCTGGCCTCTAAACCCAAGGAGCAATCCTTTCCCAACCTGAGTGCCACATTTCATATCCCATCACTTCAGGATTCTGTAGGATCAGGGTTTGTTTTTCATTTTTTCACGGTCTGCAGTTTCAGCATCAATCTCAAAGTCCCAAAGCTGCCTCAAAACAAAAACTTGCACTTTCTCTCTCACAAACACATCCTACACAATTTAATTGCACCAGCTGTCAGGACAAAGGGAAAGGGAGCAAAAAGGCTACACGTAGAATACAGGAGTGAGCACAGGTACAGGGACACACAACTGCAGCAGCAGCTTCACATGCATATGAAAACCTGAGTAACTGGATCCCTTGCACAGAGGTGATTGCAAACCACAGGCCAAAAAAGCCAGCAAATCATAAATGAACTTTTTGGAGCTTACAAATTGCAAGTAGAAGCTCACTATGATGCCCATATTGAAATACCCTCCTTTCAGTGGTATTACAGTGGTGGTTTGGGATGCCTTCGTTACAAAACATTGTGTCACATTCATTTAGCAAAATAAAGCCTTTTCCTTCCTGATGGCAACACCTCTCAAACACACCACAGTTCTGGGATTTCTCCCTTAACATAAAGGAAACCAGAAAAGCCATAGGAGCCAAGAAAAGATTTACATTACTTAGTATCTTTCCTCCAACAAGTACCCAAAACGTTGTACAAAATGCTGCGTGCACACACAGAGAACATCAATATTGATAACTTCTGCTACAGAAGTTGTCAAAATCAATTCAGTGTTTTATAAGTAATGCTGAAATGAAACCCTAGTCATATATGTGAAGAGTACATATAGTAATTAACCTAAATAAACCAGGTTTTTAAGACCTCAGGTTTCCAAGACAGCTTCTCAAATAACATGCTGAACCACTAAACTACGGTATATAAATTTGATGTGTTTTTTGAAAATGCTTCATTTTTACACATTTGAGTTTTAAAAAAAAAGGAACAAATGAACGCAACAGCCTCAAACCATATTAATAAATAAGCTTCAATTTATTTGTCCTATAGTTTAAAAAAAATAACCAAATAACCAATTGATTATTTTAAAAGTGACATTTGAAAAACAACAGATAAAATCCCAAAACTACTGCCCAAGAATCACTTTTATAACCAAGTCCAGTTCCAAAATCAATGTTTTATGAAGACTGTATTGGCTTTGGCACTTACAGTGCCAAAACAACATCAGAGGCATAATTATATTTAACTGCATTTTGCTTTTAGGTGAAAAAGCTTGGTATGACTAACTCCCACAGAAGCTTTTTCCTTGTGCAATATATGACACAGATTAAAATGGGAAGAGAAATTTTTAGCTACATTTAAAGGGCAATATTGAGTACGACTGTTCTGTCTTGGTCAGAGAAAAACTCCATACCTGCTCTGCAGTTCACTCACGGATAAGGGCACATTATGTGAAGATTCTCTTGTCTTAGTCAAGTCTCCTTTTGATGAGTGATTCTCATCCTAAAAAAAAAAAAAGAAAAACAACAACAACAACAACAAAACAACACAACAACAACAAATAAACAAAAAAAAACACACCAAAAAACCTCAGAAATCAAATTCTCATTACCTTGGTTTCTGATTACAATGATTTCATTTCAAAAATACTTTCTTTCCATTTAGAAGACTATTAAAGTAACTTACATTTCTTGGGGGAGTAAGGGACAAAGTGTAATGAGCCAAATGCCATTTGTGAACACTTTTAATTAAGTTCAGTACAATTCAGCTAATAATTTTAAAGGTAATAAACTGGAAAGAATTTCTAACAGTGTAGATCTAAAGTACTAAGCAGACAGCACAAGCTTCAATAATCCCCAACAAACATCTTGATAAAATGCTATGAAACCTACTTCCCACTGCTTTACTTCTGCTTCTTGCAGAAAAGGGGAAAAAGGACCTAAAACTTATTATGATTCATAATGAGCTCTCATTATCTATTTCATGCATTTTACCAGACAGAAGCATTTTAAACATCTGAATATTTCGATTCCATATACAGGGCTGAGTACACGCCTATTCAACTTTAAAAAAAATCTGATACTCTTAATGACCCTTCAGTGGTATCCTTAGCAGTTGTTAGAATGCAGTCTTACCTTCCAAATGATATCTAGACATTAATTAACCCAGATTTGCCCTCTTAAGTAAGTAAGAAACAAACCACCTCACATGGAGGGAGCCAGCTGCTCACCTGAGATGGGATGGTAGAAATTCCACCACACACAACCATGTTCACTCTACTCTGCAGAGCAAAGACCCTACTTAAGAGGTGATACTATGTGATGCTTTCAGCAGAAGCCAATTGCTGTAAGGATTAGTAAACAAAGTCATCTTTCATGCTATAGGAAAAATAATTGGAAAAAAGACTGCGCAGTAAAAATAATCACACTTGCTGGTAACAGAGAACTGGGAGAAAAGACAATAAATATAATGGTAGATGGCAATAAGATGCAGAGCAAGCTGAACAGCAGGTGTAGGGATGAGGAAAAACCTAAGAGAATTTATTGTGGTGAAATACAAGGTAATATGTGTATTTGTAAACAGGAAAGCTCTCTTCCTTCAGCAGTCACAGACTACAAAGCACTGAAGAGGAAATGGGGTACAGTGGTAAATAAAACTCTGCAGTATTTGCCAAAGGCAAATTATGTTCA
Source organism: Pachyramphus minor (assembly GCA_013397135.1). Classification (NCBI taxonomy): domain Eukaryota; kingdom Metazoa; phylum Chordata; class Aves; order Passeriformes; family Tyrannidae; genus Pachyramphus; species Pachyramphus minor. The sequence goes on from VYXB01004451.1 coordinate 709,859, forward strand.
GGAAAGCAAAAAAGGATGGAAACATTACAATACTGTCAGAATGTCACAGCAGAAAGCTACAGTGGACACCCTAAGGACCCACGAGCAGAGTTCCAATCACACTATTTTTACAGAGCACTATGAAAATGAAATTTCGGAAGGCACAGCTGCATGCTTCTGGGAATGGCTATTTAGCATTAGGATCTTTGGCATGAAACAGAATGAGAGATACTTTTTAACCTTTCAAAGTTTGGAAAAGGCTCTAGATTGGAGCCAAAATCTGCTCACCACTTTGTGAGCACGCTTGCTTTGCTATTCCCTCACTTCAAAAATGACCCATTTACCTCATTCGCCCACTGTGCATCAACACAGCCTTGATTTTGGGCCACCTGAGAAGCACAACCAATCCTGGTGTGTTTTACAGTACTCACTGCAAGGAGAACTGATATTTTTTTCTGTTTTTTTTTAATCAGGTCAGCCACTGTTAGCACAACTACCAAACACCACAAGACTTCTCTGTAGAATCCTCCCATTCCTTTTGTTCAGTGGAAGAAAATGGAGTGAGATAAACTGTCCTTTACCAGCATTGCTCTGACCAGATGGGTAATTAAAGACCCAACACCCTAAGAGCTGGATTTTTTTAGGGCAGAAACCAACACAATGTTTGCAAAGGCGTGTGCATTTGTGCAGTACTGCAGTAACGAGTGAATTGCTGCGTATGTGTAAGTCACTCTTGAGCAGAACTTCTAAAGGATATAAGCAAAAAAAGTAGGAAAAAAATGATTGAATTCTCCTTTACCCATTATTATGTTTCATTGTCTTTTTAACTGTATGGAGAGACTGTGTAACCAATCATCCAGCTCTCATAACAAACTAGTAAATCTTTTATTGTAAAGTCATGGTCTGCTGTTCAAGAAAAGTAGTCAAGGACCACTGGCAATAGTTCAGGCTGTGCAAACTTTCATTAAATGTAGGTGCTGGACTGCCATGAAATCCAATTTGTTATCTTAAGTTCATTGAAACATCAGAGAAGCATTTTACATGATTTGTACCTATTCTGAAATGTGATGGGCATCTTCTGTTTGAGAGGCAGCAGCTCACAAAATCATAACATTCATATACAAACTCAGGGAGGTACAGCAAGAACTAGATCAAACAGTCTTAGTATGCATGAGGAAAGGTTTTTCTGAGTTTAAAACAAACCCCACAACAATGAAGCTAAAAATGAAGATTGGACAGAAATTAGAAAATAATCAGATTAGGTGAGAACGAGGTGAGACAATGAGCTGCCCAACACGGTTAAATCTGGGGACACGATCATTTCACCAGAGCTCCTAACCATAATCTCACCTACCCCTCATCCTTACATCCCTTTTATCCTACCTTTCTTTTACGTCTCCTCACACTGAAGACCCCAAGTTCTCTGCAGGTGAACAATGCTGTTGTTCAGTTGGGACAATGCTTTGTACCAACTTGTGCTGTGCCACAACCACGTTTCTCAAAATCACAACAGGAAAAGTAGTTGTCTACCTTAAACCACACTTCAAAATTCCATCAAGGACAAGATATTCTGATCCCGGGTGTAATCTCATTAGATAATGAGCTCTGTTCATTGAAAGCCAGGTAATTAAGGAAAAAAACCCACATATCTGAAGAATAATATTAGCTCTATAAACAGCTGGATACAAGCAGCTGCTGATGTGCAGCTGCACAACATGTTTAACCTTGATGTTTTACACATCTGTAACATATTTTTGGCTTAAATTGGAAGTGGAGAACCAGATATAAAAAAAAAAATAAAACCAAATATAACTGTCCTCAATAACCCATGAGAGGTACCAGTTGTCCATAAAGGCTACACATAAGGAGGCTACTGAAACCAGCGTGAAACAGTTCAGCTCACACACCAAACCCATATTTCTACAATCAAGGCTGTCCCAAAGGACAAAATTGTAATAAATCCAAGATTGTAGGCACAGTTTTCTTCCTCAGCCATTCTGGAGAAAAGAAAGGACTGAGTTTGCAGTCTTACTTACAAATATTAGGCGCTGCCTAGCACTGTGTGTCCTTAAAATATTTTTCACTCTTTTATGGATCTCATCTCCATTTGCTGGTGAAGGCCAACCAGAGCTAAACCTGCAAAAAGAAAAACAAAGAGAAGAAATATTTTCTTGTTGAAAAGCTCAAACATGCTTTTGACTCAGATTTCCTGGTATGTGGTTTGTTTTTTCTTTTTGTAATTACAAAGCATGTATTACTTCCTCCTATTTGGAACATGCACAGTGTTTAGATTTGATTCTTTTTCTCCTCTGGGGTACAAGAAAAGAAACATTTCAAAGCACTGCATAAACAGTATGCAGCCATAACACCAACAGAAGATGCAAAACATGGAAAATGTTGATCATTTTGTAACTTGAGTATTGTCCCCACAGAATAGAAAAGCTATACTATTCCCAGTGATCAGGTTTCATTTTCCTCTCTTTAAAGGAAGTATTGCACACACGAAATTCTTTTCACTGGAAAAAATCAACAGGAACCGATGTGTGTAAATTGGAAAACACATGGAGTTAGAGAACTGCAAATTTAAATTCTGTATTTCATAAGAGAACTGCATTTTAAGTTGCTTTTTTACATTAAAAAACAGGTTGCTTGCTTGGTATGAGTAACTTGAAACTAACAGCTACTTTTAGATTTTATCCTTTAATGTTTTGGACCACATTTTTTTGCCATTTTACTAAAAAATCAACCCTCATCCTTCTCAGGAAGTTCAGAAGTTGCCAGAAATTTCCTATCAACTCAGTCTGTTAAGGGAGGCTCAATATAAGGAAAGAATAATTGGGGAAAAGTTATTAAATATTTACTTACTCAATCTCATCACAGTGGATAGAAACAGGGCGCCAAATGAAGATTTTGCACCATTATTTCAGTGTTTCCAAATCTCTGAGAACTTGACTTTGCACCATGAAAATAAAAACTCATGATATGGTATCATCATATGAACAGGGGTCACTGGGCAAGCTGTGAGCTGGTAAAGCTATTCCACTGCAATCCCAGCTCATGGAACTGCCAACAGCAGGGCAGAGCTGCCGTACCCTGGGTGGATCAGGAGCACCAGGAACCAGCTGCCTTCACAAATGTAATGCAGTGGAGAAACATCAGGATTCTCAACCCTGAGATTCCACAGTGGCCTCCGAGCGGGTTTGTGCAACTGGGACTGCAAGTTCTCCTGCCCTCTTCTCTCCAGTTTATCACATTCCCTGTGTTATCCAGTCTATCACCCTCAAATCCCCAGTCCGATCATGCCTGGCTTAGGTCACCTTCACCAAACCTCCAGAAATTTCAACGCAGCTAAAGAACTGCACAGCTCCTTCCAAAAAGAACAAACCAAGTACACATAGAAAGCTTCAGTACAAAACAGTAGCCCTGCAATGTTAAAATTAATGGGAGCAGGATCCTGAAAATAAGAAGTGCCAGGCTGCCTTGAAGGTTACAGGAAGGGCAGGGAACTCTTTGCAATCTTTTGGATCATCCCTTCTATTGGGAGAGAGACAGACTGAAATATAAGTAGAAAGTGATAAGTTCTCTGCTTTTGAGTAACTTTCTTCTATTTTCTTCTATCCAATCAACTTATTTAGATGCACTTATTGTTACTTATCTTTCTGAAACATCTCTCTTGGTTCTAAACAGCCCCAGTGTTTTCAGCTTATCTATATATGCCCTTAAATCAAATCATCTATTTGTGAATGCTTTTATTTTTCTTCAAGAATGTGTGCCAAGAAATGATACAGTATTGAAAGGATAAAGCATATAATCCACTGGGGGATGTATTTTCATATTTCTAATGATTTTAACAGTTATCTTTGGATCATTACAGGTAAGAATCGTCACAAGACTGGCCACGACACTCGTATTGGCATCCTGAGCATTTACAATTAATTTCAAGCCCAAGAGCAGGTATGGCAAATCCACACTGCACAATTCTTCTGCCCACTGGAATCCAGTGATTTGTTGCACTGAAAGACCTCACACAACTTTTTCTAAACGAAAGTAAAATGGTTTGTGGATTTTGTGAAGAGCCTTTAAAGAAACAGTGAGTGTGAGTCCCTTAAGCAGGCAGGAACATTCATTTCCCCAAAGCAGTCAAACCCAGTTTGATGTTCTGCATTACAATGCATGTGCTCTATCACCACCTGTGCTTTGGGAAAAAAAAACCTTTCTTTTCTTTTTCTAAAGAACAGAGGTAGAGGAAAGGGGCAGGAGTGGTATTATTACCATCTTATGACTTCCCATTAGGATTTACAACATTTACTGATATTAAAGGACTTCTGAAATGCATGTTTAAAAATCTGCATCCTAGATGCAGTAAGAGTGAGTCATTTCCCATTTGACAAATAAAAGATAGGCCCATGAAGTCATGGCATTTTCTCTTATTTATACAGCAGCTGCTGTTCTTCCAACATTCAGGTTGCTGGCTCTGAGAAGTTGGAATATATTGCCTTTGGGAAATAAATTTTATGAAATTCGTATGTAAGATTTCAGATCATTGTTATTAACCATAAATTTACAAAATACCCTTGGAGGTAAATGTATTTACCTGTAATGTAAAAGAAAATCCAGCTAGCTATTGTATTCAGTTAGAAAATACATGGCCATGTCTTCAAGAAGAAGAAGATTTAAGTACTTAATTCAAGAACTATTACATTTCTTTCTCCAGGTGATTTTATTGATCAATCCACTAGTGTGCGCTGTGGTATAACAAACCTTGGCCACTCACACAGACCCTCAAACTTCATTTACCAAAAAAAAAAAAATAAAATCAAAAGCTCAAGTGTGATTAAAACCAGTATCAGCTTCTTTTTAATTAGCTTTTCTAATATTTTTATTGTCTAATTTTAGTAACAACTATAGGGTCTAATCCATGTTTAAAGTATAATGTTAATATTTACGCCAACAGAAACACAAACTAAAACAAAATCATGCCTGAAATGTAACAACTATAATCTGAAGTGAAACCTTTTTATGATATTCTAACTCTCCTATTGGAAATACTTTATAAACCAGGCTTTATAGCACAGCTTCTTGGAGTATAAATAAAGGGATTCCATTTGCCCAAAATCACCAGTAACGAGTCTTTAAAATGACTAGCTACTTATTTATGTGATTAAGGTGTCACTACCATATTGCAGTGCTGAAAGGAAAGTCATTTCATTTCAATGACTGTTTGTCCTGATAAACGAAATAAACTTCTACAGCTGTATTCTCTGTCATACTTTCAATTTTCCCTGGGACTTGCAAACATTCTGCAGTTACATCAGTTTAAATTGTTTATTGATTCCCATAGATTGTATAAACACTTTGGAAATATAGCTCAGTGACCTAGAAAAAGCCAGATCAATCAGAGAACTTTTCAAGATTAATTTCAAAGATGTTGTGTTGAATCTGATCAAGGAAACACAACCATTTTCCCTTGTAATGTGACTAAAGGCATTTATTTTCTTTTATGAGATAAGGATTTTTTTAAGGTCATACAGACAACATCTACTATGATGAAAAAAAGAAAAGAGACCAGGCAGACAGTGTAGATTTTGTGCTAAAGATTATTTTCATGTATAATTTTATCCATTAGGATGAAATACTCCATTAGAAATACAAACAGGATACATCCACCCATGTACTCTACTCAAACAGCCGCTTGCAAACTCGAGAGCTGTAATAAATAGGAATTTTTAAATGTCAGACAATCCAATCATCCACTTGCACACAGCAAAAACATTAGTATCACATTTCAGCAGGAGATACTAATACATTCCATATCAGCAGAATTAATGCAAAAGCCTGTTGCAGAATATTTTTGCAATGCTTATCGTGACCCCTTCCCCCACCAAAGCATCTCCTCGCCCCAGGAGCAATCCGGTGCATGTGGCCTGCACGAAGAATTCATCAGCTTCAAAGACACAGACTTCATGCTGAGCAAAACCACATACAAGGACAAACTATCAGAGGACAGAAATCAATGAAGTCCTATAGTACCAGACTCACAAATGGAGAGAATGATACTGTAACTGGGGGCAAGAGGGAGAAAGAGCTCTTAAAGCTCCTGAAAAACAACCACGATCTTCAACAACTTATACATGGAACAGGAGAGAGTCTCAACAAACCCAAATATATTTAATTCTGAAATTAAAAAAAAACACCTCTCCCAGATTTTGTATCTATGCAGGCACTTAGACAGCATTCACAGTAAGGGAAGAAGTTGCTTTATTCTCATTTAAGAGGACATGGAGTGGTAGTTCAGCATGATGGACTTAGTTTGCAGAGTACACCAGTCTGTATGGAGGCACAACAGAAAAGCTGGGCTACATTTAAAGAGTTTTTCTGAGCAGCTTAGTCAAGGATACAGTTTTGTTTTGCTTTTTCTTGAAATGACCAGTGGCTATGAAACTCAGTGCAGATGCAGCTCTGAAGTGTTTTAGAGGCTATCTTTGTACATACCAGCCTGCATTGTAATGAAGTTATACCAACACAAACCCCCCTATGCTCTCACAGTATTTGCAGTGGAGAAGGGAGGCTGCTTTCACAATGGCACAATGCTACTATGGAGCAGAAACAACTGCACACAGACCTTAAGGCCTTAAATCAAAGCACAGAAGCCTAAATATTTGGAAGCACAAGCTGACAGCTTAGCTGTGTACCAACTTGCTCTTCCTCTGCAGCAAGAAATGGAAAAAAAAGGTAAAAATTTCCCATGTTTTCTATGTAGTTTTTCTTACTTCCAAAAGCCCTGTTTACAACTGGGCCTTGAAGCCTAGTGACACACTCAGTGCTGAGCTCTTAAATTAGTAAATGCTTTCTTTTCTCTCCTTTTCATATCCAGCCCTAATACATCATCTTCATGGAAAAAGTGAAACTTAAATGGCAGACAGCTTCCAGGAGTTCAGTGAAAGTCAATACTCCAGCTGAGTAGTTGCCCCCAAAAGGTTGAAGCCATTCTGGTACTAAATCATTAGCATGTCACAAATTGGCTGCACCTCCTTATGCTCTTTGGAAGCTTTTCCATTACCTTCTATCTTCTCTGAATTTATTAATTTATACACAAAATGGCTTTGACAGCAATCAATTTTAAATTTACTTACTGCTGCAGCAAAACCAACCAATGAAGATGATAAATAGTACAAATGTTGGTCAAAAATATGAAAAAAAGGCTCAGGTACCGCTCAGTTTTGCAGAATGTTGTATGAAATAACTGATTTTCAAGTGCTGATTCCAGAAGTTAAAGAATACAAAGTAAGTAAACTGCCCCAAGAGGTGAGATTGATAAACCTAAACCATACAAGGGCAACCTTCCTAACAAACTGAATTCCAAAAATCAGAAATAATGACCTTTAAATGGCCAGAAATAGACAGGAAACCTAGTTTGCAGCCTCCCTCCAGAGCAAGCTTTTTTTCCTAAAAAGTCTGCAATATTTTTCAGTGTTCTACTTTGTGGCAGAAAGTTCTCAGCACTTAAAACATACACTCTCACTCCCTGTGTCTGGATTTTGCTGGGCAACAAAACTAACCCCCACGAACGTGGCATGACATATTTCAAAAGATTCTGATAACTGCAATTCTCAAGGACTTCATGTAGGATCTAGTATTTCATTAACATCTATTATCTCTCATTATATCTATCATTAGCAATATCTAACTTCATGCTGCTCTTTCCCTAGTACTTGGAAAAAGATAATATAAAAATATGGTAGTTAAACAATAGAGGAATATTACAGAAGGGCATCTGATCCAGACAGTTAACCTCTCTCTCACTTCAAAGAGAACTTAGGTTTTTGTTAGATTTTATAGTAGGTAAGATCACATAGCAGCAGCATAACCAGGAGAACATGAAAAAAGACATCAAGCTGCACTTCACTCTGGAAACAAAAGCAAAAGCGTGCTCTTTCCAGAGCAGGAAAAAGAATCCTTTGATCCCAAATGCATGAGAAGTAGCTTTGCCTCTCACATGACAGAAATAGTCAAATACTCCTATGATTGTTGTGGTCTCTTGAGAAAAGGATTTCTCTTGTGCCAGCACACAGCTCTGTTCAAAGGACTTCTTGACCTTACTGAATCCATCTCACTATTTCTGCTTTCCTTTATGAAAGGTACTTTGCTGCAGGTTTCAGTGCTGCAAGGAAGGCTTAGCTTGTAAGTCCCCAAGAAAAAAATCTTTTGGGAGAGCCTGAGGAGGGATGTGCACCATGAAAGCAAGGACTGGACTCGAATGTTGCTCTCCTGGAGCAGCACTGAGACAACAGAGCACTAAAGAGTCCCAAAGCATTCAGGATGCTCATCTCTGCACAAGAGGCCACTGATCTCTGCACAATCAACCAGGCTGGGGGGACAAGACACCTGCCTTGACACACTGCTGGTCACACACCGTGGGCAGGAGCTCCAGGGTGTGTATGTGCCACTGGTCTGCACAGGAGGTACAATCCAAAAATCCCAGTATCACGGAATATTTGGGGTTGGAAAGAACCTCTTTTGTATGGCCACATCATTCTGCTGAATGTCAGCTTTCAGCATCAGCAAATGCTTTCTCTAAGTGATGTAAATAAGGAAAAACATAAAAACTAAGTATGAAAAATAAATATGCAAAAATTTGCTGTCTTGTTCAGTAGTAAATCAGTTCTGCTTCTGTCTCAAACCCAGTGGGAAAAGGGAAGAGGATTGATTTGTAGTGTCTCTGGCAGGCTCACAGAAAGGGACTGGAAACTGCCAGAAAGGATACAAAAGGGTTCAGGGGACCTTATTCAAGACCCCAATTTCTGTACCACTGAAAAGTAGCTTAACAACTACACAGCAGGGCTCTGGGAAGTACTCCTAAGGCAGACATCATTTCACACTACTTTTTAGAAAAAGAAAGGGAAAAGAGGGAACTAGAGGTCAAGGTGGGGAGTCAAGTTTCATATTGACTGTGGATTGACTAGCATTAAAAAAAATAGCCTGGATATGCTAAGCAATTTGTCTTTGTAATTCAAAATAAAACTGAGGAAATAAACACCAAATGCTGTGAGATAAGGCTCCATATTCTTTCAATTACACTAACACTGATATACTTTCAGTGCTGCTGATTTTCCCTGTATTTCTACGATCTGAACAGCAGTGTTTGCATGCATTTCCAAACATTGACCCCTGAACCATGTTTGTCATTCCAAGTATAACTCTCAATACACAATCAGCTAAAACCATTGTTATCTCAGCAGCATGAAACAGAGACCAAATTTTTTAGACTGTGCCCTTTATTTCTCATTTTGAATTTTTTTTTCCTGATGACAGAAGTAAATGGTTACATCTTTTATATAAAGAGATGTTACAGCTCTGAAGAGCTGAGAACATTTGTTCTAATAAGAAGAAAAAACATAATTTCACAAGATCAGAAATCTCTTCCAGAGGGGGGCTCATAGAGAAAAAAAGCAAGAACATTCAGACAAGTTCAAGATTAACTCACAGATGACTAAATTACTATGCATGCAACAGCAGCTCAAAACACACAAGACTTTCCTGCTATCAACAGAAGACACCCCATCAGCTTTAAATAAAATGTGTATATAATTTAGCCCCAACCGCTCCAAAAGGAGTCCAGCTGAAAAAAAGGGATAAAAAAGTCACCATGACAGTATCTCTTCCCCAGATATGGGTAACTAATGCACAAACATTGTCAGAAGAGAGTGGAGAAGCAGACAAGATGACAAAGAAACCTCCTCCAAATCCCAGATACATCCTAATCTCTGCAAAACACTTCTCAAGATACACTGTTACAGAGAACAACTAACAAACAAGTTTTCAAGCAGAGGAAGATGTTAAAACACCAACTTGATCTTTGTGAGTATTAAAAATTCAGTCCCCACCTGCCATCTGTCATTTTTCTTTTTAAAGAAAAAACTGAGGCAGTTTTTCTATTTTGAAAACAAGCATTAGGCTGCGTGTAGGCTGTAAAATGCACCCTGCAAGCACCAACTACCTGGGGTACCAATGGCAACAGGGATCAAACACAGACTGAACCAGCCACCAAAGTACATCTTCAGTGTTTAGGACAGGACATCAGTTTAATCCTTAGTTTCTCCCAATTATTTTATGTATTTGTTTACTCAGGCCCAGCTTTGTACCCAGTTTTTCTGCTCCCACAAAGCCAACCTGTACCTTACTAACTGAATGTACAAGAGAAGCACCAAGTACACCTACTCAGCAGGAGGTAGGGAACACTCTCCTTGAAGGACTGGAGGGTTTAAGCATTAAACCATCTGTTGCTTTTTGATAATTTTTCCATTCCACCCTCATAGGACACTGAAGCTGTGAAGTGTGCCCAAAATACTAATCCAGGGATGGAAATCCACTGAACTAAGGGGTATTAGAAACTGTCTCCAACCCAACCCCATTGCGGTCAGTGGAGACTACAAAGAAAACTAATTTACATACAGCAATTAATATACACACAATTGCTGCAGAGGCCCACACTTCAATTCAAACAAAACAAAATCTTAGGATGTCAATAAAGTAAAAAGATTGGAGTGTAATACACTGAGTAGATTAAAGCTGCCCAAGCATGTCATGCACACTAGTCACACTCTCAGCACAGCACAACCACGAGTACGTGCTTACAAACACTAGTCCTGAGTCAGAAGGGAAAAAGGTTTCCAAGCACCTCCTGTAAAACCTACTTGACATGTGTCTGTATGCACATTCCTGAGATTCTAATTGCCTCTGAAACAGTGATGATTTGAGTATTCTCTGTTTAAGATGGACACTGGCAGCATGAAATCTGGGGTGTCGTTGTTTCAGAGACTTTCCCTGCCTTATTATCAGGATCGTAATCATTAGGCAGAGAGGTGATAGCAAACACAGCACCTGAGGAAAAGTCAAATAACATCATTATTGCAGATGATTGTTCAGTCCCTTCAGCCCACACACCTCCACACATGCAAACTACAGTCCTGCAAACACTGTTATCATCTGTTCACATTAACAATTCCAGAATTTCATAAACAAAACCAGGTCGTTACCTTTCCCTTAGAGAAGATCGATGCAGCACAGAACTCAGGGAATGTTTCTGAAATGCTGGAGGTGCTGAATGCTCTGATGAACCAGCAGAATGGGACTGTCTGTTGGGTGGATCTGAGAGCTCGTCCCCATCGCAAACAACACAACTGTCCAAGTCTTCTCTACGAGCAGATTTTGCCTGAAAAATACCCCACCAAACTAATTTATTATCAGTACCAAGATGTACAGTTTTTGTGGTTTTATTTCTCAACCCAGAAGGTTGTACATACATTCAGGAATATCTGTCAGGAATATCTGAAAGAACAAGGACCCTCATTTTATACAGAGTCCTAGTCTAAAGTAATCAACAAATGTCAGAGGAATCTGTTGGTAACTAACACACCATCTTATGGCAAAGTCCATTGTAATAGCCCTTTTATCACCTTTTCTGACTGCAGAGTTTAAAGGCTTATCCTTCCCAGGAATCACAGATTCAGAACAACACCTGAGAGTCTGAAAAACCCAAACCTTAGAGTCCTCCTCACTCTGGGATCTGTTGCTCTTAAGACATTTTTTTTTGTCATAATTTGCTGTTCCTCAAGGGAAGACTCAGGCTCTTCTACTCACTCTTCACTATACTAGTTAATCCTTTCATAGTTCCTCTTAACCTGAAACACATCACTAAATGTTGCCATGGATTACCCCCCTTTTCCCTGGCATGGGGACTTTTACAGGAGCACTTTCCCAAAGCTGAGTAAAAAACCCAAAACAGATCAACAATAATAAGGTTATTTATTAGCTCTTTCCAGGCTGCAGGGCTTTTTTTCCTCAACTTTGGGAAACAGCTCCTCTAAAACAAAGCTATATTATGTTTCTGTCAAAAGATACATTCTCTTCAAACCTGGTTTTGTGAGAATCAAAAGTGATTGGTGGCATCAAGAACATGATGAATTAACCTGTAGCTCAGCTATCTTCTGCATTCTCCAATGACTGCTCCTAAAATCTACTTTTCCACTGGGTAGCAAAGGAGGTGGGGAGGGGTAGAGGGAGGGGGTGATAACACGACCTTAAAATAAAAAAGGAAAAGATATTTAGCATATTTAGCAGAAATTCTCTATTGTGTTTACTGTTTCTTATTTACAGCCACTGAACAATTCAGAAGTGGCACAATATATTAGACTCACATGGTACAAAAAACCTTGGTAATAAAAGTTTAGAGTCTGACAAAAGTACAATTAATATATATCAAGGTTTATCCTTATAATTCCCCTTCTTTCCTCTTCCTTGTTATCATCAGTTTTCCCAGTCATTAGGAAATCTAATAGGGCACACATAATTAAATGCCTAAACCCACAATTTTTACAGTACTTCAGGAACACAGGCAAAAAAACAACTAAATGAGGATGTAAAGAATAAAACCCACCAAAACCCAAAAGAACCCTGGCATTAATCTTCAGATCCTTCTAATACACAAAGAAGCTAAAATCTGAAAAAGAAAGGATGCGAAACAACACAATTGGCTTGCCAGTTCTACCAGTGCTACCTTTCCATGCAATTCCAGAAGGAAGGATACTCTCAGAATGACTGGGAAGGCAAATGCAAAGTGCATTTAAAGACTCCTCTATGGTCTTGTTGCAAGCCTTAATGCCAATGAAAACTAAATTCTATACCTGCAGCCATGAGCACCTTTACAGAGTGCTAAGTTGCCCTTTACTGTTTGTAAATAATCTATCAGCCTTAACTGGGTTAGATCAGTTTAAAATGTCCTTTTTCTTGCTTTTGATACTGAAATGGATAAACTTTCAAAAATACCTATGCAAGACAATCCAAGAAGGATTAGGAAGCTCAGAGTTTCCCCAAAAACTATGTTACCAACAGCACTTCATAGTACTCACTTCAGCTTTCTTGGTTCTGTAGCTGCCAAGAAGAGAAGGATCTGGAGAAAGAGAAAAGGTGCACATGAGAAGAAATTAAAAAAAGAAATCTGAATGTCCTAAATTTTATGAAAAGCTTTTACAAAGCATCTTACCTCTCCTCCCAAACAGAACTAAAGCAATTTATTATTATTATACACTGTGAAATTCTAAACAGCCCCCTCTGTATCTTTCAGGAAATCACCTTCTTTAGCTGAAAACCATGACTTCACATTTAATGGAATACAATGTTTATAGCAATGAATCAGGGTATGCACCATCTTTTGCACAGACAGAAGTGGCACATTTTGTTATGCTATTCATTGCCTAAATCAATATCAAATCAAGCTCTACCATTCCCCAGAATTCTCATGTACAATACTCTACCTTACTAATCCTCTCTGAACAAGCTTCTTTGTGACCAGCTCTCCCTCCTCCTATCACCTCTGCATTCCTTCCCTTGCCACTGACCCACAGACATGAGTATGAAGCCAATGGAATCTTACACTGGGAAACTCTTAGGTCCATACTGGGTTAGGATTTTTCACCAGTGTCAATATGCACCTCAACCCTGGGGGATTGACATGAAGTTATGTTGCCTTCTTGGTCTGTTGTATCAGTTTGTGCTGAACAACCCTCACACCGTGACCCAGGAAAAACAAAAAAGGACTAAACTGTCCTGTCTGTATTAAGATTTCTAATCCCAGGAATCTGTTTTTTTCAGAAGTTACAGATAAGCCTCAAGACACAGGCAGGTGACCAGTAAATCCTCTGGATATTAATATTGAGGTAGATGTCAGTCTCCTAACTACTGGCCAGAAAACACCAACTCAGTTTTGAAGTATGCAGTGGTATCAGATGATAATAGGTCTATTACACTACCCAGAGATCAGACTGGTAAGCCTGTTCCCAAAGGGAATGTGAAACCTTTACAATCCAGCACCCAGTGCTACGACACAGAGCAAATGTAAAATAACCTGTTCATAATGACTTGATGTATAACAATTTATAATTAGTGAGGAAATGCAGTAAAAATGAGGCAGAGCAAACATAAACAAATACTGATGAGACTCATTAAAATTCTCATATTGTCAGACACATGCAATAAAATCAAGTTTTAGGGCACTTCCTTAAATTTCTGTTCCCACACTTTTTATTAAACCCTCACTTACTGATACCAAAGAATGCTGAAGCAGATATTGGAGCACGTCCTGGATGCTCATTAATAATGGTAAGTCACTGATCTCACTACTCACAAATAGTGCTGAAATAAACAGTCATTTTTGAAGAAACAGAGCCCTCAAACTTCAAAATAATCAGTACTCAAAGCCTGGTCAACACACCCACAACCTGTGGTGCTGATTTGCTCCACTATCCAACTCAACAAAAAAAGTGGAATGGACTGACTTTTTTATAATAAATAAAACCCCAGCATATTATAAAAAACCCCACCAAAACAAAATAGCCTACTGCAGAAATCAAAAGCACAAATGAGATCCATAGCAGGAAATACTGACCATGGTCTGCCCTGGCCCAGGCTCCTGCTGCGCTTTCTCGCACGGAACACCAGGTATGAAGTTTAACACCGGGACTTGTTTGTTCAACCTGAAGCAAAAACACTGTTAAAATATTCAGTATCAAATGTCTCAATTCCTATTTTTTCTGGTTTTGTTCATAAGATCACACCTAGTACTTTCTAAAATATTTTATTCTTCTTTAAGTACTATTTAAAACTATTTTCGTAACACTTTGCTAGTGTGTATTATCAGCATTACTGTTCATAAACTAAAACAGTGCTAGAAAGGTCTAGAAATCTCTGAATATCCTATTGTCAAAAAAAAAAAAAAGAAAATGCAGATAGTTTATCTTTCATCTGTAACATCTGCAGTCTTTTTAAACAATTCTTGGTGTCTCATATTTATTCTAAACAGCTCAGATCTCACCAAGAGAGATCTGAATCTCTTCCTAATTAAAAAAGTTACATTTGGCCTAATCCAGTTTTAGTCTTCATGTAACACAAAGTCTCCAGGCCAAAAGAGTCCTCAACAGTAAACATGCCCTAAAAAGAGCATTCTCAGTCTAGAAAGGCCATGACAGTCAGGATATGCTTAATTAAGAGAGAAGCTTTTTCTTTTTTTGTACAAACATAACCAAGCATTGAAAATCAATAATCAGTGTTAACGATGCTATAATTAAACTGTGAACTTCAGCTATAGACCAAAAACCAGAAGAATTGAATAAAAGGAGTTGAAAGAAGAATATCTGAGAGAGAGAAACAGTAGATTGATGAATGATTAATGACTTATTAAGGCTATTCTGAATTTCTAAAAGGTACCTATAAGTAGAATAAAATCTGGAAAAGAAGTCTGAAATTTTACAAGATATTATTAATTAATTTGTACAGATATGGAAAAAAATAAAGTGAGAAGCAAACAAATTAAACACCAGATTATCTCAATGCCTGGGACAAGAGTCCAAAATTGTAGACAAGAGTCCAGAATAAGAACAATCCCAATTCTGCCCCTACACATTCAAAGTGGTTTACTAAAACCAAAGGATTGGTGCAATCAGAAGAAAAATTAAGAGGGGAAAAAAATAAATATCAGTATACAAGCCTCCAAGTGGCTGGGCAATGTAGCCCCTTCATTTTAAACCTCTTACACACAATTTCTTTAAATAAGTACTTAATTTCAGAACAATTTTTCATATATGGCAAAAAGTCCTGATGTTATGAACCCTAAGTCAGAACATTTGAGATGCAGCTCTGAGCAAAGGAAGTGCTTCAAAGATCACAGGATGCCAACATTAAAAAAAAGCTGAAAGAGAGGAAGTGTAAGTGTTCATAATGTGACTAGACACACTTTCTTTAAAGTCTTATTCAGGAATTTTTAATACTAATATCAATTACTTCCAAGCTGAATTTATACACCTATTATCCTGTCTAGTGCACTGGAAGAAAAGATATGGGGCCTCAGAGAATTTAACCAAGATATTCATGAAAGAATTTGATCTTTGTCTGTTACTAAAGCGGATAAAAGAAATTTTATTTTAGTTAATTTTACATTTAAATCACCATGTGACAGACTGTTAAGGAGAGAAAAATTATCCATCTAAACTGAGAGCCCAATGAGTTTTTGGAGCGGCATTTAGTGAAAGAACAATATTTGATCTGAGCTTAAAGCCGGGAGCGCTTTGGAGCGAATACAAACCCGCCTGACGACAAACGGAGGTTTATCGGTTTCTCTTCGGAACTCATGAGGCCCCAGGTTTAAGTGGGCCAGGCGCTGCCTGGCTTCTTCTGAGAGCTCACACATCCGTCTCTTGGTGTACGGGGATGGAGAGCGCGATTTTGAAGCTATTGTGGGCTGCTCGTAGTTCTTCGCTGCCAAGCTGTGCCTGCTTTTCTCAGGCGAAAGAGTGTTTTTCTTCAGCAACTTTGTGGGCAACTTTCCATTTGGGGTTGAATGATGTACCCCATTCAAACCACCCTGAAGGGAAGAAGAGAAATTGTCTGATTTCACAGCGTTGTAGGACAAAGATCACTGAACATAATGCAAACCAGGAACTAATAATTTAACAGAAATAGATGCCGTGTCATCTGAAGTTCCTCTCACAGAACTAGAATCAAACAGCAATTTAAAACCAACAACTGTTTACCATTTTCTCTGAAACCAGAAAGTTAAAGCACAGATTACTACATGTTAGATGTTAAGTGATACTTACTCAATTAGCTTTCTCACACAGTTAATGTACAGAGACTGTAAAAAATTAAGTTGAATTTTGTCACAAGTGTATTTTACACCAACTGCCCGAATCAGACATACACAGATTTGAAGCGTATTTCCATCTTTTCAAACTTTTATTTTAACCTTTTAAAATTCTTACCATCTAAAATAAAACATATCAATAAAATGGAAGCCTATTTAATAGTTTAAATCATATCCATCTAGAGTTGCCTAAAGAAGTGTAAGTACATTCTCTGAAATTCATATTTTCTTGGACCATGGTGATTTTTACTAGTTTCTTTAAAGAGATATAATCAAGAAGTTTAGTCAAGAAAAATACTTTCCTCCCCCAAATAACTCCAAAACTTTTAAGACCATCCTCCAAACATCTTCCCAAATAACAGAATCATTAAAGTTGGAAGATCATCAAGTCCAACCTTAGAACAAATACCACCATGGATGGCCACCAGCCCTTTAGATTTTACAGCTCTTACCAGGCTACTTAATCAGCAGCACGTTTTAACTTTGAATACTGCAGTATGGATAATTAGGCTTTTTGGTGAAATTTGGCCCAATTTGACAGGTTGTAAAAGGTAAAAAATATTGGTATAGGAAGACTCTTGTTCCTGTTATAACATAATTTTCAAGGTTGAACTAGCTGGCATTAGTCTTAACTCTGCATGTTGCCTGTACTACTTCATTTCAGAGGAACCCAAAAAATAGAGTGTCCAGCTTGCCTTCAGTTCTCTGCACCCAACAATGAGTGAGGCTGAGGTTGTGTCTTTGTCTTGCATCAACATAGTTTGAATTTGGCATCACCCAGACTGAACTACCACTTGTGCAGCTGATAGTGAGACAGGGTACAGAACTGGCCCAACAAAACCAGACCTAATTGTTTAAGATTAATTTCAGTTTCATCAGAAGTAGGTTGTGCTGCTTCTGGCTTACACCAGCAGTGAAACTAAATCTTCACTACAACACAAGCAAATCTGATATGCCATTCGTAACATATTAGATACTTTTAGGGACATTCTGAATTTTAAATCAAACTGCCCTTATTCAAGTCACCTTCACAGAAGCTGGTTTTCTGACAATGATAATTTTTGAATTCTTTTTCTGTCTCAATGCATTTAATTTGCTAAATTTGGAAGAAACTTCTCAGTGGACTCATCATCAATGCCAAAAACAGGTCAAACTCATGTAAGTGTCCTTGCATGCAAGACTTCCTGACAACCATTCCATTTTAATGATGCAGCACCATTTTTCAATAATATGGCAAAAAAGGAGGATGTAAGAGTAACTTTATATGACAGTTTGTGCCAGGAAACCATACCAAAATTCCAATCTGTGAGACCAGAGAGTGTTCCTTCACCTTTAACTCTACTCATTGCAGAAGCAGCATTTCCAGATTAAAATATGTGATAGCTTTTTCTTAAAAAAAAAAAATAAATCTTCATTTCCATGACTGTTAATGATATAGGTATGAAAAACAATTAAATTAATTGGTTTGGATTTAATAATGTTTTAAAAGCTTCTCTGACTTTACCTAGTTTTCATTGCCCTTAATTTTAAGTGTCAGTAACAAATGGGGAGAAGGCATCTTCCCACCTACAAATACAGCAGGGACTGACACTTCAACTGATCTCAGAACACAGTCACTGATAATTGTTTCAGATTCAAGGAACTCTCAGCATTTACTGTCATGCACCAAACTCACTCTTTACTCATACTTGATTAAAAATTTAATCAAGTTGTCAAGCACCCATGATAACTGCTTTAACCACAACAAAAGAATGAGAAGTTTGAAGTGAGCAGCACATGCAAAAATTGGAATCAAGGCTATCAATATTAAATCTGGAAATTAAATTGCAAACAATTAAATTATGCTAACCTGTATGTGACTCCTTCCTGAGCTTAACAGACTTTCTGCAATAAGGGAGATTGTAGAAAATCTCAATTTCGGTGCAATTCCCTAGAAGAGAGACAATAATTGAACATCAAGCTCCAACTCAAGATAAAGGGTATAGAAGAGGTAAATGTCACCTAATGTAACAAACTATTCCTAATTTTCAGCCATTTCCTTTGTTAATTTCAGCCTTTAATAAAGATAATTAGAAAAGACAGAACAGCAATGGTAAATGTCAAGATGCTAACATTTGCATTTCTGACAATTCAATTACAGATGATTATACTGCTTTCGTACAACAATTAAGGTCTGACTTTTATTTCAATACATTTTTTTTGTCAAAAGCATTTTTAAAGATTTTTCATGCCATGCTATATAGCATCAATAAAAATTTTAGTCATGCTCTAGAAGTTTCAATAATGCTAACTTTGTAAACTTACTTATGAATAGTCTCAGTTGTGCCACCTTTTTTTGTAAAAACATTTTGTTTAATTAGTCAATCACACTGCAAGTAACCATTCATTTGCAACAGTATGACTAAGAATACCCTTCATTCTGTAATCATTAGAGCAGCCTGATTTCTGAGGATTGTCTCCCTTGGTCTGTAATCACGTTCCACCTCTTCTCAATCCCTTCTTGCCCATGTGGCAGCCTGACTTTGACCTGGAAGCAGTGGGGTCCAGCTGGGCCTCCTGGTCAGTCACAGCACACACAGACTCATGGCCAGCAGGTCCCTTCCTTTTACATAGCCAACAGTTTCTGTTCCACTCCCCTTCTTTCGAATCAAGTGCCCCTAGAAATACCCACTCTGTGTTCTTTCAACATGGGCAGAGTTTGCTGCCTGAGGCATCTGGGTGCAGTGGGCATTTGTGCACATGAACACACAAAATCACTGAGACCTGAAAAGGAGCTGGTCTGTTTGTGACTCTGCCCCACATTCCTAAGAATTAGCAGGAACTTCATGAGTGAAGTCTTTCGCTGAACCACACTATCCTCCCCCACCCAAACACACACTGATTTCCCATCAGGGAATATGGTGCAGCCACAGGTTACATTATGGAAATGAAATGACAAAAATGCCAGGAAAGCTCAGTCATAACAATTAACAGAGTCCAGGATTCAATCAAGTCGAGTTATGGCATATAAAAGAGGTTTTAAACTGATCATCTTTAATCAACTCATTTTTATTACTAATGAATTGTCAAGTGCTATCAACAATGTAGCAAAGGACACATCAGAATTAGTAAGTCTACTATAAAACGCAACAATAGAGCACCTACTGCTTTTACAGAGACTGAAAATGATTACAAAATTGTTAAATGCTCATAGCTAAAAAAAAAAAAAGGTACAAATCCATGGTTTCTTCAAAGAAATAGTTTGTGGAGAAGGAATAAGGGATGGCACTTGCATACACAGGCATGGATATGCCAAAAGGAACTTGCAAGTCAGAAGCTATCAGAGGAGGAGTTCTGTTTTCCACAGTTCCCAAACTCAGGACTGCTGAAGGATATTCAATATAGTATTATGTAAAGACCCTTGTATGGATCCGAAGACATCTGGAAATGAAAATCCAGCCAGAAAGTTTTGGGGATCTATTCTTCTGCCTCTCGTTTAGAGGTGTCTGCAGCCCTGAGCAGTACTGCTGTACCAGTCATTAAACAGAAGTGATATGGGCATAACACTAATTTGATCATGGAAAAACTATAAAGATATTTAGAAGCAGAAAAGTTCAAAAACAAGTCTAATATGTGCATTTGACTGTAAGGAGTGTAAGTACAACTCTGTAGCTTAAAAAAAATATGTATGAATATAACAGAAGGTCTTATCCTGGCATGCTAATGAGAGATAGCATAAGTAAAAAGAAACTGCTTTAAGTAACATGGCCAATACTGCATGAGGGTGGGGAATGGAGATAAGAACATCAGTAAGAAGTCACTACCACAGTCAAGGCATAAACATATTCTGAAAGGCAAGGGTTGCAGAGAAACACAGAAGAGCCAGCAAGAGCCTCAGCTGGGCAACACTGGACCAGGAGAGATAACTCGAGGCACGTCTTGTGTGCGTACTGAGTTCGTAAGCCTCGTAAGACATTTAGCCAGAGACATTATCAGCCAAGTGCCAGATTTCTGGAGGAGTTCTGATCCTCTCAACTTGGGATTCCTTCCAACTGGCAGATTAGCAGTGTTAAGCAGACACTGCTTGTCGCTGCCTATCTGAACTCCACAACTGTAACCTCGCTGTTGCTACCTTTATTTTTTTTTAATAAAAGACAAATTTACTGGGAATCAAAGTGCCACTGAAGCACAGCTGCCAGTCAAAAATATTCAGCATCTCAGCTAGCTATAAATAACTTTTCATGTGGGAAGAACATGGCCTCACTAGCATAAGAATAATGTGAAGGTTCTCACGACCTTGTTTAACATTTCCCTTTCGCTTATCATTCACATTCAGTGCTTTGTGCCGACAAAGTTAGCAGGGGATACTTGCCAGTAAAGCTCAGGGAACACTGGAAGATGGAGGCATTGGAGGCTGCATTTCTTCTGGAGGCAAAAATCTTCTCACAGTTATCCCATATAGCAAGCAAGGAGAGGAACAAGTTCCTCGTGGGAGCCTCCCTCCAATGCCATCAAACACAGCTTCTGAATTATTCCTAAAAAGGGGGTCAGTATGCCAAAATCCTTTCCTAAACTGTACTCTATGCAATGGAGATGGAACAGAGCAACAGGTGTTTCTGCAGTCCCTGTTCCAGGGCAGAGATGGATTTAATTTATACTGCTCCCAAGGACAGGGAAGTGTATTTGTGTCTCACATCAACTTTGTAAAGCTGCTTCAGTGCCATCATTCAGCTACATATCCAAATTACTCTGATCACATCTTCTCACAGCTCACAAATCATGGCACCTTCTCTAATTGGAAAATACATAACTTTTGTATTAAAGAACCAAGTTCCTCAAAAAAACCCTCAAACTTCTCTAGTGGTTCTGCTTCTACAGAGACTAATTGTATTGTGTTCATGAAAAATCTAAAAGCATTTAGCTAATACCACCTCATTTATCACCACCTCCCTCTTATTCCTCAACACCAGGAATGTACCTATTCTATAAGCAGCAGGAAAACAAAACTGTTCCACTGCATCTCCTGAGCCACCACTACCATCTATAGGATGAATCATCTCAAAGTGGTGCTGTGGTCAAAAAATAATGGCTGTTTTTGCAAGGGAAGTTTAAGCTGCTGCAGAATCATAAGTTTTGTAGCACAAAATCACAGTTTTAATGCATTCCAATGTAACACAGCATTAGACACCAAATTAGCACTTTTAATTCCAAGTGACTGGGCAGTTTCCAGGCTGCCCTTGCAGGGGAAAGATTACACCAGCTAAAAGATACCAGTGACCTTTAATCAGCATTTCCCTCCTGCCACGTGCTCTTGGTCTAATCATAACAGACAGGACAACTGAGTCCCTATCTTCCCAATACAAATGTCCTGCCAATCCACTGGTAAAACTTAACCAAAACAGACCACAAAAAAACAAATCCCCAAACACACCATCACTATCATCATTAAGGAGCCTTCCTGAGTTATTCTGCTGACACTTAGAGATTCAACAGCCAAACTTTATGAAAGGGCAGTGTGAGATGAATTCATTTTCATTTAATAGGTACTTGAGCCCTTATCTCCAGAAAATTAACATTAATTCATTGCACTCATTCTGCCAATTATCTGTTGTTTATCACAGCTTTTTTGAAACTGTAGAAAAGGCAAGTACTAAATGAGTGTGAATGACCTGAACAGACCTTAACAAACAGATTTGGGAACACAGAAGCAATCATGCAGCACCAAGCTAAATTTCAGCAGCTTACTATTTTAGTGGTAACCTTGCACTTCAGGGAGGCCCACAGGTCAGATGGGATAGCACTGTAAATTTGTAGTGACTGTCACAATCCAAAACAGTTCCAAAATGGTCTGATAAATGCTATAGAGACTGAGAAGGAGGGTTACATGGTTTATCTGTTGAGAACCATGAAGTCTATATGACATTTCCCTCTTCTCCTGCATCCCTTCACCACAGTAGCTGCACCACAGATTAAACTGAATGGAGACATGTCATGGTGCCACACTGCAAACCAAGTAGAAACTTACTTTTTCACATTAAATAATTCCTTGGAGCATTTTGAGAAAAGATTATACTTCCACCAAAGTTCAACTGCGGATCTGTACATTCAACACCTAAAATGGCAAAATCTGTCAGAAGTAATCGCTTTTCATTTGAAGCAGTTCAAGGGGTTTGTTCAGTGAGACAGACTGTGTCATAAATACAATCCACAGACATTCACTCACTGTAAAAGAAGAGGACCTCTTCATTAAAACCTCACGCTCTAAACCACGGTGCCCACGGGTAAGCTTAGGGTCAGGGAACAGGAAATCTCTTGTATTTTCTTCGTACGTAGCCAGAATTCTTCCTACTAAAAAGAAAATATAGACTTTAATTGGAAAATAGACAAAGCCAGATAGCATAGACACCACACACAGAGCCACGCTGAAACCGGGATAAATTTTGCTCTTTACAAATTTTCAGCACGGCTCCAAAACTCCTATGACACCAGGAAATAACCTCATCAAGTTAAATCAGCAGCAGCAATGTGCAGAATCTATGTTTTGATGTTATTGTAAAAAAAAATTAAAGAAGATGGTGTTAACTGTTTTATAAGAGATATATGAGAAGTTTTCTCTAGGCAACTCTTCAGTAGTTTCTTCTTTCTTTCCTTTCCAGGCCATGGAAGAAAACAGTATTTTTTAATGGCAACCAATCCATTATGAAAAACTGTATCATTCTATATCACAGTACCAGCAAGAAAGTAACACAAGCAACATCAAAATAACTACCCCAAGATTTTCTCAATATCCTGGTTTGCTACTTTAAAAAAATCCCATATTTTGTTTCGAGGGAAAGCCTTGAATTTATATTATAAAAAAATTTAACTCGTGCTATTGCAGCCACCTTGTCAGCTTATGCTGAAGTGGGAGGCATTTAGGCATTTTGTTAGATAATAAATAAGATCTTTTACCCTCCCACAAAAAAACCTCCCCATTCAGCACATTTCTTCAAGTAAACAGTCTGGTGAGACACCTGAGAGAAGCAATTGTTTCCTTGAAAGTGCTAAGGACAAGTGACAGAGAGTGTTTTTAATACCACAGTTTCCAAATGAGTCCTCTTTAAAACCTGACTTTATTTCTAATAAAATGCAGATTTACATTATTCATGGGAACACTTGAATTTCATTAAAATAGATTTTTATAATCACACAAACCAATAACAGAACTATGACAAATCGCTATTTATTATCTTCAGATATCCCAAGAGACCTGTAATACTTACAGTGAGGATAAGAGTTTTCCCAATGGTCACCATTAAAATGGAAGGAAAAAAAAGTGTCATTCTGAGAACAAGATTATGCACTCTGAAATTTCACAGAAAGCCTCTTTGCAAGTGAATTGTGATGCAGTTAGTAAGTATGGCACTGGATGATTTCAGTTTATTTTCCATTTTTAAAATATTATCACTTTCCTAAGTCTGACTATGGTACATTTCAATATTCAGTTATCATCCTCTTTCAAGAATGAGATCCTCTTGATCTATTAACATTTTATATTCAGAGGACTACTTGCTGAAGAGCTTTCTATGTTGTTTGTGTGTTGGAAAGAGTGATTGTGCTGTAATGGGCAATGTCTTTGTGGAAATTCACCTATTAAACTGCATAATTTATGAAGAGACTGATACAATACCTGGAGGAATGAGCTGTATTAGTTCAAGTACTGCTGTGTCAACTAGAAAGGAAAAAAGTTTTTTCATGAGTTAAAAAAAACACAACAAGCCAAATCTAAAAGGAAAAGTAATTCTAATAGTCAAAGCCCAAAAAACTCAGATCCCTGATTTAAGTTTCACAGCACTGTATATATACATTGCTGTAGTGTTTCCATCACACCAACAATAAGAGAATATTAAAAGCAGCTTGGATAAATATCACAGATATTTATGGCATTAGCAACACACAAATGACAACTCTAATTTGACTTAGAACTCGGTTCATCCTCTTTTAAAGATTATGCAAGCCTTGCCCACTTCTCAGATAACTCCGAGTATGAAGGTGCATATTCCTGGAGTTTGAGTTCAGGGTCAGTGTTTTCTGACTACAATTCATTACACTCCACATGTGGCAAGACATAATTCTCTGATAAATGAATAATGAACAATTTTTCAAAAATTGGAGGTTTATACTTACACAATTTGAAAATTAATCAAATAAATAACTATAAAAAGGAACCCATTAACTATCTAGATAACCAGCTGGATTTCCAATCAATTATGACTCTTCCCCCTTTTCCTGTTCTAAAGCATGTAACATACATTTCTGGAGGCATTTAGGCATTTTGTTAGATAACAAATAACCCACCACTAGCTATTCAGAGAACAGACTCCTGATAGAAAAACTACCACATACTTTAAACCTCCAAAAAGCCTTTAGAGCCCACACATGCATGACATTAATAGATACAACATAGTTTACATAAAAAGCAGAACCTACATTCCAGTAACTTCAGAAGGTCTCCAGGATCAACTGTATTAGCAAATTCCTGAAAAAGAAATTAATAAATAATAACAATGGCACAGTCAAAATAATTAGATGGGCCTCTGGGGGAAGAGAAGGAAAAAAAACCACCAAAGTCAATATTCTTCCTTGCCAAGATGGTTCTCAAGAGTCCTATCCCAACTGGAAAAGTAAAGGATACTGCAATTATCATTTGGAACATGATCAAATTCATTGAAAGCCAGCAATTATTGTTATATGCTTTCTATCCATTAGGAGTTACCTCTCCATATTTAAATTATGAGGTATTGTAAAGAGCTGAAGATGTAGTGGTAAGTATTGTCTAAGAAAATTTCAAGAGAAAAAGATGAATTGCTTAAAGTACTACAATTCTGATAGATGAATAATATATTCTTTAATTTATTGGTAATGCTTTAAGCTTAATTTTCATGGAAGTGACTATTCATGTACAGGCTCCTATTCAGGTTTTTTTTTTTTTAACCCAAATCCCACGTGAATAGATTGCAAGGAATAGGGGAGGATGTTGCACTGGATATTCACCAGGTAATAGATTTCCCCCTAATTCTGGATAAAAGTCTCAGCAGAGCCATGTAAATCACACTGCTATTCAAGGTACTAAACATTAAAAAACACAAAGTACTGGTGCTCCACAAGTATCTAGGCCTAATCAATAGCTATTTGTAAGAAGACAGATATTATTCTCAGCTTTCTTGTTCACCTCCTTTTGTAAGTAGATGGTGTCTTGGAGGTTCCCTAAATTACACTGAAAACAGTATTCAGTACATTTCCCTTAAGTAGTTTGTGGTATGTCTGCCTTCAAAGAGTGATGGTCGTTCTTAGTCTTCAGTAGCCAGTGAAATTATCACTGTTTGTTTCTTACCCACTGCACCAGAGCATCACTGATGTTTACTCAGCCCGGTTTTCAAAGTGCTGGGGGATGCTTAAAGGAAAAGAACTAGAAAGGGCAAAGTATTATTATTCATAGGTAGTCAAGAAGCCAGATCATATCTGTGAGATACTGTGTTTCATTATCCCTGTGGTACTAATAATGAAGCTAGTAGGGACTCAAATATGTGATAAACAACTATAAATTAGAGGGCCGCAGCACCAATCTGGGAATTCTGTGACAAACCATGAAAAAAGTATCTCAAAGGGAGTAAGATGTCACCAAAAAAGGCTTCAGCTGCTATTCTATCCTTCTACTAAATTGACTCCCCTATATTATATAGTCTTTGTTCTTCACCTTGCCATAATTTTTAGAACAGCAACATGCAGTTTCTTCCAAACTAGCAAAACAGACACTGAGAAAGGACAGTTCACAAAAGAAGGAACAAACACCTAAGAAGTCCCATCATACATTGTAATCTTTAGTATGCATGTGGATAATACAGACACACCCTTCCTTTGTGCTGAAGGGAAGCAGGAGTTAAAATACTGTGCCATCCTCAGTGTGATTACTTGTGCTCATGGGTTTTGCAGGCAGTTTTTGTGGAATTTGGGATGGGGGTTTATTTGGGTTGTATTAGCTTTTGACATATCTTACCTTTTCAAATACTAGTTTTTCTTGAAAGAAGATTGGAAACACTGCAGGGACACATTGAGTTTTTTTATACTGCCCAAGTACAAAGACACTGAGATAAAGTTCCTCTTTGTCTTTCAGCAGCACTCCAGGACAAGTTATCTGTAAGAGTAACACACTCATTAAACACACTGAACTTTAGATAAAGAAGTAATGGCTGTTTTCAAGATAAAAATGAAACAGTCAGGACTGAAATGGTTGATTTCTGAGAGTCAGATTATAACAGACTAGAGTGAAAAAATGTCTTCTCTAAAGCAATTCTATTTGTACAGAATGATCAGGAAAAATAGTCACAATTTTAAAATAACCAGGACCAAATTCATCTTGCTTAAGTAAACACACTCCATTGTCTTCAACCAAAACTGAGACCCAATGCCAGGTTAGTACAGTTAAAGGCATGCACTGACTATGTAAGAGATAATCATCTTCTGTATGATTAGTCATGTAAAATGAAGTCTATGTGATGCCAACACACAAAAAACCATCCAACATTTAGCCTAATTACAGAATGAACCTGGTAAATGTTCATGCTTAGATATCCATACTCTGTCCAGCCACTAGAAAGGGTAAGTTTATGTGCAAATGTCATATTAACTTCGTGTTCTAGTATGTAAATGAGAAAAAGCAATTGTTGTTCCATTACTAGCAGACACATGACTTCTCTGGGAGGTTTGGCCATCTTGGAGGGTACTCAAGGCAGGAAGGCTTCTCATCAGCTGCCAGACACTGCCAATAATCTCTCAACTTTCTCTGCACAATTCTTATTCTTTAAGTGAGAACTTGGTATGTTTCTAAAGCTCTGACGAACATCAGACATTCTTTCTTATGTTCTAATTGCAAGGATGTACACAACTTGTTGCAAAACTATTTGCTATTTTCTCCAAGCAGTATAGTTTTATTCCATTACCCAGCCTAGAGAATTGACACCTTTCACTTCAGGTCTCCTGCTCACTTTTTAATCTCAGTATTATAAATATGAGGTTGCCTCTTCCAACGTAAGGTTGCTGGAGAAAGTGTTCAGACTTTCAATTGTCAGGAGTGACAGGAATTAAAATAAGTGGTTTGGTTACAGTCTTCTGCTCCCAAATGAACGTTTTATTTGAGAAATTCTAACTGGATTTAAAAGAAAACTATATTAAGAGCAGAAAAACAGCCTCAGGTGAAAGAAAGAACAGAAAACAATGTGTGATAAATTACTATAGATACAGTATAAGCTAAAAAAGTTGGATTTCTACTCATAAATATCCAAGAAGGAAAAAAGAGGGTTTCCTCTCCATGTAAATGAGAGCTTCAAATCTTCAAGAAAAGTGCCAGAATAATAGATAACCCAATTGAAACAGCCTGTCAAGCATTAAACAGCTTGTATGACACTCGTGCAGTTGCAAGTGTGAATAGGAGTGAGAGAGACAGATTTCATTCATACAAGGCAAGATGTCCCCAAACAACATACTACAAGTCATATTAGCTTTAGTTCTCACTTTTCTCCTCCACATTTTTGTAGAATTTACAACCAATTTTAGTGGAGTTTTGTGCCTTTCACCTCAGAGAAGGCAACCAATATTTGCCAATTTGTTGAGGTGAAAAGTGAGAGATTTGAAGACATGGGAAAGGGCGAAACTGCAAACAACAGGTGCCATTTTCTCCTTGCTACCCTGTAAAAGAAAACAAATTCTTACAGATGGGCATGTGGGCCCAGATAGCACATGTGGAAACCTGTGATTCTACTGCCCTGGAGGTAAACTGCACAGTTCAGTGCCTGGGCTGGAACACCACCAAATCTGCATGTCCCTGTAACTTTAAACCAGCTCCAAAAATGAGTGACACGTGTATTATCTGCAGTTCATGACACCTATCCTGTCATATGCACGGAGCAGCACAGCTCTTGGGAGACAAACTGAAGCTCTTATCTGTCTGCAAACTGTTCAGGCAGGGTGAGGGACTATTTTAAAGACTGTAATAGTATTATCTATGGATCAGCTAAGGAAGAGGGATATCAATGCTGCAATTAACTGACCTTACAAGCAACCCAGAGGACTATGAGAACTGTCTAGGACAGCATTACCCTGGACTTCTCTGCTGAAACTTCCCAGGATGATGGAAAACGTGTACCAGCCCTATTGCTGGGACATCACAAACAGCCATAAAGAACTCACTGAATTAATCTCATGGAAAGGAACAGAATTCTATTGATCCACAACCCTCTATGTCATATTACACATCTGTAGCTGTAGATGTGACCAATGAATAAGGCAGGCCTGGAAAAATCCCTTTAATTGCCCATTACCATCAAAACAAGAAGAGTTCTCTGTGAAGGGCAATGGACAGTATTGGATTCTGCTGAGTGCAACCTTCCAGACACAACAGCATTTTGGACTCAAGAATTGCAAAAATAATCTTCTAAATGTGAAGAGATCCCATTTTAGTCTCCTTATCTGGCAGTAATTCACAATTCTATTAATTTATCTTTATGCTTGAAGACTTACCTACCTTCACTGCCACATTCTGTGTAGCCATGACACAAAGAATAATGTGAATTTCTTTCTGTGGCTACATGAACAATCTAAATGCCAGCAGCAGAGGTAGACACTAAAGTTAGTCTCAAAACCACAAACAACAATGAAATCTCATTCTGAGCAATGACGAATTATTCAATTTCAATTAATGTCAGGATAAACGAAAAAACCCAACCAAACAAAAAACCCCCACCACATTAGTCTTTAAGTAAGGCTTTCAATTTTAGAAGAGCAGCCTCTCAGAAAAGAAGAAAACTAGCAGTGAGATAAACCAAAGAGCTGGTAGACTCAGATCAGAGGTGGTCTTGGAATTTCATTAAGTCAAAAGGAGCACAACCCATCTGTATCCTAAAGCAAGGGAAAAACAAGACAGAAGTTCTGACACAAGTGGACAGGTTTTAAAGAACACTGAGGAATATGCAGAGCCCTTTAAAAGAACAGGAAAATGAATAAGAAATTTGGACAAGACTTAGGTCACAAATAGAGTGAAAATGAGGAAATGAGTGGATGTAGCATAAACTGACCAAGATGTAGAAACTGACAAATCTGTCCCCCAAACACAATGGAATAATTTGCTTTGGTTTTAATGATACTTAGGAGCAAAAAGACAACTTAGAGAATTAAATTATCAACACAGAAGTCACCAAGTATGTACTAGGCCTGGACCAGAAGCCACAGTGATGCTGAATCATATTCAGCCCAGGTTGTGAAAGAATGTTATTTTATTTCCTGGATCTATTCATAACTGAAACCTACGTAATGAAAGCAGGGGTGGTACCATCTGCTGAAAAATAATAAGGTCCATATGAGGCAGAAAGAGACATCTGAAAGATTATAACCCCATCAA
Organism: Pachyramphus minor; assembly: GCA_013397135.1. Taxonomy (NCBI): domain Eukaryota; kingdom Metazoa; phylum Chordata; class Aves; order Passeriformes; family Tyrannidae; genus Pachyramphus; species Pachyramphus minor. Next base: position 739,942 of record VYXB01004451.1, read on the forward strand.
CCAGAATATTTAAATATGCAAAAGTAAAAAATAAAGATATGGAGGAAAACATAGGTAGAAGAAAGCCCAGCAGTACAGGTTCCATAAAAATAGATCAATCAAGCAAAACTCTACATTTTCTTCAAGTCTATTTTCTGGATAAAGGATATCATCTAGTGCCACATGAGAAATTATTACTTACGATGCAAAAGATAGGACTTAGTATCAAAGGTGGTACAGAATTGGCCAAAGGACAGCATCAATAATGTGCAAAAACTGGGAGGCACCATGCTGAGGTTACTATTAAAAATGTTCCTCTCTATGTACTGGGATTCATGTCTTTTAACATTTTTTATGACCCTGACTAACATTAAGGCATATATGATGAGTCTTGAATTTTTTTTCCCCTACTTCATCTAAGGCCACAGCAAGAACCCATTTGGAATGCAGATTTCAATTCTGATCCTGATCAATGCAAATTCAAAGTGGAAGAGTAGCTCCCATCCCTAAGATGGTCAGAAGACTGGTGAGTCCATCCCACAAAATACTACCAAAAGAATCTGGTCTATTTAGCTATTGGGAAATTAAAAAATTGCTGCCCAAAGAATACAGTGAGAGCAGCCATGGAAGATTAAAAATTATTTAAGTGAAAGGCCAGTGTTTACATTTATGTAAGAGTAGTCTCTTTCCACCCTTATTTGTAGCCTTGAGAGCAGAATGAATAACAAACACCCCACAACCAAAGAAGCCTGACCCTGGGAAAATGTCTCCCCTGTACTCTCACCTGGCACAAAAATGGTTCACAGCAGTAGGAACAGAAAAGGAAAGCACATCTGGTGCTTTCCAGAAGCCAAGCAGACCTTGGCATTATGGATACAAACACCAGCTGTTGAGACAGCAGAGCAACACCATGAGACTGACACCCTCACTATCTAGGAGTGGAAACCACAGCTCAGCTTCAGAGCAGCCACTCGAGTTTGGCAACAAAAGGCAGCTAAGCAACCAGGAACCCCTGTTCAAGTTCCCAGTGTATACTTCCCGGGTCTGCACTGGAACTTTGTGGATGGCACTTCCAGTTTTCCTCTCAGCAGCAAGTATTCTGGCAGCACCCATCCCGTGAAGAAGCCAAAACTCTGGATTACAGTGACCAGAGCGTACAAAGCCATCAACTCGAGGGTAACCTTAAAAGTTACCAGAATGAGAGCTTCTTACTTTTTACTCCCAACCTGGATATAAGCAGGAAACTTTGCTAAGTGCAGAAGGCACAGGCTTAACGCGATTAATGTAAAAACCTTCCACTTTCACACTTACCGACCTCACCCCCTCCGTTTATTTTTTTTTGCTGCCCAGTGCCACACCCTGCCCCTCGCAGGGGTGCATTTCAAAGCACAACTGCTCCTTCCTGGGATTTCTTTTGCTCCGGTTTTGGTTTTTTTTTGGTTTTTTTTTTTTTCCCCAGGAGTGCTTTTCCCACACCGTCCAGCTTCCCAAGAATGAGTGTCCCTTTAAAAGCCCCAACTTTTCCGTAAGAAAATGAGAACCGTGGAGGGGCACGGCTGCTGCCAACACCAAAGAGGGGCACAGCGGCCGACTGCCAGGGGATGCACACACAGAAGGGCTGCGGTGCCACACGGAGGGTGACCCCGCTCGCCAGCACGGCCCGGAACAGCCGCCCTTAAGCCCTCCCCAGGGCCAACAGAGCGGGACGGCCGGGACAGGAAAGCGGGGCGGGAAGCGGGGCCGGAAGAGCAAAGCGCGGCTTGTCCTCCCGCCGAGCCCGGCCGAGGGCGGCGGGGGGCGCGGCCCGGGCACTCACCGAGCGCAGCTCCAGCTGCAGGACACAGCGCAGCGCTTTCCGCGGCATGTGCGGGCGGGCGGCGGGGCCCGCCGGGCCCGGGCCGCTGCGGCTCGGCAGGCGCCGCTGTCCCNGCTGCGGCTCGGCAGACGCCGTTGTCACGGCAACCGGGACGCGTCCGGCCCGCGGGCACCGCTCCGCCCTGCTCCCGGATCCCGCTCCGCCCTCCCCGGGGGCGGCTTCTCCTCCTTCCTGCGCCGCCCCTCGCCGCCGCCATCGCTTCCACAGTCCCGTGCAAGCGGGTCTGAACGCGCTGTGCCCGTAGTGACCGGCTCAGTCCTGACCCCTTCCCCTCCCAGCGGTGGAGCCCCTCGGTAGCTTTCGGCAGGGCCTCCTGCCCTCACAGAATCACGGGATCAATTTGTTTGGAAAAGACCTTTCTGAGATCACCGAGTCCAACCTATGACCGAGCACCACCATTTCAACCAGACCATGGGACTCAGTGCCACGTCCAGTCTTTCCTTAAACACCTCCAGAGACGGTGATTCCACCACCTCCCTGGACAGCCCATTCCGATGTTTAATTACCTCTTCTGTGAAGGAATTTCTCCGAATGTCCGATGTAAACCTCCCCTGGTGCAGTTTAAGAACATATCCCCCCCGTCCTGTAGCTAACCCTGTCCCTTTTCCCTGCTCATCCCACAACCTCCTCGGATGCTCCTGTCTGTCCCATTCCTTCCCCTCACGGGCTGGCCCGTGCTGGCACTGTCTGCAGGGACTGTGGTGCTGCTGGGGAGCTGCTGGGATTTTTTTTAAGGAAACTAAAAGAGATACATAATAGATAAAATATAATTTCCAGCTTCTCTGCCTTCTGAAAGGCCAGACAGTGACAGTGATGGGTGCTGTGTTGGGTGATGGAGAGCTGGATACCAGACAGGTCACAGACGAGGACAGCGCTGCCGTGGGGCATCCGGGAGGAGTGTGAAGCTCGGGATGTGTCAGATCCATCCATCTTCTTGGGCCTCCTGCAGAAAGGAGCAAAGAGAGCCTTCCTATAAGCAAAGGGGTCACAACCAAGTTTTGTACAGCTCTAGGGCTGAATAGCTAAAAAGCACTAAATTGCCATGTTACCATGTTTTCGTTCTTTTTTTTTTTTTCTCATGCTCATCTTTCCACTTTCATTACTGCACAAACTCAAATTTATGCCACTGATCTTGATCACCATTTTGATCATATCAAAGATATTCCCTGGCGTCTTTGCTGCTAAATTGTTTTCAGAGTATTTACAATCACATACAACACCAAAATAGTCTGACTTTATGTCTTGGCAACTGCAAGTCGTTTCAGCCTCAGACTGTGAAGGGATTTAAGCCTTTAAATATTCTTTCCAAATTCACAAGTACAGCTGTAGAGCAGGAAATTTTAATTGCCTCCAAAAGAGAGCAGTGGCTCAAATGTATCCTTCAGCTTTCTTTATTTTAATTTTACAATTTCAAAGAAAAATCATGCTAAGTGATTTGGAAAGAAACAGCATTCTCAAAATGTTTTTATTCCTTTTATTATTTTTTTTAAGGAAACTGCAAAGAACATAATATGCCAGCGCAGACAAAAGTGAAATCTATAGATAGACTACATATCACTACTAATACTTGATATCAGCCTTTTAAAATAAATAAATGAGTGTAAATGCAGGCCTTGGTTTCATTAATGTGACTTCTGTAACAGCTGTGAGGGGGTTTTTTTGTTTGTTTGTTTATAGGGTTCATGTGTTTTGGATTTTTTTTTTTTTGTCTGAGCAAAGGATTTTGTTATTAAGGCCTGGAAAAGCCTCATTTTTGAACTGTAGGCTTCTAGTACATATATTAAGGAGGAGTTGACACTTGGATAAAATCATTTTCTCAGCATTATCAGTCTCGAGGTTATGAATAGCATTCCAGAGTTAATGAGAAGAAAATTCTCACAGATCCATAGCCTCAGATGGTATAATACTGGTAGCAGTATTAAAATGGTTTATTGCTTATTTTCAGCTACCTTTCATATACACGCTTTTTGGAGGGATAAATAATGTGTTAAAGATTGTGAAGTATGAGATATTATGGTAAGTGTGGCCATATAAGAACAGAAGATAGATAAATGCTGAAATCAAAAATGGCATCACGTTTGTGATGAGAATTTAATATCCATGTGCAGTGCCCTGGAACAGAAGTACTTTATAGCCCTTGAAAAAGGAGCACGAGGCAGGACAAAAAGCTTCTCCGAAGTGATAAGGCAGTGATGAATTTCAGTGCTTTTCCCTGGTAAACCCTCTGGTCTGCAGAGTTTCTGCTACTTTACCTCTCTGAGCCTTGGGAAGAAAGGCTGCTGCTGCAGTGTTTTCCTGTCCAGTCCTTTCTGCAGCAGTGTGAGACCCATCTGGACCTTCTCATTTTTGTTAAATGCATGTTTTGGACTTATGTTTGCACTGCAGGAACAACAATGCAGGAATCTGGGGTACAATGAGGGAAACCCCCTGACTTTCAGTTAAAATCCATTGCCAATAAGCAAAGCTGATAACCAAAGCAACAAAAAAGGTGCATGCTACTGTAATAGACCTGAGGTTTTAACTGCTGTAAAGTTTCCCTGCTGTGATAGCAGATGAATTCTTTGCTTTTACAGCAGTAAATCTTCTTGTTACGCTACTTATACTTAGTTCCGTGTATTAAAAGAGCTTGAATGACAGTTCTGCATTGTGTTAATTTTTTTTTTGCAATCTCCTCCAATTATAAGCTTCATCTCTTCCTGTCCTCTGGGCCCTCCAACATGGCTCCTATGGAAGAGCTGTGATGTCATAAAAATATTCAATTTTGCTCTTATTTCTACTATTACAAACTAGGAGTAATTATCAAAAGAATGAGGTTACACTGGTTTCAGATAATTATCATAAGATTTATACTATATTGTTGCTGGGCTCATGATGGTCAGGCTTCAGTGCATTGCAATATGTTACAAAATAAGTAAAGTGGGAAAACCAGGAAGAATCAGGTTTGCAAACAGTGGGTATTCCACAGTTCAGAATGTAAAAAATACGGGGGATTAGGCAGAATTAGATCAGATAAGGCTGGAGATCCGAGAGCAAGTCTAACATCACCAGCTTTGTCAGAGGCTCACTTTAAGCTAAGAAGCCAGGAATGTTTTTTCCTTAAACTTAGGAAGCATTACTCTGGGTGCAAAGTGGTATTGCACAGTCATTCTGGCAATCAGAATGAAGGAAACAAAGGAGCCTTCCACATTTTCCCACCCTCTACTGCAGTTCTTAGGAGTATTGTCAGAGATCCATTTTGGCCTACTTTAAGCCCCTGATGTTGACCAAGCAGCCAGAGGAGATGTCTGTCTTGCTGCACATCGAGCCTGTTATTTAGATATCATCACCATGCACGATTGACTTGTCATTAATAACTGTGGAGAATTCCAGGAAGACATCTGCTCAAATAACAGCAATAAGTTATGAGATATGGTAAGATTTCCATGTTAGAAAGGCAAACAAACAAAACATTAAGACATTTTACTTTGGAGAGGAGAAAAATAAGATGTAATACAAAGGAGGTACATAAGGGATTGAATGACGTGTAGAAATGGGTACTTCTGTTTGCCCATGCCTATTTATCCTTTCAGTGGACACATGCAATGAAATTAAAAGACAACACAATCAAGACTGATAGAAGAAAGTACTTTAGATAGTGGAACTTGTTAGCACAAGATACATTCAACAGCGTTCAGAGCAGAATTGCAGTGCTTTTGGGACCCCACCGGACAATACCCACATGTGTTACTCATTTTGATCTTCTGGCTCGCTGCTAGGTTAAATGTGCAATTCACAAAAGTCATTCCCTGTGCAAAGAATTGTAGTCAAGGAAAACAGCCAGCGGAAGTTTAGACTAAACAATGCCAGAACACTATAGAGCAGAGCTGGAAGAATTTTGTAATGTGAGAGATTCTAATAGGATCTAAGGGGACTGAAGTGAATTGCATTACTGCAGACGGTAATGTAATGGGGAGGTAGAGCGTTAGATTATTGATGAGGACAGAGGATGGAGATTACCTGAGGGTGTCAGCACACTCTTCACAAAATACATTTTCATCTAATCTTTCTACTTTAAAGCAGGAAAAAAAGTTGCCTAGAAGTTAGCATTCATTAATATCTATTGCTTTAGAAAAAGGCCACAATGATTTTGTCGATCCTGTCTTATTGAGCATCTTGCTCTTTCTCGACGTGCAAAGACACAACTGGGCAGAGCTCTTGGCTTCCTTGATAAATCTACAAGTTGCTACAGGCAAAAGGCCACCTGCTCACGTTGTTATATAGGCAAAGCAGTGACCTTTCTTCCCTGTGCCATCCCAGTCTCACCAGTGCCTGCTGAAGAGCATTTTCATTACACATCTGAAAAAACTCAGGGCCTCTCTAATATTTCACCGTGGCTCAGCCATGGCAGAGCAATTCCTCCACATTGCTGCTAAGTCAATACTTGCTCTGGTGGATGGGACCATTAGCTTCGCTCATTCTTGATGTATATCATGTCTGCAATAAAAAAATAGGCAGGCTACCTTAAGACATGGAAGTTTTCATAACATGTAAGCTGTTTTCCAGGTCTGCTAAATTTTTTCTTGACTGGCTGCAGCTACAGAAATCAAACCTGATTTGATTACAGCCACTAGAGGAATATTCCAGATCTTGAATTCAGTCGTAGTAATTGGAAACCTGTGTTGTAAAGGAATAATCTAAATTCATCTAAGGGATAATTTCTATAAATACAGTCTTATGAATTCAGAAATGGTGCAGATTCAATCAGCCAAGACAGCATTAGCTTTGTACCCCTAGAAAGTTCCTAGGCTCTCCCTTACTCAGTTCAAAAGAGGTAACATTTTTCTTGGTGCTTTACATTTAAAATAAATTGTCTCAGATGGAGACATTGCCCTAGCAAAGTTTTTGCCTGAAACAAAATTCTTCTAACCAAGTTATAAACCCCTGAAAATAGGGCTTTATAATGGGACTGCTGATAGACCCTTAACAATAGCGTTGTGAATGGCGCTGCTATAATTAATGATACTTCAGAAAGATTTATGGTCCTTAGAAAGAGATAAAACAGAAATATCATTGCTTCTTTGCCTCCCATCATTTTATCCTCTATGAAATTTTATGTGAAATAAGTCAAATGAAAAATGTAAGCTCTTAATCTTTTCCCAGAGTCCTGTCTCTCACTTGATGAACACTTTCACAGAATAAATTAGAGCTTTTTATTCTTTATGGTTGTACAGCTTGGTATTTAAAAAGCAAAGAAAAAAATATTGTTGGCTTGGCAAAGCAGCTCACGACGATGGTCATGGAGGAAGCAAAAATTACCAACTATTTTTGTCAATTCTTTTGCCATCCCAGAGACAATAACTCTTGTCCTGCAGTAGTTCAGAGCAGCTGGCTTGGGAGTGTACAAAAGTGGGAGAACAGAGGGACGGAAAGTCAGCCACGATGGCTCTGGCTGCAGCAGTGAGAGCACAGTGGCCTGAGCAGAAAGCCAGAATCTGTGGCTTGATTACAGAGGATAGTGTTTGTGTTGAAAAATGCAGGATACTATATGGATCTTTAATTTAACTGGGAAAGGCATAGCCAGAAGCAGTGGCTGGAAGCTGAAGCTATAAAAAATTGAATCAGATATTTGGCATTATATTATAACAGAGAAAGAGAGTAACCACTGGAACAAGCTATCAAAGGGAAAGTGAGTTCTCCATTTGCTGACAATAGCAAAGGCAAATGAGGAGCTCACTAAGGAAATGTTTTTGTCAAAACAAAACATATTTTAGTCAAACAAAAAGAAGAGTGACAACGGTATTTAATGGTCCATGATGTACAGGAGGCTGACCTGACGGTCTTACAGTAGGTTCTGTCAGTGAACATTGTGACTCTGTAAAGCACATTGAAAATAAAGGTAAAATGCTGCTTACTGAGCGGAGAACAGAGGAGAGGGCTCTGACATTGTTGCCTTGGAGCTTGTGCACTGCAGCACCTGGCATTGCCAAAGGAGGTGCTGGGAGGGCAGCAGGGAATGTTGGCTTCCGAGGCCCAGGGAGCAAAGGCACAACGCGGCTCAGAGCTTGACAGAGTTGTCTTAACTGAGCTGCTGCTGTGCACAGCAGCAAGAGGGTGTCAGGCAGAGTCTGCAGGGGAAGAGCTTCACCTCTGGGCAGCCAGGATGAGGCAGCAGCTGAATAGGGACTGAGAAATCACTGCTTTGGCATAGGCCACCTGAAATGACAGTTAAAGCTCAAAATCCATCACATCCAGACAGAGTCCTAGACTCTGGCTTCTGTTGGCCTCATCCAGCTCAGATGGCATCTAGTCCCTTGTTTTCCAAAAGCCTCTGCAGTGTGTCAGGAATTTTGTCCCTCTGGCCATAAAAGTAGCAGTGTTTGAGCATCTTCAGTGTTATTTTGATTGTCTACAGCAAACTCACTAGAGAACCTCAAGGACTTTCTGGCTGGCTTGTTTTCCTGTTATAAATTGTAGCTTTTTGTATTAGAGAAGAAAACTGAAACACTGTTTTTAATAACTAAAGTTACAGTTTCTAATAGGGAGCTCTGAGATCCATATTCAAATTCTCCATGAATTATAACATTGCTCCTTCTTTTTTTTTTTTCTTAATGACAAGAACTTTTAGTTTTTAGCGAAATTCACTTTGGAGGGCAGAACTTTTTTTTTTTTTTTCATTGTAAGAAGATTTGTAAAGGGGAAGGATTGTGGCTATTAATAGAGTCTTTCCTAAAGAAAATCATCAAATCCTTTACAGCACTAGGCAGATCTGGGCTAGAAAGTATAACAGGATGGTATAGAGCAGCCCAGATAGCAACAGAGAGAAAATGGAGCAGGAAGAAAAAAAAAAAATGGAAGCCCAAAAAGAAGAGCAGATGCCAATTAGAATTCTTGCAGGCTGCAGCAAGGAGTGAGCATAAGAAGCTGTAGGAAAAGAAAGGATAGAGTGGATTAGTGTTAATCAGAGACATGGGAAAGTAGGAAAGGTTTTAAATGAGCTTTTGAGTTAGCAGCTCGAAAGAGAATTCCAGATCCATCAAGTGTAGGAGCAGAAATAAAATGCAGAATACCAGAAGATACATCTGAGTCCTGAGCAATTAACTTCTACTTCTGAAGGTAATAAGACATTTTTTGGAAGTGGAATCTTTTTTCCTCTCTCTCTTTCTCTCTCCAGCACTATTTTCCTTATCCCAGTGAAAGAGTGCATTTAGTATTATAAGACAGGGACTCCCACCTGATTTCCTTTTCACTGTCCTAATGGGATATACATACAGCACCTTGTTAGAGGAAAATTGAGCACTAAAGAACTAGAACTTGCCCAGTCTCTGGCAATAAATTTGCACAAGCACACAGTGCAGGAGAATCACCTCCAAAGTTGGATAAGTTACACCAAGTAAGAAGCTGGCACAGTATGGGACAGTGTTTGCATTACAGTCATGAGTTGTCTGAAGATCTTGGGGGTCAAGATGAGTTCCAAAATCCACTAAAGCCATCACTGAATTTAATAAACATTAGAGTAGGATGGCTGGACTGTGAAAGTAGGGGTTCTCCTTAAAGCTCTGAGATATGAAATGTCCCTTAATATTTCTAAGTTGCCAATTTAACTACCTGTAAAATAAGGACAGTAATGCTTACTCCCTTAAAAAAAAAAGAGGGGGAGAAAAGGAGTTAAAAAGAGAACCCCCACCTATTATATGTTCTTAGAGGCTGTACAGTGGTATCTTAACAATCCTATTTCTGCCTTTGGATTTATCTGCAATCTAAGAAAGAGTAACTCTGTGTTTGTGTTTGTGTGTCTTTTACATATGAATCATCATTAAAGCTTAATGAGGAAACTAATACTACATGAAAAGGTTGTTTTCTCATTAGTTAAATATTTACTTTTTAAAAGCTCTGTGTATTCCTAGAGTATTATTAATTTATTATTTGCTAAACAATATCTTATCTAGTCCCTTTTTATTTCCTCACCTGACATACTCTTAAGCAACTGCAATCAGTGCCTTAGTTCCAGTCATCAGTCCTGGATCTCTGCACCACTGAATCACCAGCAGAACAAGCTTCATCCAAACAAAGCAGAGACATGTACATCAAATCTGCCAGAGCTCCTGACATGGAGTTTGTGCCAGCTTAGTGCCGTAACGTTGGCTTTGCACTGGCTGCTAAAGGACACAGGATGCTGGATCCAGTGTAACATTAAACTAGCACAGAGAGTCAGTCCATGCCTAACGTAGCATAAAACCTGCCAGCACCATGACAAACCTTCCATGGTTTTTTTGATCAATTTTAAAACCAGCAGCCTGAGCATATATGAGATCAGTGCTTTACATCACATTGCCACAGTAGTTTGGATCCAACTCTAAAAGTCTTAAAGTCACAGCCTGGTCACACCCAAGCACAAAGTCAATTTTTTCTCTCTAGTTACAAGGTGATAAAACACCACTGAATTCAAACAAAGCCTAAGAGTCATGTCCACTTTCAATGCACTGGGATATATTATGGTGATGAAAGCAACTCTTCCGGCATGGTAGAAGATGTATCCCACATTACAACCTCAAGCCTCCCTGTGTGTGGCCAAGAGGGGAAAAGATGAGCTCTCAGGGAACAGAAACACAAAAGTTTGCTAAAGTTTCTTGCTCCACGCACGTGCCAGCTTTTCCAGTCAGACATGACTCTCTTTTAATGACCAAAGTTACACAAAAAAACCACCACCCTCTGAAAATAGGGCTTTGTGACAGAAACGCCTACACAGCTGTAACAGCCACTTCTCAAACGTGCTGCTGCTTATGAACCACAAGAATAATATGGCAAAATGTGCCGACTTTTGCAGTTTTCCCCTCTTTTGTTGAAACTAATGAGTCACGATTAGAGTAATGCTTTTCTGTGGCTCTGAAACCATTTTGCTTAATGAGGTACTAAGTCTTTATAATTAGGCCCAGAAGGGAACTGGGACATGGCCCCTTAAGAGCAATAATTATTTAGGTTATTTATGGTAATAAAAAATTGAAAATAGGAATTCTTCCTCAGAATGCAACTATTTATTCTTTTACATATTGCCTAATAGGCAATTACCCTATTAAGGCAACGTTTTGTTGCTAAAGACATTAATTGAAATGTAAATTAAATGTAAATCAGCTAATTAAATTGATATGCAATGAACTTGTCATGCAGGCCTTTGAGATCAGATGCATTTTGCTAATAAACAAGTGTTATACTGGTGCCATTATTCACTGGAGTTAAGGTTGTTTAATGTGTTGCGCCAATAACACTTTCCTGTCCCAAATTCAAAGGTTGGGATTGTGTTGTTAGAGCCCAGAATGAAGCTGGCACTGAGAGTTTCCAGATTTATTCCATCCAATTATTTCCTGATCAACTTCACTGCAAGGCAAGGTGTTCTCCTGATGGTGAGTGCTGCATATCCCATTCAAGTGTGATCTAAGCCCTGTCTCTTCCTTCTGCTCCCCAGAAATGACAAAACCCTTTGTAAAACCCCTCCCCAAGACCAATGCTGCTGTATTAGAAGGCTTCTGGAGGGGTTAATGTTATTTCCTTCTCCATGAGCTGTGGCCAGGTCAGCAGAGGTAATGAACCCTCACAGCAGTGGGAGGATAACCCTAAACATTCATGAAGTAAAACTAAGATGAGAAATGAAGCCATCAGAATTTGCTTGGTGATTATGTTGATGACATACAAGGTAAACATCAAAGTCAACATCATCAAGTCATTACAACAACAGGAGAATGAGCCAGAATAACCTGTGCTGGCCATAACATACACACAACCTTCATCATCGAAGGGTGGGATTGTGTCACACTGTAAATTAAAGGGAAAGAATAGGAAACGATCACTTCTCCTGTGAAACAACCTTTTTTCCTGCAGCTCTGATTTGAGCCAGACCTACTAAAATTGCTGGCATATTTTGTATTGAAGGTATCTTGGAGGACAAAAGCCCCTCCCCTGCCAGATATATGGACAAAACTCACTGCCTCCAATTAAACAACAGTAAAACAAACATCACACATTTTGCTTTTGAAAAAGCTCAGCTCAGCACCTTATAAAACCTACCATCTACTTCCATTCACATCATGCAGACATTTTGTGTGCACAGTCACAAAGTTCAAGAACATGTGGCAAAAAGGACTGTGGAAGCAAGAGGATAGAAATGCAGCTTGGAATTGTAGAAATGCTTTTGCAGAAAGTTTTCCTGGATTCATCATGCCATAATTGTACCTGAGTGTTCATGAATAATTGTTCTGTCTTGACTAAGTGTGATGCTGCATTTATAACTTCTTCTAGCCAGAGAACCTTCCACCCTGCCATCCTTTGGGGCCTGGAGGTATTTATTAAACATGTCAACTATCACTCTTTAGCTTGAATGCAGCATCTTGTTTTGTCCTACTGAAGAACACTCCAGTTTGAAGTTTACAGAGCAATTAAAGACCCTCATGGGGCCCCTGATATTGTCAGCATATGTAGATTAGTAATTGTCAAGTTTCTCCCTAAGGCTGAAGAGCTCTTAGTCAAATTCCAGAGATCATCAAGTATTCAGATTTCAGTGGGGCTTTGTGTCTTACACAACATAGTGGCATAATTAAACTACAATGTTTCTGTTCTAATAAACTTTTGGATCTGCCTGTGTTTCTATTAATTTTTTTTTTTTAATTAGCTATGATCACAAAATGAAAAAGAACATCAGTCTAAAGCTGCAACTTTGCTGCTTCCAAAAAGACACCCTGGGAGTAGCGTTCTCTTCTAAACTGTTGGGGTTTGGGGACCACACTTACTGCTGTGACTTGCAGAGGCCTGATGGAGCACAAAACTCAGCAGGCTGAAAGCACAGTCCCTTCTTTTCAGTTGACACATGGGCACAGGCCATGATGCTGCCATCTTGGTTTGTGTCTTCATTGACCTGTTGGCTTGGATTCTAGCTCAAATTTTAGTCTATTCTTAACTAGTTTTGATGTCTTTGAATGTTGATATAGATAAACATGAGGAAAGGAGACGAAGGGAGGGGAGGGGAGGAGATAAATGCTCTGACACGGTAACACAAGGTACCAAGAACAACTGGATGAAGCTTTCATGCATTAAGACTTGCCTGTGCATGTTCTGCCAGCTGGATCCTCTGCTGTGGTTCCCACATCCCTTGTGTTGTGGTCACAGGGCTTGGAAGAGGCAAAGCATTGGTCACTGGCCTGAATCCATCATTTGAGTCCGGCTCCATTGATCTGTGAATGTTTGCAGACAAAGCCTATGGAAAGGAGGAAGTTGTTACAAATCTCTGTGATGCTTTTGACCTACAAACTGAGATTTTAAAGCCACGTGGGATCTGAAAGTTTAATTCCTGGTAAAATGAAAAAGAATTGGACTTGGAAATAGTGGAGGCAGCTTTAATAATCTTCATTACAGCATGTTACATAAAAGAGCTAAGCTATTGCTCATGAGGACTAGATCTTAATTTCCATGATGTTCACATTTTCTAGGTGTACCAGAGGACAAACTAGTTGTGCTTGGAAATGGACAGAAATCTTATGTTAGCCCCAGACTGCCCATGCACACACACATGTGTTTTGCACAAACTCTCAGACTTGTGTGCCCAAATGAGCAAAGTTCTCTTCTCAAACTGGTCAAGTGAGTAAGAAATCCTAAAAGTATTTATGTGTCCAGGAGGAAACTATTTATTACCTCCATCACAGCACTTGAACAGCACTTCTTCCTCTGTAAATCCCATCTTATTTGACACAACTTACCTCAAGTGCTGAATACAGGCAGCTCTGAAAGCTGAGATCTGTCAGTAGGCCCAGAAAAACAGCTGAAGTATCCCCTTCCCAACACAGGGGTAACCTCAAGCCAGTGGATAATTTCAGAGTGGCTTTCTGCAGTCTCAAGCTGACTTCAAAGCGAAGCTCCATTATTTTGCCTCCAAATCTTTCGCCTTCATATCTTTCAAGTCTCCATGTCCCCAAGCCCCTGTGTGGACTAAATTCTCATTTCATGTAAATCACTTGAATTCTTCCCGTTGTTGAGTAACACCCACAGATGAAGTGGCTCTTCTCCACTTGGTCCACTGTGTATGGCAGAATGTAATGCTGCTTTCTTTTCAGAGGCCTGTTTTTATGTTAGGCTACGAAAACTGGATCCAAACAGCATGAACAAAGTTGGGCCTTAAATAGTAGCCCAGAAGGAGATCTCAAGAGTCCCAATAAAAAGAAGATAAAAAATTTCATCACATTTTTCCTATGATGATACGTCTCAAAATTATTAATTTTGCTTGTCCTGTATCATTTCTTAGGCCAAGCTGCTTTTCCCGACTGAATTGCAACGTGGTGTTTGGTTCAGTGGGTTTAACTGAAGCGTGGCTATCTGGGAAAGGCAGTGCTATCTGTAATAAAGTAACTCCTTCAAATTCACTTTCTTGATCTTGTACTTTGGTTGGGCTGCCAGAGATTTAATGCCTGGAAAAGTATCTGTCACCCAGGGCCCTCATTTTAAAGGACCGCAGGTTTTTAGGGGCTGGATGGCGTCATCTCCCTGCATGGATTTTGTCAATGTATTCCTGAGAATGAGCCAGCCTGAGCCGTGTGCTAATTTCCCATCTCCTCTTTGGTTGATGACAGTCCCTGGCTCAGCGAGATTTCAGTTTTGCTCACTGGACTCTTCTTTCCCTACCCTCCCTGAGATATATTTTCTAAGCACCAATTTCACTCCAAAATTAAAGATGAAATTTAAAGATTAGGGACTGCAGGTTTTTTTTTCTTTTTTCCCAAAGGCATTTCGGTGTCTCATACTCATTGATTGAGTTAGGTATCTAAATCATCCAGAGCAATCTAGCCCCCATCCCAAATTATGTGATGTAAAGGGCCAATTTGACTTTTAAAGCGCTCTCCAATTTAATCGCCTGCTGTGCGATTAGTAATAAACACATTGTGTGCGGCACGTGCAGGGCAGGTGTGGGGTGATGTAATGGATCCCACCGACTGCTTTGAATATAAATGCCAGAAATATCAAATACTGTGTGCACCGGTCTTAGTTCCAGTCAATTCTAATTACTTTAGTGGACTGACTCCAAATTCAGATGTACTGTGGTGTAACTGAGGTCAGGGTACAGTACATGATTCTTATCTTAATACCACTGTAGTGCTGGAAAGGTCAAACTGAGCATCATTCAAGGAGAAGAGGTAAGGACTCTGTTAATTATTCTCTCCACTCCTTGAACAAAGGAGTGAAGATTGTGTCTCTGCTGAAGAGCGTTTTGACGTTCTGCATATTTAAGTTAAAAAACAGGAAAGAATGGAGGAACCATTCCTGCGATAATCCTGAGCCTTTCTGAACTCTACCTGAAATCTTACAGCAGTTGCTCTGCCAATGTTTCGAGCTACAGCAATGACTTTGCTAAGACCAGAGTGTGATCCCAATCCATAGCTATTGTGTTCATTTAATTTCAGATATCTCTAGAAGTGTTAACGGCTGAAAGCAGAAACATGAAAACCCGCCATAGTGAGAGCTGATTAGAATTCATCCCACTGTATCACCCATAAATAGGAAATAAAGAATACATGGCTGTGATTAATTGTCCATAAATGGCCATTGCCTGTTTCCTCTATTCCATACAAACACAGTCCACGTATTTGTTCAACTCACCCAATGAATAACAAGATCATTCCTATTTGTTAGGACCTGGGATTTAACAAGCACTTAAATGGAGGGCTCTGTGCTTTTATGTCTGTAGACATGCACACACATCTGCTCTTCTCTCTAGCTTTCAATATCCATGAGAAAAATAAGAATATTGGTTTTTTAAAAAGGTGTACTTGCCAGTAGATCAAAATACATTGAGATGCAAAATCACAGCAATATCAGCTTTAGTTAAGGACTTTTTATGATATTAGAAACATCAGTCTTTAAGCATTTGTAAAAACTGTACTATTAAGAAAGAATGTTTTTGTTGGTACGTGTTGCAACTTTGCCAAATCTGAGACCAAAACACTGGGGGAAAAAAAAGTATCAAGTGATACATAGAAACCTGACCTGTAGCTTGAAGTACTGCTGGGTAAAGACTGTTTTTACCAGTTGTGGATACTCCTCCATTAAAGCAGCAGCTTGCCTGGTTCAGCTGAGCTCAGCAGAGCATGCCCCTGCCTTCCTAAATGTCTTTGAGCAAATCCCTTGTTTTCTGACTGGCCCAGTTCCCGTAGCTGTTAAACAGGGACGATGCACTACAACCCTCATTAAAAGCACTGAAGATCAAGGAGGGAAAAATGCTGCACACAGGAGCTAAATATTGATATTACTACACTGCAAAATGGTGTAATTTCTGCAAAATGGCCACTAAAATTGTCAAAATCAGGTATAAGAAACAGGAAACAGATTCACAGAGTGGATGATGTTGGAAAGGGTCTTGAGATCATCTCATCCATCCCTTCTGCTCAGGCTGAGTCACCTACAGCAGATTGCCCACTGTTATGTCTGGCTGGGTTTTGAATACCTACAGGAATGGAGACTTCACAGGCCCTCTGGGCACCCTGTTCCAATGTTTGAACACCCTTACAGTTAAAAAATATTTTCTTGTGTTCAGATGGAATTTCATGTATTTGTTCTAATTTGTGTCCGTTGGCTCTTGTGCAGCCTGTGGTCCCCACACACCCCTGAGGGACCAGCGAGGCCCAGACAGGGGCTGCACGTGACCAGATGTGATCTGAATTTGTCTGATCACTGTTGAAATCCTAGTTTCATTCTTTTTTTCCCTCTTGATCTTTCTCAATGTGAGATTTACCTACTTGTGCTTGGAGACCATTATCGGGTTGTTGAACCAGTGGGATAACAGCCTCACATCTCCTGGAGAAGCTCTGGCACCATCCTAGGGCCCAACACTCCTAGGAAGTTAGCAGAGATTGCCAAGCAATAGGGAGCCTTTTCCAGGCCAGCCTGTTGAGCTGTTAAACAGTGATTATCACCACCACCACCACCACCAGACTGCTCTTTCAGGGGAGAAAAAAAGCTCATGCCTAAAGATGTTATCATGCATAATTCAGGGAAGAAATCCATACTGCATTTAAAAGATTACATCTTATCATCCAGGGTACTTATTAGCTTGATGATTTAAAACTAGATGGGGATAGAGTCTTTCATGCTATTCTGCAGTAGTGCCTTGGTTTGGGACTGAGCTGCTTTTCTGATGCCAGAACTGGCTCAGATGAGATGGGGATGTGTCCAATTCACAGTGACCAGCCCTGTCCCTTCCTGGGGGCATGATCCCTGTGGGTTGCACACCAGACCACCATCCAAAACACAAAAGCATCTTTCTGCTACACAAAGGTTGGTTATACCAAGGACCTGTTCCTTCTTCTTGTAGGGCTTGGTTCAGTTTGTGGCAGGCGGTAACAAGGGATTAGTGGGTTTAGCTCCCTGATTAATCCCCTCTCTGGGAACACACAGCACTCCCATCTTCAGAAGAGCACAATAAAATGCTTTGGGGCAGGCAAGGGCAGGCACCTGGATGCTGAAATAGTGAGGACGTTGGAACAAAATTCAGGCAGATTTACCCTGGACAGCACCAGTTGCTCTGATGACTCTTGGTGATTTCCAAATAAATATTCCCTTTCCCAGGATGTGCTCTCCTTTTAACCTGGCATGTCTCATGCTGCATGGCACCTAGCTCAGAATAGGGCTGGGTTTCCAGATGGGTGTTTCTAGGTTCTTCTCTGTGTTGCTTTCCTCACAACCTCTCATCTCACAGATCACCCAGTTGTATCACAGGCATAGAACTAACTGATGACCTGGGGACTGTGATGTTTACAGCCATGTTAGGCAGAAATCCTCAGATGAACAGTTTGGGAAGTCTCAGTGTGGCTGAACGACGTGTCGGTTCAGGAACAGGGTGTACTGAACATGGAGCATGAGGGTGACAGAAAAGGAAGTATTTTGCAAAAATCCTTCTCCCCTGTGTCAAGGTTAAGAGGTATGAAATGTTGGTATTTACCAGCTATTATTAATTACTGTTTAGTCTCTGCCAACACTGCCTTGGGAGCATCTGTGATGATTCAGCCAAGCACCCATGGCCATCACTCAACTGGCTGCTGTGGCTCAGCCATGGAGTCTCATTCACTTCCCTTGTTGGCTCTCTGACCCACTTCTCTCCTGCTTCATCTCACTTCATCTGCTTGAGTCTCGGGCCACCATATGAGAAATGGGTGTTTCCTCACATGGAAAAAAAAATTATATAAAGCAACATTAGTGTGAGGCAGAAGTCATGGGGGTTTGGATGGTAGAGATGAATCACAGAAATAAATATTCCTCCCCTTGTCCTAAATCTTGCAATATCTGATCCACAGAAGAGCTGAGAGTTGCAGTCAAGCTTTCGTGGCTTTATTACAAATACCAGAATGCTTTTTCACTTAAAAAGACCAAAGGTTTCTTTCACCCACCCCTCAGTGCTGAACCACAAGCTCTGCTAGACCTATGCTCTCATGCTAAAAGGGGGAAAGAGGGGGGGGATTCAAGAATCCCATCCTAAAGAGCACCTCTGTGCTCTAACCTGCTTCCTGAACTAAAGTTGTGCTTCTTCACCTTTTTTTCTCCCCTCTTCTTCCTACTTCTTAGTCAAACCTCCTCAGACATACTCTGTATTTCCCACTTGGTGACTCAGGATCAGCTGCTCGAACTCTTTGGGAGTGTGACAGGACTGTGACCGACTGAGAGGAAAAAGAAATCTGCCTTAGGGGACGCAGAAATGATTAAGTGCTAAGTACAATATGAATTTGCCAGAAAACAACATCCCCACCAAGAGCCTGCTGTCTCCCTGCAGGGCTGTGCTCAGCCTTCAGCCTTGTGGATTTAGTGTTCATGGCAGTACGGCTCTGGAAAGGGCATCACACAACATGGATAACACTCAGGGCCTAAAAAAAAAAATCACACCTCTAGAAATTTATTAATCTAACCTTAAAATGGGCCATAAATGCTATAGAAAAATCCTCATTAATCTCAGTGGTACACACACGGAGCAACACCAAAAAAATGCCCCACCTTAACCTAGCACCAAAGTGAGAGGAGTGCAAATCCTCAGCATTTGTTCAGGCTTCTTTGGCTGAAAGTATCAGGGGTAACAACCCTAAATGTGCAAAATGAACAGTGGGCTCTTTATACTCAGTATAATTTTGTGTATGTACCATGGGAATCACAGGAGGATATTGACTCCCTTATGACTGTGAGAAAGACTTTGTCCCCCATGGCATAACTTGCTCTAGTACTTTTTTATTCCAAACACTAGCTGGTAATAAACCTTCCTACACCCAGGCTATTGGCAGTGCAGCTTAAGTTAGAGTTGGCTGGTTCTGTTCCCACTGCTTACAGACAGCAAATTTCAAGCCTTACTGGAAAAGCAGCATTATTATGCTTTGTAAATTTGGATCCTTTAAAACATTTTCAGTGATAAAGAACTTTTTAAACAAAGGACTTAATGAAAAAGAAAAAGGAGTCTGATTTCAAAGTTCTTTTACATCCATGCCCATACTCATGCTCTCAGTCTCCCCCGTGTTCCTTCCACAGAAGGATTCAAACCCCTGCAGACTTTCTCAAAAGCTTCTTGTCCTTTCATGTGTGCTGGTCTGCCATGGAGAGGTGCATGAAATGGTGAATAAATCACACCTCCCCATATTGACCAGCTGTGACAGCCCCTGACAGCCATGCTGCTGCAGTGCAGTCCGTGTCAGGTGCCCTTGGATCTCTGCTCGGAGCTACCAGATGGGGAGGAACGTGAGTAATGAGAGGTGCTGCTCCGTGCCCAGGCAGAACTGTAGGAGGATGTGTTGTGTCTGACCTGTCCTGAAATCCCCTCTTATACCACAAAAGCCCACTCCACAGCACACTTACCTCCAGAGAAGGGATGAGACGATGGTGGATCAGTTTTGCTGGGTCTGGAGTGTGTGGCTTCAGGAATTTTGGCTCCTCATGGCTGGAGATGACCTGGTTGCTCTTGCAGGTGATACGGAGGTGGTGGGCAGGCTATGGCCATCCTCCCCTCTGAATGGGGTGTGCAGGGTACAGTGCCTTACACAGATACTCTGCCTTGGCCACAGCAGCTCCATCAGTGCACATCTTCTTGTAGTCCTGGACTTGCAGTGACCCAGGGAATTGCTCTCTGCTATTAAACTGTGGCTATAGACCACTGAATATAGATACTAAAGCACAGAGAAAACCCTCATCAACTCTTGCACAGTGCTTTGAAATCTTTTTTCTGCACAAGGACAGAGAGACTTGAAAGGGATAGTAATCATCTCCTTTGCCAGCTATGGCAAATGTTTTCAGCAACCTCCAGCAGAAAAGGAAATGCTGTGAGTTCTGCGTTACCATCCAGCACATCTGGCTGCTGAGGAACCTGGTTTAACTTATTTTTATGTGAAAAGAAAGAGTTAGATAGACACAGACACACACATCAATATATAGAGCACACACACATATAGACACATAATCTAGGAGGCTAAGAGAGAATCTGTACCTGCATTTGCGATATCTTCCTGCACCAGGTAAAGAAAGCATCTTTTTCCTTTTAACTGGGTGCTGTACCTACATTGTTTCCTCGCAGTCTATCTTTAGGTTATAGCAGTTCACAAGGTTTTTTCAGCAGATGTGTTATTCAATTACTTCAGGGCTTTTCCATTTGTAATATTGTGAAGCAATGATAGCCAGCAGACTTCACCTGTCTTTTAGAGATAGCCAGCCTGGTAATTTTAACTCTGCCCATTTTATCCACACCAGTAAATCTCATAACATGGTTATAGAGAGATTCCAATTTTTGTAGAACCTTCTCCTGGGAATTCCTGTATACAATATTGCCATAGTCTGTAATGGACATAACCTGTGATTGGATTAATGTTTCCCTAGTGAAGAAGTCAAAGCATTTCATGTTCCTATAACTGGTTTGCAGCTCTGCAGTAAAGGTCTTTGGTGTGGCAGAGAAAATAATTGCAAACTCAGCCCCAATCAGAATATATAATCCCCTCACAGCGAGGGTCCAATTCAGCACAGTTAGGCTGCCTGTGCAGGGGTTTGTAGTGGGATTTTCTTGTCAGAAGAGCAGAATGCATAGAAAACAAGTTAATTTCAGCATTTTAATATTCATGACCCAGTCCTGTACAAAGGGAGGCAAATACATTGCTACTGCTCCAAGGGAGGGCCCTGCAGCTCCCCAAGCAGAGAGTGGGAACTGGCAGGGAGGGCATTGCAATGGGGCACTGGTCTCCCCACAAGAAAAGCCCTCCACTTGCACTCAGATAAACATGTGCCTTTGCTCTGTCCAATTACATCTCTAGTTTTAGAACCATATTTGTCTCTGAACCTTTCAGAATCCCTGGTGTTACCTTACCTTGGACCTGACACAAGCAACTAGTAAAGAATTACTACTGGGTGTACAACATGCATTACTTTTATCTGAGACATAGATCATCTCCCAGGAAAAAGAGGCTCATGGCAGGCCAGAAGTAGGCTCTGAAGCAGGATCTACCTTCTCAGGTAGAGAACATCAGCACTCATGTGGGAGGAAAGTGAACTAGAGACTGAGAATAGGAGGCCTTCTATTTTCAGCTCCCATACTAGTCTCCCCCCAAAAATGGGATGCCAAAGTGTAAACCCTCATGAGGCAAAGACCCCACAGTGAAGGACTCATGCTCCCATCCCCAGCTGGTCAGGGAGAGCTTTCAAGAAACACGGTTTATCAGTGAACCCTGAAAGCACAGGCAGGTCTCTGAAGAAAGCACTGTAGTGTCAGCTCTGCCTGTGGGGCTCAGGGAAGATGTGATTGGGATCTCAGTGTGGAAAAATTGGGTAGGGGCTGGACCAGAAGGTGCTGGAGACAACCTGAAAGAGGAACGAAATGGGAGGTAACAGCAAAGGGTTTGAGCATGATGTGCTGGAACAAGGGTGGGGAAGATGGGTTCCAGAATGGGCGTGCTGCCCGACTGAAGAGCAGGGCAGATGCTTTGGCAGATAACCTTATGTTGGATGTTATGGCATTGCTAGGCAGGTGGAGAGGATGGCAGGAAGGTTAGCAGCATGCAAGTTGACAAATGGGATGTCATCATTTCCCATATGGGTAACCATCTCCAGTCTGTTCTTTCTATCCAACTAAAAGCTTGGGATATCTGAGCAGAAAGGAAGCATCATCACCTATAAATTTCAGGCTATGGGGCAGATAAAGGTGGCAGAAGACAAGAAGCAGAGACAGTGACTTCCAGGAAGATCCAATTATTAAATCTAAACTTAAAAGCCCAAATTTTACAAGTTAGGTAGAGGAAGCTTCCCAGAATCTTCCTGTCCATGTGTTGGTTTTGAAGTGATCTGGAAGCCTCTGAGGAGGAAGGAATGAAAATGAAACGACACAGTCATTCCACAGCTGCTTTTATCACTTTATTCATATTTCTAGAGTAGACTTTTTAGCTGCTAGCAAATACTGAAACTCTCTCATTATATATATATATGTGTGTATATAGAAACATTCAAAAATAAATAATGAGGAAATCTGCAAGTGTTTTTCCAATGAATATGCAGAAGGAACGTTTTCACCCCAGTAAACCAACTTTGAAAGTCTTCTATTAAAACCCTATAAAACCCAATGATAGTCATAAATAAGCACTAGATTAATTCAAAGGAGAACTTATCCCCCCTCTGCGTACCTTCTAATCCATATCTCCAAGAGGTTATTTTAATTATCACACTGTCACTGCTATTCATTACTCTGCTTTTGGAGACAGAGAGCCAGCAATGCACCTTCTGGATGCCTTGGAATCCATCATATAAAGGCATTTTATTCTCCCTAAAACTCTCTTAACTTTAACCCCCTCACCTTGAAATACTGACAGTATCAGTTTTGCTTGGTGTTTTAAATAATTTTCTTTCCAATGGGATACCTCCTTCTTGTTTTCAACAGTTCCCCTGGTCAGAGAGCAATGAACTAAGTAAAGGAAGCCCAGCTAATGGGTGGCTAATGCACAGATACATTCAGCTCAAGTTTTGGCAGATCCTGAGTAGCTTGTCTGTTTGCAGAGGCATGCAAAGCCAAATTTTAACCTAACTTGTACCTGCTCACTCTTTTCTGGCTGCAATAATACAAATTGGATGGAAATCATGTGCCAGTGGCTTCCAGGAGGCCCATTGGGAGGCTCCAGAAGTGTGCATGAGGTCTTGAGACACAGAACACAGACCTCAGCCTTGACCCTGCTTGCTTTGTGTTTACTTGTATGGAAGGAAGCTCAAGGACCTCACAGAAAACTCCCTTCTATCCACTGAGATTGTTAAAGAGGAAGGAACTATGAATCAAACCCCAGCTCTTTTCAGCTCTTCCTAGGATCACACCTTGGTTCAGCAGTGGTCACGCTCAGGCCTTGCAGCCAGGTCACCATTACTGAAGAATCAGGGAGTTCTCTCACCAGGGACAGTAAATTTAAGTTACCCCAAAGGTCTATTTTAGCCTATAGTTCTCAGTTTTTCTCATAGCTTTTCATTTATCCCCAGGATTCATTCTTCTTTTACACAGGCTGGTGTGAGGACCCAGCTGAGCATGATTCTGTTCTTGGATCACAGCATTCATGTCCTGGGAAGAAGGAGAGGAACAACCAACCCAGCTCTTACTAAATAACTGTCTGCAACTAGTACTTCTTCAGGGCCACCCCACACCAAGAGGAGAGTTTCACACATCATTCTTCACCCTCAGTCTGGTTCATCCTTCCCCTCTCTTATCTACTGAGTCTTGGCACCATCTCTCCCTCAAGCCACCATTGCAGCCTAACTCCTAAGCAGAAGACAGTGAAGAGAAGCTGCTTCCCAAGGCTTCTGATGGGTTGAGAAGAGGCACTTCTAAGTGCCTTCTCCCTTCCCATCCCCTGGGAGACACTCAGACTCTCCTCAGCATCACCCTCTTTTGGTCTCCAGTTTGAGAATCACTGGCAGAAGTTTCAGATAGTTACACAATGCAGGAGACAAGACTGGTTAGTGAGGATGGCTTTGAGCAGAGATTTCACATGCTGTCCATGTAATGGAAAGGAGCTGAGGTTTTACTTGGGATTTCTTGCAGTAGTGACACAACACTGTTTGTTCACCCCTTTCAGCACTACCCCTAGTCCATGCTGCCTCGGTCATATATCTGTTGGGAAGTCCAGTCTTTCTAGACCCCAGCCATTTTTTGCCTGAGGACCACATTTCCTGCCTGTTAGACAGGTCGTGCATTAAGTTTCACGCCGGCAGCCTGACAGCAACATTTCTCATATGACCCCTCTCCTCAAATGATCTGATAAAGAGCAAAAAACCTAACCATGCAGCGGATGATAAACGGCACACTGAGGAGCACCTGCC
Organism: Pachyramphus minor; assembly: GCA_013397135.1. Classification (NCBI taxonomy): domain Eukaryota; kingdom Metazoa; phylum Chordata; class Aves; order Passeriformes; family Tyrannidae; genus Pachyramphus; species Pachyramphus minor. The sequence continues at coordinate 764,108 of VYXB01004451.1, forward strand.
TGGCTCCCAGAAGCTATTTATCAGGCTCTCTTAATGCAAGCTAACAGGACTAGCACATGCAATCGGCATAAGAGCTCCCAAGCCTGACACTAAAACGGGAGACATCACATGGTGCAGCAGGACTCCCTCCTCAGCTCATTGTATGGATTACCCCTTTAAAGACAGAGAAGAGGACTGCTGGTGGAAGGGGAGGCTTTCTCATTTTAACAAATAGCTTTTCAGCCACCGCAAATGATTTCTCTAAAGCTATTAGTTCACTCCTTTTTTCCCCCCTCACAGATAAAAAAAAAAAGGAAAGAAAAAAGAAAAAAAGGTCTGAAATTGATTCACCATCTATAAATAAAAAAGAATCAATAGTAAAATTTCTAGCTAATTTCCCTCTCCCTCTTCTCTCCTTGGACTATTTGTTATCTCAGAAATACTTGTCTGGGAGAAAAAAAAAGAGAAACATCATCGATTCCAGACTGCGACGTGCTCCTCCGCCTTGCCCTGCAGCCCTCCTCTCCTCTTCTCTCCTCTCCTCTCATCGTGTGGAGAGAGACTGGTCCTTCAGATGTGCCTGGCTCCTCTTCTCTGGCTTGCTGCCAGCATGGCTGTTCCCTGGGCCCCGCTGGGCAGTGCCTTTAAAGTGCGGCAGTTTGTCCTTCCTGCCGAAGGAAGAGAGAGAGAGGACAGGTATCGTCAGACACTGAGGTGTTGCAGCAGCAGGTACCTGTGTGTGGGGTGCACTCTGAGGAGGAGCCATGTGGGATGTCTCACAGTGAAGTGCATCTGCAAGGAAGGCTTTGGCAGCTCGACACAAATTAGAGGTGGTTAAAGACCAGCTGGTCCCATCATCCTCTGGCCAGAGCAGGGATAGTCCTTCCAGGAGGCTTCAAGGGCTTTGTGCTGGCTCTGAGCTCTCCAAGAGAAGGGCCCCACTGCTTCCCTTTGGGTGAGGCATTTACCACTGTTTTCTCCTTGTGGTGGTGCATCCATTCATTCACAACACTCCTCACTGTGGCTCCAGTGCACCTGAAATGTTTCACTTCATTTCTGCTCATTAACAGCCCTCCTATCACTGTGAATATTTCCTTCTGGGGCATGTAACTTCACAGGGCAGCTGGGTTCACGTGTCTGCTCACCACTGGATTGCCCCCACTGCCAGGGGTGTTCACAGCTGGGTCAGACTCTTTGGTGACAGACTCCCACTGTGTGCCCAGGGAACACCCAACACACGATGCCAGTGCTTCCAGCACCCAGACCAGTGCCTTCAAAGAGCTCAGTGTGACACTGCTATTTCATCATGCCCGTTAACTCCAATTATCTAGCAGTCATGCCAAACTTCAGTTGTCACTATTAATTGGAGTGTGGCTCTTCCAGTGCACCTTTCAGGCTACAGCCCTAGTAGAGCAGTGGAAGTTTTACTACTGGGCTCCAAAGAAGTAGGGTTATGCTAAATACAAAGTGATGCCCCAGGAGTTCACAGGGTAAGAACTGATTTCCTTACAACCCAGCACCACAGAATCAGCTCCCCAGCTTCCCACAGCTTATGTGGGGGAAAGACCTGCTTTGTAAAACTTTGGTTCCTGATAAGTCTAACTCCTTGTTTCCCAGACAAAGCATTCCTGGGTGTGTGTTTACAGTGTGCATGATGAACGTTTGCTACTTTAAGGAAAAGTAAATATCTATTAACAGTTAATTCTGTAACATTTCTATTCTATTTACTTATAAAGCTTCTTTGCTTAGAAGCCTTAATTAAAATCCTCCATCTCACAGCCCAGCACTCTCACTGCCTCTCATCCCTTCAGATCCTGACACGCTGGTCACAGCAAGATGGGCACAAGTGACTGGACAGTCTGGTTCCTGGCCGGGCTGTGCCGGCACTTCCATACAGGCCCCATTTCTCTGCACCCACTCATGTCATTCCCATTCTCCTCTGTTCAAGTGAAGGAACCGATATAATACCAAATATGTAAAGAGGATAAAAATGGGTCTTAAACTTCCTTCCTTTTTCATGATCTGACTAACAGAGAAGGAAATCTTGCCATACCAACAGCACTCGCAGGTGGGATTTTTAGACACTGGTCTTTTTGTAGCCACCCAGGCATCCACTGAACTGAAGGATCATGAGTATCAACCACTCTTTTCACATCAGGTACTTGTGACAAAGTGGTTTTTTGGGACCTACAGCCAGCTGAGAGACAGTCACAATCAAACCACAGCCCTGCTACATGTTCATCACACAGACAACAGTTAATCTTGCAGCCATGCAAAATGTTTTGCAAATTGAAATCTCAGAGGTATAGCAATTACAATACCAAATTTATACCACATATCTCACTCAACTAATTGTACATCCAAAAAATCACCACTTGAATAATCTGAATACATTCACCTTTACAGCTAAAAAAACCCTCCGCTACATGCTTGATCTCAACACAATTTTGAGTTACAGAACCCCATGGGAAAAAATGCCAACCTCTGATTTCAACAGGAAAATTGCTTCTATCTAAATACAGCAGATGCATAATTCACACTGAGGTCTAGTAGCTTGGTGTTCCCAGTGATGCTCCTTTTTACACTCTGCAAAATGGGGACATTGCTATTGTTGCCCGTAGTTCTCCCAGCCCATCAAGAGGAGGACAAGCCCTATATACAGCCACTCTGAATGCAATGTACATGATCACATCCAAAACAACTGTACCTGGATTTCTAATTGGTAGGAAATCTTAAAGGTTTTAAAATTAATCAGCAACATACAATCTGGCCTGATATTTTGGATGAGCTGAGCTTTACAGAGCCACCACCACAGGAACACTTGTGCCACTGTGGCATTTTAAGCTCTTTCACACACACATTTTTTGACTTTGGTTTCCATCAGGTGAAGCAAAGGTGATGTGGGGAGATTTGAGTTAACGACTTTGCAGCTAGTATATTAAAGAAAGCAAAAATAGAAGAGTCTTGGTGTTTAAATTGTTGCAAAGGGAGGAGAAAATTAAGTTATTCTAGCCATGTGAGTGGGATCGAAAATGAGTCATCAAGGCTGGAAAATGGGTAACCTATGATCCCTGAAACTAAGAAATGTGGCTGCTGTCATGTTGCTGCTGATCTAATTTTTACACTTTCCCCTCCATCCTGAGGAGACACGTTTGCATTGCGTCCATCGCACTGAACAATCAGTGCCTGATCACTTCCAATGCTTCACTCTCAGGGATGCACAATTAACCAGGGCCATGTTTGACACTGCAAGGGGAGCGCAGTATTTTCTGGGAGTGCCTGACAAGTTTCAATCGTAAAGAACACAAACCAAATGACCCAGCAGATAATGACAGCCAGTGCCCTGGCAGTTAGATAATGTGCATGCTCCAAAGCAAGGCCAATTAGAAGCAATAAAAACAAAATTGAAATGTTAGAGCAAAGGTCTTCTCTTTTTTTTCAAGCATTCACCAGCACCTATTTCCAGTAAGTGAGCATATAGTCATGCTTGCCAGGTGACCACCCATCCATTACAGCAGATTGTGATTTCTGGGCCTTACAAACCCCACTAATGTGGTTTGTGGAGAATCCCAGCACTACCTGGAAATCTCATCGGGTCCATATCCTGTGGCTTTGCCTGTCTGAATGCAGGGGCTGGTCCATGCTACTTGTAGAGAAGGCAGATATTAGGGCCTGCTCCCCATGGGAGTGTGCAGATGTCTTTCCCTCCACCACAGAAGGGATCCTGTTACTTGCCATCCATCCCTCAGTTTGTAGCCTCCCTCCCCAGCTCAGTGCAGCAAGACACACCTTCTTCATCCAGAGACAGTGCACAGAGGCAGGAATAACTGGCTTGTGACTGGAGCCACACTCTCGAGTAAGTGAAGGAGAAGTGGCCACAATTACAATCAATGCACGTGGCTCACCCTTGTGTATCTTTGCTGACTCTGGAGCAGAAAGCTGCAGAGAGGATGGGCACAGGTTTTGTCTTGCCTCCTGTCCTCCCATTTCCCAAGGAGAAGCAGGAGAATAATGGATTGCACTTACCTGAGGAGATGTAGCAGAAAATGAGTCTCTTGAGGTTGTTCAGGGTAGCAATAAAATACTGGGATTCACGTGCTGTGTGCATCAGACATTACCCATGTTGAACCACCCTTCACATAAGTCCCTGTCTCTGCTTTCAGAGCAGAGTGCTCTGTCCTGCTCTTTAGTAACACAGGGAAAGCCTCTACCAGGGTGATGCATGAAGCAAATCTGCTTACTGAGCCCTGGCTTCCTCAGAGCAACAAGACCAGGGAAGAAGAAGGAAAGCAAGTGGGTATCTGCAAGCCTACCTTTGTGAGGATGCCTGTGAGAGCTAATCCAAGTACATTTAGAGTATAAATGCAAAGCTGATTAGTGAAACCACAGCAAGGTCCTATGTGGATATGCTCCTTCAGAGTTAAAGTAGCTATAATTCAATTTATTCATTTAGCTCATTTCCAAAAAGTAAATTAAGGTGGAGTAAATTAAATTAAAACAGCTGACAGCACCTTCATTTTGAAAGGGATTGTTAACATGGACCCAATCTACTTCATGCAGTAATGCAGATTATTTTCTCCTGCTAGGCCACCCATCAGGCAGATTGGCTCCCTGTCCTTAAGTATTTCTACACACCCTCTGAAAGCAGGACCAAGCTGGATGTGTATTTGGGTGTTTGCATGTGCTTAAATCCAGGGTAAAATCCCTGCAGCTGGCATTCTGTTTCCCAAGTGTTTGAGAAGCTAATTGTTGTAATGAGGAATTTTGGTGAGGCCTCTGCTGGGAGCTGGCCAAGCACTGCACATCTCCCTAAACTCTGTAAATGAATCCTTTTCACTGAACCCACGCAAATGTGTCACCGTTCAAAACCTGGAAGGTGTTCTTTAATGACAGCTACAAGTATCAAGAGTTGCATAAAACATGCAGACGTGTGTGGGAGTGAGCTGACAGATTATAATTACCAATAAAGAAGGGAAAAAAAAATCAAAAAAATTAATTTTTGAGGCAAAACATATAATTTGCTTTTAAACCTTAGTAGTGCTCCCATTACTAATACAATTTACAGACATGGAAATCAGCTTGAAGGTGTTTTAAGTCTTCAGCAGTTTTGTGGTGCTTTTTTGGTTGGTTTGGGTTTTTTTATTTTTTTCTGGTTGCTGGGGGCTTTTTTGTTTGGTTGGTTGGTTTTTTTGTTTTGTAGTTGGATGGGATTTTTTTGTTTGTTTGTTTGATTGATTGTTTTGGTTTTTTGTTTGTTAGTTTGTTTTTTAAATTTCCTTTTAAGGAAAAATCTACAGACCAACAAGAGATGATAAAGCAATGAGTATTTTTAGACATTCCCATGAGCTTTGCACTATTTGAACATGTAGGGGGCCAGGGAAGACAGTCCCACTTGTCCCTACAGAAGTGATACAGCTATAGGGCACCCATGGACCAGGTCCTGGTAGAATCCCTGAGACAGGTTACAATCCTCCCACCAAGGAAGCTGCGATGGTGATGGGGAGCTTTTTTTCTACCCTCATTCCATTTCCTCCTTCCCCTACAAATTGTAAGGCATTTTGCTGACCTTTCAAATTTGGTCTAGAACAGTTTTTTCTGTGTATTACACTCTTCTCTTAGCCACTGAAAATGGTGGGGGAAAAGACAACAAGACAAAGATTTAAGTTTGGGAGAAGTGAGCTGGGGATGGCAGCAAACAGCTCCTCAGGAATGACAAGAGACCATCTCTATAAAGAAGAGAGGTGGCTTCACTCTCAGCTCTCATGTCAGTAAGGGCCAGGTCAAAGAAAGCACTACCAGATGTAGGTGAAACCTCAAAAACCATTAAGGCAGAGATTAGAATTGCAGAGAGGAGTTTTTCTGAAACAGAGGAAGAGGTGAACAGGGACAAACACCGCAGACACCGTGGGGCAGAGGGACTCACCTACAGCACATGCCAGAGAGCAGCAGATCCTTGGGATGGTATCACTCTGAGCCCATAAGACACACAACCTCTGGACACATATGTTTAGTGTCAAGATGGGGCTCAAAACCTGAAAGGCAGAGTTGTCCTGGCAGAAGGACCTGCCTTTGATCAGCCTGTGCCCACACAAAAAGACTTCATCCAGCTCCACCCAACATGACGCAGAAGACGGTGCCCATCAGCTCTGAGGAGGATGGGACAGTCCCGTGGGCCTATCCAGCCTGTTGGATACACAGCTGTGCTCTCATACATCATCATTAAGGCTGCAAAGTCAAGCAGCAAAAGGAGGAATTGCCAGAATAAAAGCTGTCAGAGCAATTTTAATTCAACCTCCTGGCGGATATGCCTTCTGATGGGGTCTTTAATTACCTCATCACAGTCTACTTTTTCTTCAACAAGGTTGCTGCTTTATTCAGGGCACGATGGACAGACGGCAATTAATGAAGGGCCAGTCAATATTTTGTTCTGTCCTTTTTTTTCATTCAGTGTGTGGCCCCAGGCATTATTTGCCACATGCCGTCAAATCCCTGCTCTTAGAATTATTCATCTTCTGCCCTTTTCTCTCAAGTGAATCAGTGCAGCAACTGTGAGCTTCCCACACAGGAAGGCATTTCTTTTCCAACTCCTGTGAGCAGAGGACCTGGGTTTTACCAGCTGGAAAATATGGGGCAGGCATGAGCTGCAGAACGCTCCACCAGCAAGGCCCAGGTGGGGTTTTTCAGCGTATCCACATGGTGTCTGTTCAAATCCCAGCTTCCCTAACCTCAACCAGAGCTGTTTGCAGACTTAGCACTTCAGTGTGTGCAGAATATGAGAAACATGGAACTGATGGCTTTCAGAAAAAATGTCAGTGGTTTAAAGAGGCGAGAGCTCCTTTGCTGATGCTGTGCTGGAGCACAGTGAGCCAGAGTGAAAGAACAGAGCAACACTGATATGGGCAAAGGGATGGGCTTCAGCCCATTCAAAGTGACTCGAATTTGTGAATTTTTCAGCAAAAAATCTGTTCTCTTCATTAGCCTTTCTCTGTAACAGCTGTACTCTCTCAATCTCTTACAAATTTTTCACCTTTTACTAACAATTTCAGTGGAAGACGTTTCTCACTTTCAACTCAAATAATCTTAACCTTTCCTTTGGCACAAGCAGAAAGAGGTGAGAGCAGGACAGAGACTCAGTAAGAGGACAAGCTCCCCGTGCCACTGCCAGCATCAGAGGGAGCCCCACTCAAATGGTTTCCAGTGAGTGCACTGGGAGCAGAACTCGCTGGTCAGAACAGCTTAGAAAAGGACAGTATCGAGAGGAAGGGCATGAACCTTCATTGCTGCCTGACAGCCCTTTTCTGCACTGGGTTCTCCTGCTCTGTGCCCACTTAACCCACCCTTTGTGTCCAGGACAGGCTCTCCTGAGCCCTTGCCAAAAAGATCTAAGTGGCAGCGCTCTCTTCCCCAGCAGCTTCTGTAGGCAGCACAGAGTTCTCTCTTAGCCTGCTACAAATTCATGGGTCTGCAGGCTTGTCACACCAGAGAACATCCAGCATTTTCAGCAAGGCTTTTAATTCATTAGCTCACATAGGAAAATATTCTAACCTTCCTGCCCTCTCCAGCTGAGTCATTGACGCTTTCCTGTCTTGCTGCAGACACATCACCTTCAGGATAATAATTGCTTAGCACGCTGATAACAGGGGACGTTATCCTTCTGAACTGGGTTTGTTTGGGATCACAGGATCTCCCTGCCACGAGGACTGCAGGACACACTGGGGTTACTGTTTAAAACAAGCCCTGACCTCCCCTTGCAGGCTGTGGGAAACCCTGTGTGGTCACCAGGCTTGCTCCCAAGGGGAACTGGGGGAATGCCAGAGGAAGCTCAGTCAGAGGGAAGGGGCTGAAGGGTTTTGGGAAGGACTGGATGAGCTGTGGTGGGAGGAAGGGTGCAAGGGAGAATAACCATAAAATAAAGAACTGTCTAAGAAGTAAAGACCTTGCCAAAAAGAACACCCTTGAAACATTTAATTTTCATGTCTGACCTCTGTACAGAATCAGTGCACAGGCCAGAGGTCTTTTCAGGGATCTCAGCTACTTGGAGACTTGAGATTTGCCCAAAGTCTTCTTTGGATACAGAGGGAGCAGAAGGTTCTAAACTTGTTGTCTACAGCTGTCTACAGTTGTCTACAACTGTGACCACCCCCTCTCACTGGTGAGGACACACTGTGAGGGAAGAGGGTTGTCCAGAGCAGAGTTAGGAGCCCTAGTAATCACCCCAACCCTTCAGAGATTATCACCACAATGATAGGTTCAGTGTTATTTTCTAGCAACCACACCTACTCAAGGATAAAACACAGCACCACAACTGCCCTTGCCCATGCCCAGAAGACTCAGCAAAGACTTGAGGGCTCCAGCCCAAACATCACATTGATGGGAGTCTCTCAGGAAGTCGGGGGAGCCTGACTCCTGGCAGGGCAGTGGCCACAGTTCCATAGCAATGAACTGAAGGCTCCATCACTGAAACACGTTGCCCAGAGAGTCTGTGGATACCCCATCCCTGGAAATGCTCAAGTCCAGGCTGGATGGTGCTCTGAGCAACCTGATCTAGCAGAAGGTGTCCCTGTCTGTAGAAGTGGGATTGGATGATCTTTAAGGTTCCTTCCAACCCAAACCAGCTTACGATTCTATGATATGTTTATCTACAGGTGGCACTTGACCCAAGGGCTTCTGTAGGCAAGAGCTGGTGGAATTTAACCACAGGTCCAGCCAAGCAGTTGGATTCACTTACAGGCACATAAGCACATTATATGCAGAATCACAGAATACAGATATAGCTCTTGCTCTTGACTTCTTGAAATAAGCTGCACAAGCATTTGGGTTAGCAGAGGGTACCTTACCTCCTGCCTCAATCTTGGTTCTGTAACCAGAGCTGTTGCATCAGTTCTTGCCTCTTGCTCCAGATGATCGTAATTCAGGTCCCACTGAACTGCTTGAATTGCCTCTACTGTAAGATGGCTGCTGTCTGGCAGCCTGACTGCATGGACAAAAAGGTGCCTGAATTTGGGTACCTGCCCTATTTCTGCCTCTGAGGTCCCTTTCCTTTCTGTGCCTAAATTTCCTTCTGTGAAACATGGTGATTCCAACATAAACATTTCCTTCGTTAAGATCTTTCTGTCAGATGTGCTCTGCAAGTGTTGCAGGTTGTTGCTATTTCCAGGCCTATCATTATAACACATTTTGGCTGCACTAATTCCCTCAAACAGAAATTGTTCTGCCTGTAGTAGGCTGGGACAAAGCAGCCAATTAGTTGTCCCTTACACGTTTATTAACTCTGCAGCTTTCTTTCAACGAGTATGTGGAATCTGGTAATGTTTTAATATATTTTCATAAACTGTGGGCACAACATGTCCTGTTTCAAGCTAATAACCGTGCCATACAATTAGTCCTGATTACACAGATATTTAGTATCATTTTACATATTCCAGTCCTTTCCTAGTGCCACTGCCTAGCCAAGGCATATTTAAAGCCACAGCCATCTCCCTTCTGTTTCCCAGCAGTTTGCAAGATTTCCTTTTGGAAACGTTTGCAGTTAACAGCTTCAAAGAACAATTTCATTTCACTGGTGTACATTTTATACATATACAGGCTCTGATCAAATGTCAGGTGACAAAGCCCAGGATACAACTAGAAGGCATTCATCTACTTGCAGAGAAAATCTGGTATTTGAAAGACATCAGGAAATTAACAACATGAATCTTTAAAAATCTATTCCTTTAACATCTGTTGGCATTGGGCTGAACATTTACCTTATTTAGGATTTTACTGGGAGGGAGCACTTCCCAAACAAAAGCTCTCTCACCCCATTAGGCTCTGGTGGGGGAATGAGAAAAATTTGCTCTGTGCAACCCGATTGTAGATGTTATCTTTCCCTGCTGGCGTGGCTGTCTCTATAGAGATGGACATGGATATTTGATGAGATTAAAATGCTTCAGTTACCACTGTCAGTGGTTCTTTAATTTAAAATGAAGAAAGCAAACAAACATTCCTTTTGATGAGGTAACTGAATGATGCTACGGAAAAGCACTTTGCTGTCAGGTGGTAATTAGGTTCAGTAATAGTTGTGGGTTTTTAGCCTTGGAGGCTGTGGCCCCTGGGAGTCTGAGAGAAATGATACATTCAATTTCTGGAGGAGAGGAAGATGCTGGATGCTTTTCTCTGCTAACCCTGCAGGTCTCTGCAGATAAGAGCATTCAGAACTGCAGTGCTGACAATCCTCCTTGAGCCAGCCTAAACTGTGGTGTCAAGATCACAAACAGAAAAGGGAGATGGGCTCAAAGGAGGGTGTTTAAACACCTAATGGAGGCAGCCTGGCTCTGACCATATATATAAGGAGCTGCCAGAATGGCTGCAATGAGAGGATTTTTAAAGGCTGCGGAAGGAGCTCCAGCAATTGCTCTCTGGTCTGGGCTGATATTTGTAACATCCATCTTATGGCATCACTAGAAAATCTTTAGTAGGAAAGTGTTCCTTTGCAAACAAGTAACTGTTCCAACAGCTACTTTTTTAGGGGAGGAAAAAGTGGGGAGAAGGAGGGAGTGAATCTCAAGGCTCAGCTGCCTCCCTTGCCAATTTGGAATTGCCTTTTCCATAGCAAAACATAAATTATATTTCGTTGTGCTGTTAAGAGTTGAAACCCAAATGAAACACTGCAATTGATCCAAATGCATTTAACTGAAAATTTTGAGTTTGGGGGCATTATTGCTGTTTTCTCAGAACAAAGGCAATTTCTGAATATGGTGTTTCCCATGAAACAGGTGCTCTGGTTCCTGCTCTGCTTCTCTCTTCATGCTGCTGCACAGCTTTTCCAGTTCAAGGAATGATGGTTCTCAACAAACAGTTCAGCAGCATCCCCCCTGCTCCTCACACAAGCTAAGAGACACTGAAAGAACTCAGTTGGCCAACACCAGAGACGGGCCAGCAGTGCTTCAGGGAGTCAAGCTGAGGCATTTCATGCCTTTGTGCATTGCTCACCAGTGCCTTACTTTACATCCTACTTCCCTTTGGATTAACATCCACTGAGCGGGTTGTAAAACTCGAGTGAGGACTTACAGGGAGAGGGGATCCCCAGGTAAAATGTCCCAGCTGGACTGGCAGAAGGAAACTGCCACCTGGCTGCCAACCCTGAGGCAGGTCCAAGGCGAGATGGAGAACTGTGCCTTTAGCACAGGCTTGCCAGTAATTTCCTGAAGCACTGAGAAAGTTTTCACTTCCAGAATTTAAACTTTGCAAAATAAACTGGGTCTGATTCACTCTCAGGAGATAAATGAAGGGTAAGTCCATTAAAGATACTGGTGTGAGATTGGTGTACAGCAGACAGAATTCAGGAAAGATATCGATATCTCCAAAATCCTCTGAATATTTTTTCAGACATAAACCAGGTATCTTTCCTGAACATAAATGCTTTATTTCCAAATGGAATTTCAACAAAATAAGCACAGTTAGACTAGCATGCTTACTATAAAGCCATAATGCAGTAGAACTGAAGTTTAGTCATGAAAGGTATTAAAAAGCAGCCCTGCTAAAGCAAGAGAAATTGCTTTTTGACCTACCGAGTTTTAGGAGTAGTTCCTAGTGGTCTCTCCACCAAGGAGTTCAGCCTGTAGTAATCCAAGAACGTCCTGGCCACATTTCTTCCAAGCTTCATATCTGGAAGTTCTTAATTAAGGAGCTTTTTTAAAATAATTAAAAATAATAATAATAATAATAATAATAATAGTAGCACCTAAAGGTAAATTGTTGCTATTTAATGCAAGAACAAGTTTTACATTAACCATCCCACACTGCTCAAGCTTCAGACAAAATGACTTATGCAAGCAGATGAGGTGGGGGCATCTTGTTTGCTTCTTGTTTTCACAGGCAGATGCTGCATAAAACCACAGACAGGAGGAAACAATCTCCCTTTCCCCCCACGCCTGGTTGCAGATCCCCGTGGTTCTCATGAAATAATACACTGGACAAAAGGGGCCCTCCAATTTCCACATTCAGGGAAAATAATTACCTATAAATGCTTGGATACAGGCAGTATTTCTGTGCTTGTCTCCAGGAAACAAGGTCAGCTATATCATGGTATGAACCAGCCCTGGACCAGTCTGCTGAAGGTTGGGATTAAAGCTGTATCCCCCCAAACCTTTGGCTCTGACCCCTACACTGTCCAGGGAGAACATGATGTTCTTTACCTGTGTTATATTCAGGACCTGAAATGGTGATTTTAGCACTGAACTGGAAGGACAGTAGGTTACCTTAAGGAGTTCAGCAGTACCTCCAGTGTCTTCTCTCCTCACTCGCCACGATTTCTCCTTCAGCTAACCCTGAGCCCAGCATTAGGCAGGTGGTGCACATCAGAGACCTCACAGGCACAGGAATCAGACCTGTGATTGAAGACTCAGTTGCCGAAAAAAAAGCTGAATAACCTGTGAATGCATTGAAAAATAATATTCTAGACAACATGTACATAAGGTGAATGTGCTGCTTGTGTGAAATGTCAGCACTAGGTCTGCCTGTTACAGAGCAGCATCTCCTTATCATCTACAGGGTGGGAGATATGAAGAGGATTCATTTTTTATCCACAGCTGTATTATGAGGGCTGAAGACTCTTTTATTTGCCTGTTTGGAACAGATACCAACCCATGCTACGATTACCCCACACTTCTTCAGGGCACTGTCCCAAATGGTCACCGTGGTGGGCATCTCAGCAGTGCTGACGCAGCAGCTGAGGTGGGAACATAACCTGGGGAATCTAAAGAGACCTTTGCAATCCACACCCAGCAGTCCAGGAAAATAAACCATTGCTGGCTTGTTTTGCGTGCCTGCGTGCATGTTCTGCTTTATCAATAGTTATCTGCTGATGTTTCCATTAGAGGAAAATTCCAGAAGTGCAGTGTCCCAGGGGCTTCCAGCAGCGCCTGTGAAGATGCTGGCTTCTAAATGAAGCTTTTATTACCCGCCCACTTACATTAGACACATCAAAACAAGTGAGCATGAGACATCAGGTTCAGGCATCGCTGTGAGATCTCTGGTTATCGTTTATTTATTTATTTATAAGGAAGGTAGAACTGACACGACAGCCTTTAGCTCTACTTCTGCAAAAAAGCCAGCCACCAGCTCTGCTAATGCTGCAGTGAGGTCCAGTTCTAGTGGCTGAGGATGACTCCTGACACTGCTTTTCTCCTCAGTGATCTTGTCCTGCTTTCCCAGTTCCCACCTCTGAGCCTGGGGATGGTTCCACGGATCTGTCCCTTCTGTTTCGGGGTCTGTCCTGATACGCTCACTGCGATCCTAACACCATATGTGCTGCGGGCATCTCTATCCTTCAGCCCAACAGCGCGGCACAGCCTGAACAGCTGGTGTTCCCGGCTGTTGTCTGCACGGACAGGGAGAGCTGGTTGTGTGAATCAGCACCGGCTGTTCCCCGGCTGTGGCCGTGCCCAGCGAGCTCCCCTGCAGCCAGCGCCGGCGGGCGAGACCAGCCGTACGTGCAGGAGACTTCAGCAAGTTGGAGACAGCTTAAACTTTATCAGTTCGAGGGAGGGCAGTGTTGCTTTGGAAGTGTTTCCTGATGGTTACCGGAATTTGGGGGTGGCTGGGGGTAGCTTGGGTTTCGGCAGATGTGAACTCAGAGCGGTGGTGAAGGTTTAGAGTTCAGAGTAGTCTGAGGAAGCAAGAAAGAAGGGGAGAGGGCTGTCAGACACTTAAGAAGACTAACGTGGCTTGATCTTGTAGTTTCTTTCATTTACTCGCCACTTTAAAGACCTGAAGTGGTAATTAGACTCAGTAAAGTCTCTAAAACATTTTGTCAGTGCCAGTCTCAGAAAGCTCCTCTGCCAGAAATGGCCTTGCTGCCCTTTTCTTTGCCTGTCTACACTGCTTGTGTTTGCACAGTAGGAAACACCTGACCTGCTGTTCTGGGGGAGGAAGTCCTTAGATGAGAGTGGGTGCAGCCAAGGAAGTGGCTCCACGAGCTCCTGCCTTGCAACTCTGCCTTTACCCTGACCTGCAGGAATCCAGTTCCACTGCTGAGCTCAGGTCTTGGGAGCAGCTTCCTAAAGCTAAGGAGGGCTAACCACTGGAATAACCTGCCTTAGCACATCTGGAAATCTCCAGACCAGAGGTCTTCAAGAGCAGATTAAACCCACAGCAGACAAAATGGTTTAGGTCTAACTGGTCCTGCATGGAATTTGGGTAAGGAAGTGTAGAAGGGCCTCTAAGGCCACTTCACCCCATTTCTCTACAGTTCTGAACATGCTTTGCAGCCCACATGGAGACCTGTTTGCTTTGCCAAGAAAGGTAGGGTCATTTTGCAGAGCATGGACACACAGATGGATGAAAAGTGTGAAGAGACTGGAGATGCAAACCTGTGCCACGTGCAGCTACCGAAAAGTCACAAAATGGGAATCACTTGCAGTCAGCATTGATAGAAAGAGACTCAAACCAGCATGGGATAAAAAATGTGCATGTTCTAATGCTGGTCTCTCCAGCTGCCCTACCCCTGCTGCTCCGCCTGTCGCTCCCGCAAAGGATGAGCGGTTTCTGTCATGGAAATCAGGCATCTGATACATAAAACCAGAAGCAGCAGTGTCAGTCTCTCCCTGTGACTGTCCAGCCTGGGCAAGAGCTGGCACAATTCACTCAGCAAGTGCCTGAAGCACGTGTGCAGGACCAATGGAGAAAAACAAATTAAAGCAATAACAGTTGTATTTATCTCAGGTGCACGGAAGACCCAAACTCCACTTTGGTTAACAGGGTATCCTGAGCATGCAAATAACAGCAACTGCAACCAGAACCCACTTTTGCTGGGTGGTTTGGTTGGTTGGTTGGTTGGTTTTCAACCAGCTTCCTTTCTGCAATCACACATGCTGTGTGCCCACAGGAACTCCCTTCCTAGTTTGAACTGCACTTGACAGAAGGATATTTCCCAGCTAGTCCCATCATGGGAGCTCAGCTCACACAAGACAGTCAAAATCTACTTGGGAGAAAAAAAATGCAAACAGTTGGGTGTTATCTTCACCTTCACTAGCATCTGCCCTTTCGTTTCCCTTCCTCCTCCATAGACTTATTCCTCCATGCTCCATATTTCTATCTGGAAGTGGAAACCAGTGTGCCCAATGTCCCTCTTGCGAAAGCCCTTCTCACAGCATTCACACTTTGAATGGCATGAGCAGATTTGGGGAGATTTCAGGACAGTCTGTTTATGCACAGCTCTGCCAAATATCACAGATGTTAGGAAGTTCAAGAATTGTGATGGGCTTTCTGAAAAATCCCAGGTATTTATGATCCCCACCATGCCCCACAGCCCAAAGCTTCCAGCCCTGCTAAGAAAAGAGGACACAGGAGTGGGAACTCTCATAAGCCATAACTAGTTTTCAACTGACACGATTCATTGATCCTATTGTGAACAGTCTGCTTAAGCTCAAGCCTCTGGAAGCACAGACACAGCCTTGTTCTGTCTGTGTATGGAGGCAATAAAAATCTCAATTTGGAAACCAGTTAGCAGTACAAGTCATTAGGGGAGGTACTAAATGTTGCTGCTTTAATAGCTCACTGATCCTTTAATAATGTCACTGCTGCAGAGCATGGTGGCACCATTCGCTTGCTTTTGTTTTGCTTTTTGAAATTCAGGGTCATTCCACTTTCAAGTGAGTGGATTATCTCTCTTTCCCCCTTCTGCCAGACACTGCAAACTGCTTTAAATAATTAGGAAAAGGATGGCTCCTTCAAATTCACCATCTCATTTTCATAAGGTCCAGTGTCATTGCTTTGGAAAAGCAAGAGAAGCCGTGATGGTGCTAAGGATTTGACAAGGGCAAAACAGTTAGCAGCCCCCACTCATCTTTGATAAGTCCTGTGGGGTCTCTGCCAAGCAGATTGGATCTCTGGTTTTATGTCTCATCTAGAGGACGGCACCTCCATCAATTTGAAACACTGTGCTGGGTTATTAGCTTATGGAATTCATCCAAGTTTAGTCCTAAGCAGGATTTGAAATCGTGACCGTTCAATCCAGAGGCACCACTGACCAGACCCACACAAGTCTTTTGTTTCAGACAAACAGCTTTAAGTTATCCTTAAGACAGACAGAGGGGAAGAAAAAAAAAAAAAAAAAAGGAAAGGGAGAAAGAGGGGAAGGAAAATGAGAACAAAGAGAAAGATTAATCTTTTTAATAGCTCAAATTAAAAACCAGAAGAAGCTGTTTTTTTGACACAACTGAATTCTACAGCAAATCTCAGTCCACCACAACAACAATCCTGTTATTTATGAAAAGAGGGTTATTTTGTGTGAGAGAGTCCCAGATGACTGTGGTCAGCAAGCATACTGTCAGCTTTGTACAATCTCAAGAGAAATATGGATGAGGTTTTGTCGTCTGTGTGTAACAGCTTCCATCAATGGATCAAACCCCTTCCTGACTTGAACAAAAGCTCTAATGGAAAATGGCATTACATGGCTTTAAACCAGCATGTTATATCATGCCAGCCTGATCAGAGCTAGTCCTCTATTTCAGCAGAGCTGTTTTCACCAGTTACTTATTTTGTTTCACAGTGCTGACACTGCTCTCTAATAAACAGGTGCTGCCCATATCACATCTCCCTGGGGGGCCCACTCCAAGCAAAGTGTGACTGGGGCAGTGTAGAAATTTGGTGGTGAAGGGGTGGTGGTGAGGGGGAGACAAGCTACTCTATGGCTTTTCACCAGCGTTTAACATGGTGCTGATGATGCATCCTTCTCCGAGACTCATTCCAGGGAAAAAAGGTTCTCAATGTCTAGTACATCTGGTTACATATTTTAAAATCATTACCAAAGGAGGAAGCTTCTAAAATGAGAGTCTGGGGAGGCGATTGGACTTACCCTGTCCTCCCTGCTGACTTCGGAGGGAGCAGAACCTGGCCAGGCAGGCACCGAAGCTGCAGGCTGTTGGTTTTGCAGGGCTGTGAGGTGCAACGTGGCCACGCTTTCTGGGGAGAGTCTGGTGCTTCCAACAGGAGCAGGGCTTTTTGTAGCTCCAGTGTAAGAAACAGGCTCAGTGTGGGAATTACTGGTGACATCGTCTCACGGTACTCGGCAGGTCAAACTAGAGAAATGCAACCAGACCATCCAGCCTTAAAATGCCCTGAACACTGCCAGCCTGGGAACAGCAAAAGGACTTTCCCCAAGGAGAATATTTTCATTCCTAGCAGCCTCAGCTCCTGATCCCAGATGGGACAGATGCTTTTGGAAACGAAACATAACAGCAATGACGAGCCTTCATTTTTATTCCTCTTGTGTGTTGTCAGGGAAGGCACCAAGCGGAAAACCCTGACCGACTATTTCAAGCTTTCAGGCCCTTTTCCTGAAATGCTTGATTGTGGTGGAAGAAATTACAAAGATGGGAGTTGTGCGCTCGTCTCCCTGAGTAATCAGAGGCCTGTAATTTTCTCTCCTCCTCTGAAAGAGAAGATTGAAGAACAAGGTATCTTGGAGAGCACTGTTTTATCTCTGCCAGAGGGGGTATGCTGGAAGGAACATACTGTGTTACCTACAAGCTCATTTCAGTGCCATCTATCGCTTTTGTCCTCCTTGGGAACTAAAATGAAACAGGAAGATCCCACCTAAGACCTGGCCATGGGGAACAGAGGGAAAAGGCAAGAAGGTGGAGGTGCTGCATGTGAGCCAGTGCTTGGATAGAGCCAAGTGCTCCTGACCCCACCAGGGTACTGCCATCAAGGGACAGCAGAGACTAAAAGGGAGCAGGGGGGAGTGTGGTGAAGTACCAGTGGATGCCAACTCTACCCAGAGTCACCTGTGAAGAAGACACCCAGCTGAACACATTCTACTACTCGTAAAAACCTGTGTGTGATACTGAGCTGCAGAGTGGCCATGAAAAAGGAGTGTTTGATTCAACACAGGATTCGAGACACAGACAGGAACAGGAAATTCATGGTTTCCAGAGCAAGCACCACTGAAGTAACACTGGAAACACCACAGGGTCACAGCCTACTTCACCTCTGAACCCACACACCATTTCCCAGTGCTACTGAGCATGATTGTACAGGGACACCTCTGACTGCTGCTTCATTGTCCTGATGCCATCTTCACATTGCTCCATGAAAGTTACATTTTGCCCATCTTATGGTCCCTTTACACCACCGGGAGATGGAAGGGGACCTCCTGTAAATGTTAATCTGGCCTAAATTATAAAATGACCAAAGAAATCTTGACATTGCTGACTCCTGATGAGGTTTTCTAAGGGACAGAGGTCAGAACCAAGCTCACAACTGAAAAAGAAAAACCGAGAGTGACTTTCAGCACCACTATATTTGAGTTCATGAAAATATCGCATCAGCAGTGCTCCATAAAGGATATGCTTTAAAAATTATACACTTAAAACATGACTGTGACAGCTTCCATCAAATTGTCCCAAAATTAATTTGGGCCTGAATTTATTGGCCTCACATCAATGTCTGATGGATCTTTAATGAGTATCAGGAAAACACTAGGATGAATCTCTTGCGATTTTAACATTTCTGATCTTTGCTATTGTTTAATTCTGGTCACTTGCCAGCTCTGGGAAGGAGTCCTTGTGGATTAGCTGACCTCAGCTCTTTACACAGTCAATGAAAATTACAGAGCTGATTCTCTCTGATGTACTGAAAAGGGATGAGAACAGGGGAAGAAATTTCCAAGCAAAAATCCAGCACTCACAACCTTCTCCTATCACTGATGAATGTTCTCAAATGCACAAGGGAAAACCAGCATGAAAAATAAAGCCTTAACAGTTGTTTTCAGCTTGATTGGAAATGCAAGAACAGTACAGTACTTTCCAATTGTAATTACCCCCCCCCAAAATACACTTGGAAATCATAAGGTGAACTCTTTGGGGATCCTGTTAGTCCCTAACATCTCAGGTCAGAAACGTGATGATCCCCATTGTTCCATGTCTGGAAATTTCCATTAGACATTCCACCCACGGCTTTGGGCATAACATTCACCACTACCCAAACAAAATCAGTTTCAAGATAAATGGTAGAAAGAGTCTTTCGACACACCAAAGTGTGGCTAAACCATTTTTCACCTCTAAATTGTTGGAAGCTCATGAGTTGTATAAATCACAACTAGGCATCAGTAATCAGTTGTGTGCTGCATTTTCCCTCTTCAGCCACAGCTTGCATCGGCAGATATAGGCAACAGCTTTGACAAGAGCAATCCTAAAAATAAGCAATTCAGCAATAACATTAACTAAACAATATGAGGAATTAAGAAATACAGGGGTTGTACTCCTTTGTGACATAAGCCTCCACATAGCTGGTTTATAAGTTTTTGAGCAGAGGAAAGAAAAAGAGAATTGAAGAATTCTGACAGTGATTGCAGGACTCAATGTGATTTGGGGGGACATTCCTCCCTTGGCTGGGAGACTCCAGGCTCTTCTGTGTCCAAGTGCAGCTATTTACACCTGGGAGCACGGGCAGCTGCTCTCCAGTGTCTGAGCAGATGCTGATGACCTCCTGAAACCTGCCTGAGATCACCCATCTGAAAAAGGACTGAGTCCATCCACTGCCTGTTAGATGGTTTCAGTCAAGATGCCTCTTCTTCAGAACTTCCTCAAAGACACACTGGATTTATGCTGCCTTCAGTCAGTCTTTGATAAGTCAAGACAAGGCCCCACCTGCATTTGCAGTGGACAAAATGCAGGAAAGGGACCATTCATCCTCAGGAATTGGCTTAGCTCCTCTCTCAGACTGTCCTGGGAGGAAAAAGGACCACAGCCTCAGAGGCTGTACCTTTAAAAACATTTGCAGTCTTCAAGTAATAGTCATGCTTCAGTGTGTTCAACATTTCAGCTGAGCTCAGTACAAAGTGTAGTGATTTAAAGCTGGGAGATCAGGCGGGATTCAGCAAATTCAGAATTATTTATTTCTTTAGAGCAGAAAGTCTGGCTGCAGATTATTTACTGCAAATGGGTCTGCTTGGGGGAGGGGAGGAAGGCAAGAGGGTAGAGAAGGGGTGAATTGATTGATTGGAATTTTTTCAATTAAAACAAGCAGTTTTTAAAAAAGATTTAATGCTTTATTGAAAATGGTAAAATAATTCAAGAGTCTGGAGCTCTGCTAAGTGCAGATCATAGAGATGAGGATGGGGGGAAGAAAAGAAAATTCTATTCTGTGGGAGAAGGGAGGGAAGAAGGAAAAAAAAAAAGGAGGGAAGAAAAAATATCATTATCTTTGTTTCTTTGTCTACGTTAATGTATTTCTCTCCCTGAGTTATCTCCAGTATCTGCAAGTATTGATTCAGAATAAGGCACTGTTGGGTAGGCTGCAGGCAGCAGAAAGCTCTGCTGGGAGTGTCGTGTTTCCAGGGCTGTCAGAGCACAAAGAAGATCCAGGGATTGGTTTTGCAATGGGAACAAACCAGAGACAGGGCACCTGCCCCCTCTGCAAGGACCAGGCTGGGCTGGGGCGACAGAGCAAGGGATGGATCAAAGATGAAGGATGTGTGTGGGTGCTTTGCTTCAGAACTGAGTGGCACTAAAGGATGACAGGACAACCAGAGCTACATGAAGTAACATGGGAAGGAAGGGGCATTAGCCCATGAATGCCAAGACCTCATTTCTGCCTACACTGCCCACTCAGACTCAGGGTTCCATGTCACACTTCAGCTCAGGATATCTGCTCTCAGGGGTTTTCCTCCCCAAAGCAGGGACACACATGAGCTGGCCTAAAGCTCTCTCCATATCAGCTGGACACACCTTATTGGTAGGTGGTCACTCCAGAGAGGTGATGGTGAAAGGTGAGAAGAGGATTAGAGCTGTTACTAGTAGGTAGAGAAACTAATGCTATTTTTGTCTTTGTAGGGAAGAAGTAAAATATTACTAAAATCTCCACCACCCCCAAATTAATTGCCTCTTTGCTATTATAATTCCCATTCCCAGATAAATTTAGCTTTTTCTAAACCCTTTGATTTTTCCTTTGTGTTTTATACTCAAGCTGGAATGCAGCGATAAGGCTCTACACATACATATATATTTAATCTACACACACACAAATATAGTTATATATAGTCCCTGCAACAAATAACACTCCTCTGACTGCTGTCACAAAGCCCTTGCAAAAAAAGCTACTCACCCAAGCTGGCTTGTTTTCCTGCATCATGTCCCCTGGGGAAGGGCTGCTGGCAGCAGTGGGGCTGTGTCCAGAAAAAGATGCTGGAAAGGTCTGCAGCTCTCCCTTTCTCCACTGCCCTTCTCTTCCCCTCACTTCTCCGATGGGAACGAGCCATTGCCAAACCTCAGATCCACCAACTCCTGTCATTGTAACAACAGCCAACTTTACTGGAATGGCTGGCAGTATCTCACTGTACAGTCAGTGTAGGAGCAGCCCTTGAGTTATAAAAAGGGCATCTCAAGTTCTTGCTGGGGGATTAAGCATTAACTGGTGGACCAACTTTAGAGCCATAGCCATCCTTGATGAAAATGGCTTTCATTTAATCAGCAGCCTCTCGTTAAATTCTTTTATATGACTTTTTCCCTAATAAACCTTCATATTTTTTACCTCCCATCCTATTTTGCTATTGGCACAGTCTCACTCTGTGGTTGTGTTGCCTATCTCTGTCTCCATGTTACTAACAAGAAATAATTTCAGGAGCACTATTTGCCTCTATTCACAGGCTCCAGTATCATCCTGGAGAAGTCTCACTGACCCACAGCTCAGCACCTACCTCTGCATGACCTGGAGAGGGCTCCTGCTTCTCAGACCCACTTGTGACTCTGGTGTTCACACTGAATCACCAAGGAATATTCACCCATGAATGCCAAAGGATGGTTGCTGTGGCTGTTGGCCCTGATGCAGAGGGCTGAGACTGGCTTCAGTGAGCAGCCATCTCTGGTCACTGCAGAGCTGGATGGCTGAGCTCCCAGCTGCTTCCCAGGCTCTTGCAAGGAGCAGCATTTGGCTGTGGAGTCACAAACCACCTTCAGGAGCAGCAGAGTTTCATTTCAGCATCATTGGCTTGAAACTTTAGGGGCTTTAGAAAGGTTGACGAGAAGTCCAGAAAACCCAAGGAGGAAAAACTGAAAAGGTTTGTGGACTTTGGGCTGTTGTAGAACAGGATAAACTTTTTAGCAGCTGCTGGTGATGGAACAAGAAGCAGTGGCCTTAATTTACAATAAACAGATTAAGATTAGATTTAGGGGGAGGCTTTTCAGTGATAAGATTAGTGAAGCACAAGAAAAATACCTCCTGGAGAGGCTGTGGCGTCCCCATCTTAAGACAGAATTAGGAAAACAGCTATGAGTACAGGGGAAAGGAGAACCAATCCTGTTTGGGGCCAGAGGGGTCAGCAAAGGGTTGCCCTGTAACTCAGTTCCTTAGGTTCAGATCTTCCACTGGGTTTTTCTCAGCCCTTAGTTAGGCAGTTATAACAAGCCTCTGCTCCTTTTTCACTGCCTGAAAGAAGAGTAAGAGGCACAAAATCACCCCTCTGTAGCCCACAAGCCCCAAAAGACCACAATAACCAGCTCCTCACACACTGTTCTGGCCTGTGATTGAAAATCCAGCCCCTCTTTTAGGGCACTCTGTGCTACTGTCTTCAGCTGGACTGAATCCCAAGTCCCCTGTCCCACATTCATCTGCTCTTACTTCTGAATTCAAACACTGTTCTTCTTTAAAAGCCTCTCTGCCTTTTGCTGCTAATTAAAATATTGGTTGCACTCTGGCTTGCTTTTCCAAGAGGTCTGGACAGCATTGCAGGCAGTTTAGACAAACAAACAACCAGACAAACAGAATCCATTAGGAACTGCCACTGCTGACTGTCGCCCTTTCGCATACATCACATTGAAAAGGTTAATGCTTCCCAAAAGGGGTGGAAGAGACGGGCAGAGGGGAAGGGCAGGAGGGATCCAATCCTGCGAAGACCAGATGTCAAAGATGCTCAATCCCGCGCAGAATGGGCTCCCCCGCGAGTAAGGCAATCGCCCATCCCTTGGCAAAGCTTCCCTTTGAGGGATCTATAATTTATTAGGGAAGGTGGAGTGCTGAATAAATTGTGCATAGAGATGAAGCAGTGATGATCGCTAACTCAAATCCCTGGGAGCTTGGCATTTTCAATCTTCAGCTCCCATTTGCGTCCCCCCGGTCCCTACTAAGTGAGCAAAGCCAAAGAGCTGAATATCGACAAAACATAATGAGCTCGTTGAGATCTAAGCGTTGCAATTAGCAGGGTGGAATGGAGCAGAGGGGCTGGGAGGCAGACTGTAATTATTTATAATGTTGATAATCACCTACATGTAGTTAAAAATATAAATACATCGCAATGCTTGATGGCATTAACTACCCTTCAATTAGCTCCATGCCCAGTAAGTAAGTGATACCCAGGTACTTACAGGAGAAAGGCTAAAGGTCTCTGTCTCATGGCTGTACTGACCAGGAACTACAAACAGTTGGTGGGTGGGTGGAAGAAGAACATTTAAAGGTGATACCTTTGTGATAGCTCACACCACTACCTAATGCTAATGGAACTGTGGAGAAGACAGCTCTGACAAGTGTCTTGTTTTCACACAGTGGTATCTGTGTGCCATCTTCTTTCATAAATTTAATGAATCCCATCTTTTGGGTATCTCCACAGGTTGTCACCCAGATTAAATCAAGGGATGCCAGGTAGAGAGCACCCCACTGGAGGTGAGGAGCCCTTTGCTGTGTGACAGGCTGGTATTTCTGTGCTGCAGTCACAGAAGTAACCGTGGTGTATTACAGAGCTACTTGAGCTCAAACCACTGCACCCTGTGTCTCTGCACAGCTCACCTCATGCTGTTCCCCCTGTGCCTAAGCCAGCTTGTTTAAAAATAGCTGAGTACCTCTGTGCTTCAGATAATTCCCCACTCCTGAAGATTTTGACCAAAGCAACTCTTCCACAGAATTATCCTGTCTGGATAATTCTAGAGACAGACAATCAAAACCTTTCCTTTTTTGTAGAATTCCTTTTTGTAGATTCACCACCCATCTTGTTGTGGGTGGTGAATCAAAAGGTCTCTGTTGCAAAAACATACAAAATTTTATGAAAAGTTGGTCCAAATACAGTCATGTTTGCCAGCCATAGGGAAGGGAGAACAAGCAGTGGGAAGCAGCAAGTCTGAGTGTAGGCAAGTTCTCAGGGAAGATTATGTACCTAGGAACACCCTCACCTGAACAGGAAGCAGCTGTGACCCTTATCACTTCCATACTGCACTCCATTGGCATAAAATTAAAGCATAAGTCAAGTTTTAATGGAAAACCAGGTAAGAGTAAAACCACAAGGGAGGGGGAGATTGCTGTACATCAGAAAGAAATATATTTTGGTATGGGAGAGTAGGTAAAACCCCAATCTGCCTGTACCACTGATTTCCTTCCAGGTGAAGGGAGCATTTAACACACTGAGGTTAAACTTGGATCCTTTTCAGTGCAAATGTACAGAAAGGACAGCAGTGGAGGAATGGTCACTAGAGTTTAGAGAGGGAGCTCAATGAAAACATGGAAAATGTGGGGGGAAAAAAAAATAAAAAAGAAAGTGAAAAAGGAGGGAGAACAGAAACAGGCAGTATTGCAGTTGAAAAAGCTCTGAGGAAATATAGGCAGTGTTCAGTGAAACTGAAAAGGAAAAGAGCAAAACCAGAGTAAGTGGAAATTGTTCAAAGATAATTGAATCTATGTCCAAGCGCTGGCGTGCACCAGCCAAAAATAAATACACTGCCTGTGAAAACAAGCTGGTAAGGGCAAAGGGAGGAACTCCTTGAAGCAAACAAGGGGAAGCAAGAAGCATATGCAAGTGGGGCTCCAGGGCTGGAGGGCACAGGAACAGGAGACAAGGGATGACAGGAGTGGTGAGGCTGGAAATGAGGCAGAACTATGTACCTTGAACTGCATTCAAATAGGACCCTCAGGCCTACCTCGAGCATGCTGGAAACCTAAAGGAAAGGCAGCTGGATCACGCTGTAAGGGCCTGGCAGCGGTTGGGGGAGTTGGTATTTTTGGGAGTGTGTTCTGGTAGAATAACCATTCATTTAGTAAGATGGCACAGGAAATCAGTCCTTGCTCTGTGTATGACTTTGCAGGGGTTGAAGCTGCTAAGAGAGAAATATACCTGAGCTATTTTAGCAGACAATGAGCGGAGAAAGAAGAAAAAGGACAGGGAGTTTCTGCCCTGTCTAGAAAAACCCCACAGAGAGCAGGAATAAAGGATTCTTTCACAAGAAATACCAAGCCAGGTCAGACCAAGCCTCACCTACTCCAACAGCCTGTCTTTTCACCAGCCAGCATTCAAAGGAAGAATATGATATACACTGAGCAAAGAGCCCCTTCTCCTGGTATAGGGAGCAGTATTGCTCCTGCAGCAAGGAGACATCTCTGAGCTGAGCAGACCAACTAAACTGCCCCAATTTGCCTGGGCACAGGACTGGATAAACATGGCTCAGCCATTTTCAGAACCCATTTCCCTTTTCTGTTGTCCGGAAAGCCTGCTGAGGATCAAACAGAGCACCACACAGGCACAACTTGAAGTCCTGAGCCAGGAATCAACATTTGCTGCAGCACATTCTTTAAAGTGGTGGTGTTCCCAAAGCAAAAATTAATGCAGAACTTATGAGGCATAAAGAGCTGGTCATCACAACAAATAAAACAATACCTGCCAATTGTTTAAAAACCTTTCAAAAGCTGCTGGGCTCCTCCATCCTACATAGTTTAAAACCAAAGTGCAAAAGGGGATGTAATGTTTGCAACCCCACCACAAAAATGCAGTAGCACAAAGAGGAAAAGGAACCATGTCCTCACTTGGTCCATTAGAACATGCCTGTTCTTGATCAAGGTGATTCTTGCATGAGAGGAGACAGCCTAGACACACTGTCTGGTGAGCAGACCAGGGACTAGCATCAAAAATATTTCCACAAAGATTTGCTAGGAGAAAATCCCTCTGCTCCAGCTACATTTGTGCTTGCTGTACACTGCCCTCTTCACAGTTTTCAGGAAATAAGTGTTCCACTGGCTCACCTCTCACAGCCACGAAGTGATGCCTCACCCATGTTCAGTCATTGCAGGTACAAGGAAACAAACCCATGGGAGAGGAGAGCCCACTGGAAGCAGATTGCCTGTCACAGCATAAAGCTCCCATGAAGAACAGCTAGCAATTGAGCAACCACCCAAGAACTGCTTGGCAAAGTAATTTTGAGCTGATGGAGCTGAGAAAATGTGGGTCTGTTTGCAGACCATTTGTCAGGCACAAGAGTATGCCAGACTGCTCGGAAGAAACACTTGAGCTTCCGGCAATTCTGGTTATTCCATTTTTGATATTAAAGCAACTATAAGTGCCTTTTTTTTTTTTCTCTCCCTGAATCATGTGTTTTCAAAAAAGTACATGTGTTAGTATCAACTATTATTTAAAAAATGGACACAAAATTAAAAACAGGACCTTTCCACTGGAAACAACCTCAGTATTTTCAATGCTACAGTTTTTTTCTCTTTTATGAAACCAGATAAACTCTAATTAGTTCTGATTAAAGCATCTGCTTTAGCAATACCTGGTCTACAAGCCAGCAAAACCAACAGAGAGACTTCTACTTATTTCAGTGTGCTTTGGAGAACTTTCATGTTGGATTAACCAGTAAATCCAGTCAAAAACCTAGAGAACAAGGGTGACAGTAATTCATGCTCCCCAAAAAGGGGTGAAGAGATTCTGGCAAGCAAAATCTGAAAGTGGAAAGGTGTCTTGATCAACACACTTTCACTTGCCTGTGTCTCTTGCAGTAACCTGATGTACATTAGATGAATCTATGATGGAAGCAGCCAACTCAGCCAAGCCTATAGTGGTTCCAGAGCCCTGCTACTCCTGTCCCAAGAGCCTGATTCATTTATTGCACTGTTTTTCATGGATGCTAAAATTCCCTTTATTTCTCTGTGCTGCTGTTGCCTTTGTACAGAAGGGATTTCTAAAGGCTTATTTACTACCATCCTCTTATAATTCCTGCATCTTGGAGGAAAGAGAGACCAGTTCATTTTGAAGCAGGATGTTCATCTTTTCGACAGCTAGCATATTCTGGGGCATCAATAAATTAAGGGTTCTAGGAATTAATTGATTGGAACAAGGTTGGTTAACTTCATGACTAAATGGGAGCTAATCTGCTAGCAGGCAGACTGGAACTGGGTTACATTTGTCCTCCGTGAGTTTGGGCTGTGAAAATGAAAATTTGATGATGACAGTAGTAACACAAACAGGGATGCTGAACAGAAAAGGAAAAAGGAAGTTTTTCTCCCTAAAGAAAATGTACACAGGCTCTGCTAGATCTGAAATGATATCTCCCTCAACCTCCTTTCTTTGTGAAAATCACTACTTCTGAAACAGAAATTCTAGTGAAGGAAAGATCCTATTATCAGCAGCAGTCACATTTCACAGCAATGTGATTAACTGCCGGTCACATGCTCCCCTTGCTCACCACTTGTAGACAGCTCAATAATTTTAACGAGGAAAGAAGAGCGTCTTTCCCTTTCTTCCTTCCTTCCTTTCTACCTTCCTCCCTCCCCCTCCCCTTTTTTCTTTCTTCCTTCCCCTCCCCTCTCCCCCTTCAGACTTCCCTTACAAGGCAGGCAGTTGAAGCTGACCCTTAAGGAAAACCCCACTGGGACCTGGATATCACTTATCAAGTCTAAATATGCTGTCCTGGTCTAGGTTGAGGTGAAGTGCAGCAGCCACGTCTCAGAAATCTCCCCCTTTCAGAACAAAACCAGTCACCTTGGCCAGGAAATGTACTACCTCCATCACAGTCACACTTCAATCACCAGCCTCTCCCTTGTCTCAGCTCCTGTCCTTGGTTCTGAGTATTTACAGCCCATCTGTCTGTCTCAAACACACTTCTCACTCAAGAGGGAAATTAATCTCTCCTTCGCTCCCCTCTCTGCTTTCTCTCTGCTTCTCTCTCCCCCTTCCCCCAGCACTTGCAATTTGCCATGAACAGCTTCCCTTTTCTCATCTAAAATTCTCGATGACTTTGAAAATTGACTGCACCCACACACCTGGGCACGGTGAGAGATAATTGATTGCATTTTTATTTCGTCTCTTCCCTAAACTGTTTTCCTTGCTAATGGGCAGTTCTCTGCCATTTTTTTTTTTTTAAACTGACACTCAGTGTGAGGGACTGAGGGAAAGGAAGAAATAACCAGCTGCTGAATATTGTCTCCTTTGCCTCTCTGAGGAATTAAAAGCTCGGTGAGTGATGAGGATCTTGCACGGAGACAGATCGGATCTCGCAGGGTCCAGGTGATAGAAAGCTTTGCAGGAGACTCTCTGGGGCTTTGCAAAGGGACATGTTCTGTGGCACTCTTAAAAGCAAAGGTCAGAGAGGCTGCACAGTTGGTAACTAGGGGCACCCCCATGTTTTTCAGTTTCAGCTTCAAGACTTAAATTACTCACCCTCTTTCCAGACACGCAGACTCCCCGTTTTACAAGCAGGGAAACTGAGGCAAGGTGGAGAAGGATGATTTCCACGAAATCTCATGAGATGGGAGGCACTACAACTGCCAAAGCACAGGACTGGGAGAGGAAACACCCTACTTTTTTTGCCCAGATTGTCCAGCTTGGTATCAAGTGTGGCCAGAGGAAGCAAATTATTCAGATATGGACATTGACCGTGGCTCCTAAAACTGAATGAAGGCTCTTAAAGCCACATAGATTTCTCAGCTAAAATATTGTCTGTAATGTCTCTGACTCAGTTTCCCCATGGTTATAGGGCCAGTTTGGATGTGAATCTGCCTCTCATTTTTAGAAATTGGTGGCAGCTCTGTTATGTCTTTCAGGCTGAAAGGATATCACTAGCACATTTGTTCCCAGCAAAACCCTGCTTCTCCTCCCATCCTCTAACTCATATGGAAATCTAACTCCAGAGGGTGTAGTAGAGATTATGGAGACTGAAATTAGGATGCAGGGATAAAGGATGGGTTTCATAGGTGGAGTCCAATGGAATTGCTAACAGAAAGTCATCAGCTGAACCTATAAGGCATCTGCTGGTTAGGTGAATATTTCCTTCTTGTGATTACCTCCTTGAGGCTTTGCCTCTTGAGAAGTAAAAGTTGTTCTTCATGCTGTGTGGTGACTCTTACCACAGGAATGTGCCAAGGGAAAAGCACAAGTTTCTGGGGTGTGTTGGGTCACTCTATCTGCAGCTGGAGGCCCAGCAAGATCAGCCTGGAGACTGAAAGAAACTCAGGAGAAGCCACTTTTGAAATGACACACAGCATTTGACCCTCAAATCCTGACAGACAGAGCCTGTGTATCCAGATTGCCTGAAGCAACTGAACACACCCCTGGGCAAAATCACATTTCTATCTTACAAAACAAGTAATAACTAAAAAAAAAAAAAAAGGCCACAGTCCACAATTTAAGGGAGATCATGAGCATCTTACAAAGTGTTTCTCTTTGAGATTCTGGCAAGCAAAAGAAATGGGGCTCCCGAGGAGAAGAGAGGAAAAAGTCTGGATTCAAGTCTGCAGTATGAGCATGTCTCTGGTTTCCATGCTATCTATGGCTATCGAGATCCTGGCAGTGAAATCAGCCTTCAGCTTAATCCTATACCTGGGAGCTCAAGACTGAGAAAAACTTGAAAGAGTTTGCAGTTGTATAAGATTTCTGCAGTGCAACACGACAGAAATCCTGTCAAGTATGCTGATTTTTCCAGATTACTTGCCTAAATCTAACGACATTTTGCCACTATGAAGTTTAAAATCTACCCTGTGCTTTATTTCAAGTCTATACACCAAAACTTGATCCAAAAGAAACTTCCCCTTCTCTTGTCCATGGCTATAACCTCTCCAGCAAACTATGAGTTTGCACTTAGGTGGGCTTAGCCAATTTACCTCAAGTCTCATAAAGCCAAAGCTACTCTAACATTTTGCTAATCTGTAAGAGACAAGAACATCCTTCACTTCTAACCTTTCCAGCACAGATCAGCTGATTACATACATCAAATACCGGTGTCAGAGATGAGCGAGAGCAGCAGCGGTGGGAAATAAGATTTAGCCCCCACCTTCATTTAATTTTTATGATCAAAATGTTCCAAAACCCAGTTATGTCCAAGGGTATCCTCAGGCTGGATCAAGGTGTCAGGCAGATACTGGACCCTTCTATTCTCTTAGTCCATTGCAGAAGACAGAAAGAACAGGCTGGTGCTTCCAGGAATGCAGGACAGGTTTCTAGGGAGCGATTTCTGGGGGTGCATGTCTGAAGGATTTCAAAGTAAGACTCACCCAGCAGTAGCATTTAGAGGAGGGTGGAAGATATTGTTAGGGAGAATATAGGTTTCTTTGAAATATTCATCCTCTCTATACAAAATTGTTTCCTCTTTCATCTATTTCAGTAAGTATATAGTTCCCCTCCAATTTTATACTATGAGATGTTTATATAACCTTCACTCAAGGACCCCAGATTCAAGCAGAAACATGTTTTATCCTTTCCTTTCACCTCATCTGTGGATTTCTGTAACTGCAAGAAAGAGGAAGCGCTCCCAAGGCAAGCTCCCCTCTCATCAGTGTGCAGTGACCTCAGGGAACAACCTCTGGCTTTGCCAAATGTGTGCAAACACAAAATTTGTACAGGGCTGAAGTCCAATTCTGTTTTAATATTCCCTTTAAGAGTCAAACCTCCTTGTTATTTACTGTCAGTCTGCAGAGCAAAGCAACAATACCCATTCCTAGTGTGCTGACCTGCCCCGACCTGCCCAGATTTCTTGGCTATTCCCAACATTAACAAAGTCCAAATACAGAGACAGTGACTGTCAACAAGAGTTAACTTTTACTGGCCCTACACAGCTCTATCTTCAGGTGCCTGAAGGCCAACAATTGGCAATTTCTCTATTTGCCAACTGGAGAGCAACATCCTTTTTTGTCAGTGCTCCACTAATAGGCACTCCCAGGCAAAAGGATGAAGAAATCCAAATCCCAGCCCAGTGGGAAGCCTTCCTCTGTGTCCATCAGGCCCTGGATCAAGCTTCTACCCAGGTGGTCATTACTTGAAAAGGAAGAGCTGTTGCAATCATCTTTGGAGCTAGCACAGGGCAGAGAATCATTCACAAGTGTTAACCCTGCTCTGGTCTGCCAGGACCTCAGCTCCCTCCCTGCCTTACAGCATCATTTTTGGGGTCAGCCATCTCTAACTCAAGTACTGGGTATGACCTTCCGCACTCCTGTGGGAAAGGAAAATCTTAAATCTGAAACACAGAAAATGTAACCTCCAGTGGGCCACATGCCTCTTACTCTCTCAGCAAGGGGTTTTGTCTTTGCAGGCAGTTCTGGGCCTTTTTTTTTTTTTTTTTGACAAACCTATTTCATATAACAGGGGAAATGTAACAAATCAGCCATTTAATTAGCAGGTACTGCAGAAAGCGAGAAGAGAGGAATGTTGTACAGAGTGACTGTGCTTCTTTTCCATTTATTTTCACACAGACAGAAGTGTTAGTGACAGCAAAAGAAGGAATAGTAATTCTTGAAAGAATAATTAAAAAAAACCCAAAACAATAAAGCCAACAACAATTTAACTGTACTCTTTCTACACAGTCTGTAAAATGAGCAAGGCCCTACTTGGTGCAGATAGCATTTGATCTGTACCAGAACATTCAATTTGTCCTCTTTGGGATGTCCTATAAATGCAACTGATCTTCCACTGAAGCAAGGGAGATTCCAACTGGTCCCACCCAGTATCACTAATTAATGTCTCCACAAGACAACAAAATTTTGGAGGATCAGTATACATTATGTATGTAGCTTTTTTTTTTCTTTCTATTTCTCTAACTAGAGTCCAAATGAGCAAACATTTTAATCTCTACACATATTCCAAAGCTTCTGACCTTGGTTAGACCATGATGCAGTCACTGCCATGACTCCACTGCTGCACAGACTTACCAGATGGTACCTGAGAACCATCAGCCTAAACCTGTAGCACACCCCGTGCTGCTCCACAGTTTCCTGAACAGACAGAAACCACAGCTTGCCCAGTTATATGTGACCTAAATATGGTTTGATGCCAAGAGACCACTATGGAATCCAGAACGGTTTCACTGGTTCCCTGTTCAAAAAGGTTTACCACTCTCACAGTAGTCATGGATATTTTTTAAAAATGTGATTTTTTAACCCAGAGAAGGATTCAAGTAGGTCCTGCTACTTCACAAAGCCACAGAAGACAGAAAACCTGGAGTGAACAAGAGAGTACCCAGTGTAGGTTAAAATTAGTGCTGCTTCTGTAGGCTTTGTCTTCTGGAGCAGGTGAGATACGAGGGAGCTACTCTGCATGGAGCACCACAGCCCCTGTGGCAGCAGTCAGGCTCTGAACCTGCCAGAGCTAACAGGAAAACAACATGTAATTATTGTGTTTGCAAATGAAGGGATGTTGGGACTCTTGTGTAAATAAGAGCCATCCCTAGCCACAGAGAAGTGAGTTTGATGATATTTGGTAGGAAGAGCTGTGAGTACAGCATGATAGGAATTAACCTCTAAATGAGAAGAATCAGACTCTAAGTTTTCAAAGAGGAGGAGCCCATAGAGAAAGCATGTGAGAGAGAAAAGACAGCACAGATACTGTCAGGATCTCAGTCTGCAGGAGGCTTTACATGAAAAGGAGTCAGAGAGATGCCAAAGGCCACCTTAGAGATCTGTACAGTATTTCCTGCCAGGAGAACAACATCAAGAAATAAAAAGGCAGTGCTAGAGCTCCAGAATGCTCACCTGCATCCAGAGAGATAAACTTAAACCTTACTTTCTATAAAACATCCAAGGCTGCAGGTGAAGATGGTCTGTCACCAAATGGAGGCGAACAAGAAACTGATAAACATGTCTAGAGTGGGCCTGGGCTTTGAAGGGGACAAGAAGGTCAGGTGGGCACCTACAGAATGCTGGACAAAATCAGCTTGGAGCAGATAATGATCTGAAAAAGCAAATCCACCATGTGAATCATGCAGCTGAAGGGAATGTGGTGGTCTAAGGTCCATTTGCCAGTGGAAATGTGTCCACAAGACAAAACCTGCTGACAGGGTTGGCACTCTTGTTGCACATTTTCACAAAGAAAGTAAGGATGCAGTGGGCTGTTGAGAAGTCCTACTTTTCACCTCTAAATCTAGTTCCACCAGATGAGGGCTGAGGCAGAGTGGCATTGGTAAGCTTTCCCATGGATACATTTTTTTTGGCTGTTAATTCAGCACTACATTCACACACTTGGACAGCATTTTCATCAGAAGATATAAAAGCAATTCCTTGTATAGGTCACACCATTCACAGTATCTCACAGCCACTCTCTGGAGCATTCAAATACAGCACAGTCAGACCTATGGGGACTTAGAGACACTGGGTCACCTCTGAATGCACAGTTCCTACCCTTTCCCTACACCCTGGTGATCTGGCTGGTAATGGATGTTCCAGGGAAGAGCGTAGGAACACAGAAACTGTCTCACACTGATTGCCTTTGAGAGTACTGTGCTCTGAAAAAGAAAGCCTGCACTCAGCAGCTCTCCAGAGCAAAACAAGCTGGAGGCAGCTCAAAGCACCTGCTTCTTCAGGGAAACCTAGACCTGCCTCCTGGTAGCCAAGAGAAATCCTTCTGAAACACCCAGCTGCAGCATGGTAAATAGTCTCTCTTGCTGTACTACTTCCTCATTCAACTTGAGCAAACACTTCTGCCATAGCTGGAAGACAGTGCTGATGATGCAAGCTTCCTAAACTGGGAATTTAGTCACTTGAGGCTGTGTTGCTCTACTCCTGTCTCTTAACCTCAGTCAAAATCTACTCATCTGCCTCACTGAAACAAATCTATTCCTTCTTGCTGTTTTCTGTAAAGAATATAAACACCTCCAAGTGACAACAGGTGGGTTCTCTCTGCCAACAATTTTATGACACAGCCAGTAGACCCTGGGACAGACAAAACCATGAAGTCAGGTCTTCTGAACTCAAGACATCAATGCTTGCACGAAGAGCTACAACAGGAGGGAATCTGAAGTGTAAACATTCACACAAGCGCATTTCAGTGAGCAACAGGCCTGTAATGCACATCCACCAGGTCTTTCATGTGGCTGTGCCCACCCTTGTCTTGGCTGAGCAGACCACAGATGCTGACCAAGGTGATCAAAACAGAATTTACTCACCTGGGCTTGTGTATGCTTCATGCCCACTTGTGGAACAAAGCGCCTTGTTAGTTTAGAAACAATCAGTGCTTACCCTTTGCAAAGCCACGGAAGGAATGGAAAAGGTGAGAAAGAAAAATAAAATTAGAAAATTAATTATTAGGTTTTGTTAACAGTTAATTTTGAAAGCTAAAGCCCACTTTTTAATTTAGCACAGCTTTAACACAGCATGGCAAGGTCAGGCTGTATGGGGCTCTGAGAAACCTGGTCTAACTAAAGGTGTTCTTGCCCATGGCAGGGGGTTGGAACAAGATGGTCTTTAAGGTCTCTTCCAACCCAAAACATTCTGTTATTCTATGCACAAAGTGCAGTTGTCTGTCTCATTTGCTAAAGCACCTCTTCCCCAGCACGATGATGACTATACTCTTCGGTAATTCAGTTTAATTGAAATTCTATGCCTGTTAAATTCTGAGTCCTGTATCGATCAACATATGTCAACTGTGGAAAATTGTACTAAATTGTGTTGTTTTACTGTGCAGCAGTCAACTATCCATTGGTGTCTGAAGTTAGTTTATTTCACCTGCTCAAAATTGGACCTGGACTGATATTACATCTAGAATTGGATTTTCTGTTCTTGATTTTTAATAACTAGGATTTGTACCCCACTCAGAGAGATAAACAGAGCCAGCAATTGGGGCTGTGAATCCATCAACTCTTAAGCATGAAGCAGAGCCTTGTCTGGTTTGGAGCTTCATGGGAAGCCTCCCAGGACCAGTCAGCTCTCGTACAAGGTGCTGGAATTTCAACAAGTAGCTCTCTCCCCTCTCTGCTGGTCCTAAATTGATCCCATTACACGGACTACATGGCACTTAAACATGCACCTGACCTTATTTTCCACAACAATATTTTTTTCAGGCCTTCTTTTCCTGTTCTGAATCATCCTCTGGGGCTTTCTGCAAGGATCATGGTGCTGAAATGTCGCATCCTGAGCTGTGGAACATATGATCTTCTAATCCAGGCAAGATTCCCCCAAATATAAAAGAGGAAGAGAAGGATAAAATTGTGTCAGTGTATCTGCAGAAAGCAGATAAAACAATAGAGACCCAAATGTGCTTGCTGGTTACTACACCAGCATGGAATTTAAACAAACTGTGTCACGAGGGATCATTAATTGAGTCCTTTGGCACCAGTAGCACTACCCTTCAGGAACCATAACTCAGTATCTAACACTCCAGAAATAGAAAGAGGTTAGAGATCACATTTTGGAGCTTAAAGACTTTAAAATTTTCCACGGGTGAATTCTCTATCAGAGCTGTTCTCTTCGTGGGGCTAACAGGTGCATTGTAAAAGAGGCAAATAAAAATATTTTTTCCTCTGTAGTCCAGTGCTAAGGATGCATTTCTGAAACAAAAGTGAATTGAAAACATTGAATAATTACAAACAGACTTTGGGATCTAGGGACTGTTGCTATATGAGTATTTTCTCCTTTGGATTTATTTCAGCTGGAAGTAGCTAGCAGGGTTACTTTTTTCTCCCTTCACTTCAATCAGGGGAAAACGAAATCTTTCTTCAAAACAACAGAAAAAAGTAGTTTTTCATTCTTTACACCTCCTTTTGGATTTGCTGTTCCTAAATCTTTCACATTAACTGTTTATGGTCAAACCTTAAAAGCTGGTAATGGTGACAGATAAAAGTGCAAAGAAAGATTGGCTAGACAAGAGAAACAGAGAATGAGGTGGAGTCAGTTTTAACAATCTGTTCCTAGACAGAATCTGGCTGTAGCTGTCTTTTCCATTTGTTACCACCGGAGAGGTGTTCCAAGCCTCTGATCATTTTTACATCCCTCCTCTGGGACCTATTCCAACAGGTCTATGTCTTTCTTGTACTGCAGGCAGTATTATCACAGATCAGGGCTACTCACAGATTTGGACTAAGTTTTGCCAGAGTACACCAAAATCCAGGTATGTGACATCACCTGTATGTTTGTTCTTTACTGAATCACAGAACAGAATTACAGAATACTTGAGGTGGAAGAGAACTCTGAGTATCTAGTCCAGCCACCCCTGTTCAAAGCAGGCTGAACTGCAGCAGGTTGCTCCATATTTTAACAGTCAGGTTTTGAATATCTCCAATGACAGACACACCACAACCTCATTGAGTAACCTGTTCAGTGTTCAGTCACCCTTGCAGTATAAAGTTTTCTCATGCTTAAGTGGAGTTTCCAGTATTTCCATGCTGTTTTCTTCTTGTACTTCACAGCAGCTATAGCACACAGCAATTTCCATCATGAAATTTTTAATGGAATTATACCACAGTCCTCTATAAAGATTGAGGCTTTGGTTTAATCTGTTCTCTTCCTCCCTAGACATACTGAAATCACTGTGCTTGTGCCCATCCCAGTTCTGCTGCCGTGTCTGGAAAAGAGCATCTTGGTGCCCTCCAGTATTCTGCACTCTCAGACTGTCCCTCTCTTACCATAATGTTCTCTGGGCTGGTAAAGGCACTTCAGAATTAGATTCTACCTCAGGCAGGGAATGTTTATTCCACTCACAAATTTAACCCTCCAGCTGGGTGTGGGTGGGAGACCCAAGGAAGTAAATTGCCTGTCACAGAGTTTCTCTGAGCCACACCAGTGATTGCCTGGCTCCCGGACATCTGCAGTCCAGCAGAGGAGCTGGAGACCAAAGGGACCTGCTAAAATGAAACTCAGACACAAAGACTTCTAGGAAAGGACTATCTGAGGTTATCTGGCTTCTCTATCTGCCTTGGGTTGCTCTGGCAGCTCCTGATGGATGGGTGCCACCTTTGTTCTGAAAGCAGCCAGGATCCCTAAGCCTCCCACCTCAGTGCTTGATTGCAGACCTTGCTATCACAACCTTTGGACTTTCTTCCTGTCTCAGACAAATCCACTCCTTGCTGCAGGTTAAGCCCATCATTCCTGCCTTTAACTACCAGGTGGCCATGGAGAACAGATTATTCCCCTCCCCTCTGTATTCATGCAGGTATTCAAAGACTGTAACACGTTCTCTTCTCCCTCTATTTGATTTGCTCCCATGCTAAATAACTCTGAGTTCTATTGACCTTTTCTCTCAAATCCTGTTTTCCAGATCTCCAGTTGTTTTCTGCAGCTATTCTCCTCCTGACACACATTTTTGTGAAAAAAAAACCCCACACCCAGAACTAGCCACAGTGCCCTGGTTGTGCCCTCATTAATGCTGAGGAGAGCAGAGGGCTCATTCCAGAACCTTTTTCCATGGGAGGATGCTGGTTCCCCCCCACAAGAGAATTTATATCATGGTGGTGATGCACAGTTCCCAAACCCTTTTTCATCACTGTTTTGCCACCTGCCTCAATCTGTACAGCAGATTCTTCCTGCTTATATATCAATTCCTGCTTTGCTTTCACTGAATTGCATCCTCTCTCTCTTTCATTTTTTTTTTTCAGAACGTTTCTCCAATTTGTTTGATCTTCTCAAGTGGAAGCTCTTGCACTGAGCAGCCTCTACAAATACATGGTGCAGTTTAAATTCCCCAGTGTTAAAAATATATGCTTGACTGTAAAACACTCTACTTTTTATATGGAAATAGCAGCTCACTGGGATGCAAGTAGCACTGTGCTGTATTGCATGCTGAAGCAATCTGGGAAAAAGAAAAACTAATACATACCAAAAGTAAAAATACAAAGTAAGGACATAAATAAATAAATAAAGCAAGCAAATGGGATTGAATTTACAAACATATCAAAAACTTCCTATGCGGAGACATTTACTTTCCATGCAAAAGCAGTTTCTTATCTGCTTTTATCTCCATGCTATATGAACACTGTGCAGCTCAGGGGACTGACTGCTTGATGTGTTATTGATTTCAGGGGGTGGGGGACATACAGAACTGACACAAACTTCTTTAGCAAGTAGCACAACTATTCACTCAACATCCACTGGCCTCTAAAACCAATTGTGTCCTCTTTTCCATGTTTTCTCATTTTGTTTTCAATCACCACTGACAGATACCTTCAGCTTTCTTCTCTTTCACGCTGCATAGGGGAAGCAGCAGTAATTAATTCTAATCACAGAGAAGAAAAGCACAATTGTAGAGCATGTCCAATGGAAAAACACGGTCAGAAACTCCCCACTCTTGCTCCTACCTGTCTGCAGCTATAATGCACAAAGAACTGTGAATCCAAAAGGGAGAGGAAATGCACCTCTCGCTCAATATTTTGTGCTTGTAGTAGATCAGGAGTGAAATGGAGAAAAATTAAAGCTCTGTTTAAGTTTCCACACAATGCATGAATAAACGCCTCAGAATGAATGTAAATGGTCAGCAGAACCCTGGGGACACATCTGCTGCCAGACTGGGACAGACTGATAGACCCCCTAAGGACAATATCCACTTTCTGATACTGCTCACATCTCTGTGAAACTGCATTCAGACTTTTAGTGGCTAAATAAAAATGATTCTAAGAAGTAGGAGGCCACTGGTGGACAGACCTGGGCTGCTTCTCTTGGCATCCAGGTCCTGGTGTTTAACCCCTTAGCTAGCGTTAGTTCAAAATTTGTAAAAGAGTAAACAAGAATACTTTGAAGGGAAAAGAGACACTAAATTCTTTTTAAAAATGCCAAAGGTAGAACAGTACCTAATTAGTGATTTCAGAAAAATAGCTGTATAAAACCAAAAATAAACAAGAAAAAAAAATCACCATTTTGTCTGATATAATTAAACAGATACCTCTCTCTAAAAACGGAATTTATAAAATTCTTCATTTAGATACCACTATCAAGTCTGCCAATAGCCTGACAATAATGTGCTATGAGATTTGGTATGAGGATTTAGACATATTTTCCTTTTAACCAGGTGATACCTCTAAATTTCGCAGCACAGTCTGAAATTCTATACCTACATTACATTTTGCACCCCTTTCTCCTCCAAGAAAAACATGAACCAAAATCATCTTACAAAAAGCACTAAGATTTCTTTTCTCACCTGATCCAAAATGTTCTAGACTTTTAGTCATGATTACTAAGGGGTTATCTCTGCATTAAAAATATGAGTAACTGCTTAGCAGCATACATTAACACACAAAACCTCCCCCTTTAGGACAAGAATGACCAGCAACAAGTCTGATGAGAAGTTCAGAGAGATAAAAGATCACTACATCTTCATCATTTTGGCTAAGAGAGAGAGCTGCTAGAATATCAAACATTAATGCCAGGCTTTAGTATTACATATTGTATAATCCAATGGCACATGGATTTATTAAAAAAAAAAAAAAGGCAGTGAATTATTTCTATATCCTCTGAGTCAGTGAAAGACAGACAGACACCAGCGTAGACTAAATTGTGTGTGTTCAGAATAGCTTAAAGAGGGGCCTGGAGAAGTGTGAGGATGGGCTTCTCCTGAGCATTTTGGATTCATGGAAATTCCTACAAAAGAAACCATTTCAATGTCCCCCTTCCAAGTGGGTACAAGTGGGCTTTTCTTAGCTGTTTGTGGTCATTATTACCTCTGGCTCCTACCAGAACACAGAATAAAGAGAACAACAAGATGTTTTGCAGATATTTTGAACCCAAGAAAACATTTGGTTTACCCTGGGGGTGCATGAAGTCAATGGCCCTTAGAGCAATTTTGACTGGTATTTATTTCTATGGCTTAGTGTAGGCACTCAGGGAAACACTTCTTGTGCTATTTCAGTAGCTTTATACTGCATAGAAGCTAAAAATCTCCCTGTCCTCATCTCTCTAACATATCACTGGACTGACAGAGACAGGAAAAGAACCCAGCAACTACAGTGTGTTGACTAGCTGCTGGCATGCATAAAAGGAAGCAAGGAAGATGTAATTTCAGTATTTTATTACACTCCAATTTTCACTCAATCTGATTGTAACCAGCCATTTCCAGAGCCAATACTTTCTTTCAGGGAAGCCTCAGGAGCAGGGACATTTTTTTTATCAGTATGAGAGTAGCTTATTGCAGTGTTGATTTATACCAAGGAGCAGGTGGGATAACTTGAGGGCAACTTGAAGCTTTACCATTTAATAAGCAACGGGCAAATGCAACTCATCACTCTATGGTATGCTGTGAAAATACTACTTGCTGTTTTGATTTCTACAAAAGAGCTGATGCTTTTGTAAAGAATGTGTTGTGCTCCTGCAGGTGACAGAAACTCAGGTGATATGAAAACATTGATTAATCAGGTAAGCATCCCCAAAATATGTGTATTTAATGTAGATACGCATACAGTTACACATGAATCTGATGGGCCTAGAGATGCAGTTTTTCTCATGCCAGGCCTTTTACCTCCTCCTGGAAACCTTAAAAAAGAATGGGCAATGGTGGGGCCAGAGGTCAAGAAATCTTTTAAAATCACTTTTCCTTGAGTTTCGGGCAGTAGCTGGTATTAGAACTACCAGAGAAGTTCTTATTTTTCAGTTCTTCCATCACTATGTTACAGCTCAGGCAGAGCTAGCTGAAGTGTGTGCTAACAAATCTGAGTGGTCACTATGTTCTCAATTGCAAGTTTCAGGTTATTTTTGCCAGCTTACTAGGATTTTGTCTCTATTTATTTAATTTTTTATTATTATAACATACAGGGTCAGTGCATTCTTCAGTGATGCAGCAGAGATTTCAAATTCCAGGCAATGCCTGGGAGGAAATGGCACTGACTTGGCAGGTGTGAAACATAGTTCCGTTCTTAGCTCTGCAATTTATTTCCTATCTCACTTTGCACCTGCCTTTTTCTTCTCTCATAATACATTTGTGCATCTAAATTGAACAGAATTCTCAGCAAGGATGGTCTTTCTCTTAGTGTTTGTATCTGGCATCGCTCAATAGGGCTCCTGTTTCCTCTTGAGTCCTGAGCAGTATTTTAACTCAAGCAATTAAGATGAGCAAAGAGCCTGATTATTCTGCCTAAAATAAGTCTGTAATGGAACTTAGACTATGCAGATGGAAGAATAGATACCTCATATGACTATTTTGCTCCATTACACAACAAAGAGTCAACTGTGAGCAGCTCTCTAACAAGCTGAATGTTGGTAGTTTTTTGTCCAGAGCACTCAGCAAATACTGATAAATAATAAGAGAGTATGCATTTACGAGTGATTTACTAACAAAAACTAGGAGCCAATGCTGTAGCACAAACTCTACTAAAAAGAAATGGGCATACTTAGTTTGCTGTCACCAGCAGAGGCATCTTCAGTAGTGCTAATGGAGGCTTGGACTGCAGACTCTGCAGGGCACAGATTTTGCTCCATGTTCATACAACAGTTAGCACAGCAGGATCCTGGCCCGTTATGAGATGCCATGAATGCTAAATTAATACAAATACATATTTAGTAAGGAGGAAATGATAGATGTTTTGTGGACAGCCAGACTGCCATATTATTTGGATTGCAGAGTTGTACTATAGCCCAGGCAGTTCTAAGGACATACTATAAAGATGCCCAGGGTATTTTCAGGAGCTGCCTCATACAATATTCAATCAGCTGAAGTGATCTGAAGCACTGCTGGTATTAGGGAGCCTACTTTGCTATATTCATTTGTGAGCTGTTGCATACAGAAATCTGAGCACACGAGAAATCCAGAATCACAGGTAATATCTGACAAAGGTCTTTGTATCTTAGAAATTTAGCCATCAACATCTGCTGAGAGGGTTCTGTTTTAGATGAGATTTACGGAAAAGCTATTGATTAAACTACAGCTTTAGCTCTGTTTACCACTTACACACACATACACAAACAATTAAATACATTATCAAGCTGAATAGCATTTCAAATTATAGGAGTTTCTGCTTTCAAAAGCACTTAAAAACATTATCCACAGACATACATATATATGTTTGCACTGTTTAATTGACATTGTTTTCCCAACTCCTTCAAGTCACCTGTAATATCAAGTCAATTAAGTATTATTTTCCCAACCTATTTACTGAGCTACCTAGCAATCAATCCACCTACACACAGAGAGAACAAATGCTCATGGGGATGGTAGATCTTAAAAATACACTGAAAACCTGTCAGCCTTCTCCAATGGCAGCCAGGCTCATAGCTTTGCAGGATTACACAGCCTGACATCTTGCAGAAAATAAGTCCATGGGATAAAAGCTCCATATTCTGACGGTACCATTCCTTCTCTGTAAATCAATACACTCCTGTGTGGAATAA
Organism: Pachyramphus minor; assembly: GCA_013397135.1. Classification (NCBI taxonomy): domain Eukaryota; kingdom Metazoa; phylum Chordata; class Aves; order Passeriformes; family Tyrannidae; genus Pachyramphus; species Pachyramphus minor. The sequence continues at coordinate 806,321 of VYXB01004451.1, forward strand.
TGTTACTATTTCAAGTTATACTCATGCTAAATATGTTTTGGATTATATTGGTATAAATAAATAGCTGAGACCACATTTCTTTTCCGTCTCTGGTCATGAAGTCATTCTTAGAACAGAAACTAGTGCTGGGGCAGGTCACTAACCTGGAACACTTGGGTAAATCAGGTTTGGTTCCTGCCACTGGCACATACTTCCCAGGTGACCTTGGGCACGTCACACAGAGCCTGACATCCAAAGAGGTTGTGCACCTGGTGAAGATGCAGTAAATCCCAGGTTCTTGGTATCAGCTGGTCACCCCATCTCAGCTCACAGCACACTCAGTTAAACAACTAATCATCTCCAAAATATATTAAACTTTGTTATGTATGTGTGCATGGCAGCGGTGAAAGAAACAGAGATAAGATCGAATCAGTTGCTTTCTGTAAAACTATTCTCAGTGAGGGTCAGTTTGGCTCACAGGTGGTGTATTTGCAAAGTCTCATTGTGATCTCTCTTGCCAGGAAGCATGAGAGGTCATGGAACAGGAGAGCTTGTCCTGTCCTCTGCCACTTCAAGCTTTGCCACATCTCTGAAAGGAGCTCCCACTGCAGCTTGATGTATGGGACTCATCTAGTGAAAGGGCACATGATGCCATCAACAAATACCTTTTTGTCTGTGTTCTATTCCCTAACCTTGTAAATCAAAGAATTAGACCATTTTTTGTCCTCCCTTTGTTTGTGCTGCATCTCAGACTCCATCCCTGAGCACCAGTAATGTCCCCAGCACAAGCGGGCTCCAATTAACACAGGAAAATCTGGGTCTTTCAACATGAACCAAAGAGGAATAAATCCTGGCCTCACACTGCACAGAGCCAGCGTGAGGCTGAAATCAGAGATGGCTATAAAGCTCTTTCAGAGTGAAAACCATTATTATTATTGTTTGTATTGCTTCATTTAGTAGAATGGCAAGTCATACCCCTGTACAAACACATATCTTTTTCGGCACCAAGCCAGACACTAAAACAATAGTAACTGTGACTTGTCAGGTGAGACAAGATCAATCGGGCTAGGATTTGGACTTCAAATCACTATTGGAAATAGAGCTTCCTGGCAGCTAAAGCAAATTAAATTAAAACACAGGTATTCATACTGCCAGGGGATCTCAAAATGAAATCTAAAGGGCTTTTTTTACAGAGATCGGAGGGTAATGCAAACAAATGCCCATGAATATTTGTTCACATTTTACACACCTTTGCTTTGGACATTTTAAACCACCTCCAGTACTTCAGTGTGTGTTCAAGTGATCCACATTTCATGGTTCAAAAGTCACAGCATTTCAGTGTTCACTGCAAATAGGCTGTCTAACATTTTCAGTTGGAGAATAACACCAGATGAATCCCCCTGCTCAGCTGTATCTGTTAAGACAGTCAACTTTGGAATTCAATACCAAGTGAAAACTCGAAATTTCTTTTCTCCTCAGACCACACTAGTTTTAGCAAAGGGAACTGCTTAGTGTTTTCAGAGTGATGTTGCTTTTTTTTTTGGCCTTCTACGCTCATCTCGATCAGGGCTGAAGAAAGGTCTAAAACTCCAGGCTCTTTGCTACTTTATCCCTAATATCTGTTCCTCCATTGATGCCCTCTGAGCTAATCTTGCCTCACTAACCAGCTGCTGTGCCTACACATCCTGTGTGATGAGACACACTGGCAGCTGTCACAGCATCGCCCAACCCGTTGTTTGAGAGGGCGCACGCGCAGTGCTGCCACAGCACTCGTATCCTGCCTTTTCATCACCTTCAGAGCGAACAGACCACAAGGCAGGAACAGAATTTTAGTTTAAATCAGCCACTGCTATATACTGAGGATAGTTCTGGAACAGACATTTTATCCCTTATTGTTCTTTTTCCTAAGAAAAACACATTGCCTTCCATAAATCTTTGCTCTGAGCCCACAGGGTCATCAGTTTGCCAAAAGAGCAATTATTGATTATACCCAGTCTACAGCTTCTGTCGCTGTTCCTGAAAGTGTGTGTCCATTTCTAATCAGACCTAAGGTTACAGCATGGCTTTTGTCATCTGCTTTCCTGGGAAACACCAATATCCCAGCAACATCCACAGCCAGTGCAATGATATAAAGCACCAGAAAGAATGGGTTCTTAGTAAAGGATCTTCTCTTATTAGAATCCCATATTTTAGCAAGGTTGATGCCCTACATATCAGTCAAATCAACTGCAATTGCAGTCCAACCTCTGGATCTGTCTGAGCAGGAATCTCTGCCAACTCCTAGCACATTATAGCTTAGAGGAAAAATTAGGCAGCATTTCAAAATACCAGTTAGGTGTAAGATTGAGCCAGGCATTTAAGAGTAATGATCAAACACTTGAAATTTCAAATTGGGTGTTCTGATCTTTCTTGCTCACCAAACGATCACAATCTCACCGAGGGACAGTAAAAGACTAACTGATGTTCAGGGGTTTTACATGAAAACTTCAGCCACTGCTGGAACTGACTGGCCCCAGGAAATTCCAGTGACACTCCTTCTTAGATCATTAGTTTGAATCAATGATGATGGCTTGAAGGGGCTACTGTGAAATGAGTTGCTAATAATCATCATATGTACAAGACAGCATTTTGGAGTGGGTTGGGACACCCCATGTCAGCCTTTACTTTATGTTCATGTGTATAATCCCCATATCAGATAATTCACACCCATTTAAGAGTACCAGCCTGGGAAAATAAATCCTCAGATAACCCGCACAGTCAAATAATCCACCAAATCAGATGTGGTGGGATGACTGGAGATAGGGAAACTATTAGGACAAAAGGCACAGACCGTGGGAGTCAGAAGCAGTGGAGCTTGACGAGGAAAAGGGATGCTGAGGTAAATGTCCCCTCATCTTATCCATAAGTGTGGGCAGAGACCACGCTGTTCCCAGAGCATTTTGGCTTGTTTTTTTCACAGAGAATGAGCAGCCTGTTCATGAGAGAATGTAATACTATATGGAATAAATGAGATTTGAAAACTGCATATTTTCCACCCACACTACAATGGGCATTATTGCTGGCAGCCAGCAGTGGGAATAGCTGGGTAGACAACCAGCCTTAATTAGGAGGAAGGCATATTCTTCTCAGGAGAAAGGTAGGCTTGCAAATGTTTGCATCGAGCACATTCCACAGATTTCAGATGTAGCACCATTTGAAAAGCAAGGTCTGATTGAAAATGAGTGCACTGTAGGGCATCATTTTCAAAGTTCTGCACAGAATATTCCTCCAGACAAGCGAAGGAGAAGAGGGTTTCAGATGCTGTCGCTTACTCTACGAATGGTAGGTGACGCATTCATCCAAAATACCAAGTGTCAGAAGCAAGGGGCACAATGTCTGCAAGGGCTGAGCCCTCTGAAACACCACAGACCCCTGAGCTGCCATTTGAGCAACTCAAGTTGAGCAAGAACATTGGTCAAGTCTGGGTTCTTATGCAGTCTTAGCATGTGTGGACAAACCTGGTCCGCACTGATACTGGGAATAAGCAAGTTGGACGGTCTGTGCAAGGTGTGAGCAATTACACCCCCTTAAATCACAGTGATGTTATTATGGGAACTTCCTTTGGGGCCACAAGGGGCTAGGAAGGCCAGACAGATCAAGAGTTCCTCAAGCAAATATGGCCCTTCACTCTTGGCACATCTCCAGCTGACCCTCAGGAGCGTTAATCCATCACGGAGCACAGCACTGCTTCAGCTGCCAGAGCTCCCATCAGAGAGGTGGAAGAAGTCATTAGGAAGCATTTTGCAAAAGGATTTCTCATGTAACATCAACATTTGTAGAACAGTTTCTATGCCCTTCCTACATTGGTGGTGTTTTTAGAAAACTGTTTGAAAACAAAATGCTGATTATTCTTCATGGTGACAAACTGAAATGTTGTATTGTTTATACTGCTTTGGAAGTGTTTCAGCTGCAGGCATCTGAACCTGGCTTCATTTCACTTCTGTGTGGCTTCCAGCCTCCCCTGGAGACACACTCACACACAGGCAGCCCTGTCCTCTGAACTCCCACTAGCAGGCTGCCACCAAGCCAGGAGGTGCTGCTTCCTCTAAAGCAGTACTCAATGTCAGCACATGAATCCACTGACAGATGGAGACTGAAAGTCATGAAAAAAACAGTCCTGCCCTAGAGATTAATCCATCAGCTTCCCACCATGTCTCGCTCCTCTTGCTCACCCAGCTCACCCAGGAACTCACTCCCTAAATTCCCCTGGAAGATGACTCTCCTTAGGGCCAAAGCACAAAGCTGCCAAGAAGCTGGCGGAGCCCGGGTTTTGTTGTTTCACACTGTAATTACACATTAAGATTTGGAATGTTTTTCTGGGTTTTTTTTTCAGAGGCAGCTGAGTCTCTCCGTCCTGTCCCATCCAGATGGTTCTCCAACTGGATACGAATCTTCAGACAACACTTTTCAAACTTGGACTGAAAACCCAAGAACAACAACAAAAATTGTAACTGAGTGAATTCTGTGGGTGTGAAAAAAACAAAGCTGTGAGAGGGTGGGAGAGAAGAGCCCAATCCCCTAAATGCCTCCAGTATCCATAAGAGGCACTCAGACCAACTGTACCTGAACTTTAAGGCATGGCCTTATTACGTCTGTGCTTTCAAAATACCAAGCCAATGTGGCCTGTGTTCAAAGTAAAGTGTGATGCAGTTCCTCTAGTTGATATAGAATGTTATGGTTTGGGTTGGGCTTTTGTTTTTTGCTTTAAACAAGAAAAGGCCATTGCCAAGGTCTGTCTGTCAGAACTGAATCAAGACCATAAAGTCATTCAGATAGGAACAGGAGCTGAAAACAAATAGTGAGTTTTAATCCTACAAGGTAAAGGATTTCCAATCTTCCCTGAACACTCTTGCAACTATTTACACAAATTCCATTCTATGAGTCCAAAGCCTAGGGAACCAGCATGATGCCTGATGCAAGAACAGCAAGTGAGTACATGACAATCCAGAAGAAAGTAAATTTGAGCTCCTTTTAGATCACCTACCATGCGATTATAAAGGAAGCCCCTCTATCTAAATGGCTTCATGTTAATTTTCTTCATCTGTTTCACACTTCTCCCCCTTTATCTCCCCACTTCTCCAACAATACAAATGATGTTGGCTTGGACATATTTTCTCTCCAGCAGTTCAATAATTTGGAGACAGCGATGCATCAGAGCTCTCTGTTGGAAAGCACATTCAAACATTTACTATTCACTCCTACGCTGATTACTCACTCAGAATGCCTAAAAAAATAATAATAGCAACATTAAAACCCAACAAAAATACCAACCTGAATCAAAAAGAGGAATATAGAAGTGTACAGCACTAAAATAAACTCTGGCTCCTTTGCCAAACTCATTAATAATTTTGGCTTTCCAAAAAAAAAAAAAAAGAAAAGAAAAAGATTTGGATTGCTCTGCTCTTCAAGTATCAAAACATCCAATTAACACAGCTAATTAGCGTCACAAACAGCAGTCAAAAGAATGGTAATTTAGATTCAGGATTTCAAAGGTTTCTTAATCCCAGGCCAATGCAACTAATCTCTCAGAGGCTGAAAGTGTTTTGTTATTGCAATGCAATTGTATAGCATCCCATCAATTAGTGGCATTGCAGGGAACACTCTCTTGCATGATTCATTTGTATAATCAGAACCCCCCCAAAAAAAACAGGGGGAGGGGGACAAGAAGGAACAGAGAAAACTAGCTCCTTAAAATATGCAGTATCAATTTTTCCAAATAATTTATACCATAGCTGGAAATGATTGTGAATAACACCACATCCTTCCCCAAACTGAGCCAGCAGGCTGAAGGGCTTTTGCTAGTTTTTAAGAGATTAATAGGACAGGTAAATCCAGCCCCACAAGTGACATCAGCTGGCCTGCAATTGGCTCATATGAACATTTTCTTAGAAAGGGGGTGGAAGGAAACACATTTGAATGAAAAGATCCCTTTCTCACCAGCCTTCCCTTTATGCAGGAAACACAGAAATGGCAAGACTCTCATCAGACAGACACTGTTACATCCTCAGCACAGTTAACTGCACAGTACCCAGGGATTTGACCCCAAAGCTCCTGGCAATCCTTAAGTTTACCACATATCTTACATCATCATTCACATTTCCAAAAGCCCAGTTTTTCCAGTGGATGGGATTGGAGGAGTATTCAACAGCACTGTTGGAATCACTGTTCTTGTCTGGGCTGCAGAATTCAAGTTAAAAAATTAAGATCTGAGGTGTAGCTCTCTCTATTTGTCCATTTTAGAGGTCAAGTCTACTGGAAGGCGAGCAAGGTACAAGTTCAGATAGAAATATTTTCCATGTTACTCTATAAGTTCTAGACCAGCTCAACCTTAGTTTCTCTCAAAGCTTTCACATTTTTACCTTCTTTCATCCTCTGCTGCCTGTGCCTTCCCAAAAACATTGCAGTCTTTCGACCTTCTGCTGAATTTATCTGTATTTCAGATTAAAAGGGCTTGAATTTTGCACTGTACCTTTCCCAGCACCAATAGACTAGGATGCCTTGCACCGAATCCTTGTTCTGGCCTATAATGTAACCTTGCAAGTCACTTGTACCTCAGCTTCCCTGACTTTAAAGCACTGCTAAGCAGTCCCAGACTATGCTCCAAAAGGATGCACTGAGATACCATAAAGTTGGCACACTTGAAAAAGGAAACAACACAAAGAAGTGCCTGAGCTCTGGAATCAAACCATTGTATTCTGTGAGCATGAAAAGTTCAAGAGGATTATGACAAAGATGACATTTCAGAATAATGGTGGTAAATCACTGATTTACTTTAAGCAACCTCCACACAGAACTGAGCTGTTTGGTACATCCTGCATCTGGAGGAACACTCTAACAACAAAGCTTTTTCCTTCCAGCATATGCACACACTGCCCCATACCTCCTCACCACAGGGTCTTTCAGCTCTGTTTCCTGTCAGGCACACAGCTGTCTTCCAAACCATCACCATTTCTACTGCTGAAGTAGCTGAGGGCTCCACCATTCTGGAAATCTAGCCACAGAATTTTGTCTATGCTTAGAAGAGGCTGGGGGGTAAAACACTCACTACAAAGTAGCTGGTCCTACCCATAGCATAGGTCTGAGAAAAGAGAGAAATCCTGAAAGCAAATGGACTTGAATCAAAACACGATCAAGCTGTTGGAAAATAGATTATTTATGACAGGAGGGAACCTTTGCCCTCCTCAGTCCTCATTTCTAGCTCCTGTATCAACAACTGCAGTTTAATAAGATTACATTGAATGAGACAAGCCACGAGTAGAACAGGCTCTGTAATGAGTTAAGTGCATGGTCAAATCTAACTGAAGCCAAGAACAGGGAACATACTTGGGACCACTGTCTTCATGAGCCCAGTAAATGATCCCAGTATCAGTTCTGGTCAAGGCAAAGTAGGTATAAAAAAGGTGTTCAGAGGTGAAAAAAGTTAATGCACAAATATAGTGTTCACTCCTGAAACCATTACCATGTTTTAAGGCATAAAGCACTAATGAAGATGTATAGACTCAATCTCATGGACTTATAGACTGAATCTTTGTCTCACTTATATTAAGCTCTGGCTGGTCTTGCCCACTCAATCATCCTTAACACACTCATTGGCATCAACTGCTCCTTTTGTCCTGTATAGACAGAGCTCCTCATATGCTGCAGGTTTTGATATGAAGCCTAAAAAATAGGTAATTATTAAAGGGTCCTTTGTTGAGATGGACACCATACTGGTTGGGTTGAGCTGTTGCCATTCACTCAAGAAAAATTAGGAGAAAGAAGACCTTTAGGAAACCCAGATAAAGCAAAAAATGTCTCTGAACAGTATATTTGATTAATGCATGTTATTAGAAATGGTCCAAATGGGAACCTTATCTATGAATTCCTTCACTGTTTTGGGACTGAGGAATTCTCAAACCAAAGTCTGCCTGCATTATTTTTACAACAGATCAGTTTCTAAAAAAGAGAAGGAATGAAACTATATTTATCTCTGGTTGACAATAGTCAGAAAGCTTACCAGTCTTACAGGATTCAAACCTCACGAGCAGGTATCCTTAGGAAAGGGAGTGACATCAAAGAAACATTTATACTACTTCTTTAAAAGTGCTGAATCGCAGAGCCACCAAATAACTCAATAACGCCAGGAACGCCAATCCTTTACTCTCCCTCCAAAACTTACCCTAAATCTCTGTACCATCCAGCTAAACTGACACTTAAGGCAGCACACTCTCACCTCACACATACAGGTGACAAAATTAAAACCCTGAAAAAACTTTAGGAAAACAACTCAACTTCTGAGCAGTAAGTATTCAAATTATGTGGCCCTTCAACTTTTGCTCTTCTCTTGCATAAGGAACAATTGCTACCAAACGATTCAAGGCACCTTCTGGTTCTGCCTCAAAGGAGAAAGTGATATTTTGATCAAGATGGTTCAACATTTTTTTATGTCCTGCTCCAGCTTGACAACAGAACTCATGGACAAAAGAGAATGCAAAGGTAGGAACAGATATCTCAAAATAAGACTACAAAAGTTAGAAGGTCGTTGGTGAAGTCAAATTTTAGCTGAAATCCTGCTTCTCAGCCTTACTGAAGCTCAAACAGTAAGGTTTGGCTAATTAAACCATGATAAAAAGCCTGTGCTCATAAATAAACACATATAATTTACATATTTTATAGTCCAGTGAGTTGTTTTCCAAACCTCATGTTCCTAATGTATAGGATAGAAAGAATATTTGCCTTCCTTTCTAAAACAGTCTGAAATTCATAAACTAAAAGATTATTATATAGGAGCTTTGAAATAATCTTTATGTAGGCACATTTACACCATTTTTATTCCTTGTCCTTTCTAGAAGTGTTTGTAAACCTGCAATAGATTCACAGCAAGAAAGAATCTTTGTTTGACCAGAAAAAATATCTCGAGGTCTGGAATTCCTAGGGTTAGTGAGCCTGAATCAGCTGCTGAAATATGATCTTAGCATCATTTCTATGTATATTAGCTCAGAGTTATTAGATAGGTACATAGATCTACATTACAATTAATAAGTGTAGCCAGGGAAAAGTAGGTCCCACAGCACACCTTTAGAAGCAAGCCGTTATTAATCAGCATTTTAACGAAGCATAATTACAACAGCTTATGGCTCCCACCAGGTAAAGCAATAATTATAGGTGCAACCAAATAAACAAGGAAAATAATTACCTATTTCTCAGAGCTAATATTAATTTAACCAGGCTTGGAGTGATGGCTAGACAGACAGCTCAGTGCTTTCGTACTGCCAGCTGGAAAAACTGTTCTGATCAGAGCAAAGTCACAGCTGCCATTGTCAAAGAGCAGGGGAAGGTACACAGTGGTTTTAATCTCCAGTCTACCTTCCAGATTTAACATTCCCATATGCCCTGTGCGTGAGAAGCACATCTTCTCCTGGGAAGAAGAGGTGAAACCCCCTGGACTGACAGACAGAGCCGAGCTGGAAGGACAGTGTGAAAACACAGCGTTCTGAGCAGGGTGAGGTGAGCACTGTGTGAAGGGCGGGCAGGACACCACACTGCCAGGGACTCTCTGATCTGCCTGACAGGGGCAGAGGAAGTCTCTGAATTAGTCTCTCCACCACAACTGCCTTAGAGTAAACAGTGCTGTTCAGATGGATCAGAGGAAACCATTTAATAATTACCTTGCAGGGCAATTTCTGCTCTGCCATACCTTCTATCCATGGAGAGTAGCAGAAGCAGACACATCAAGTGCCGCTATTATATCTGGAACACTCCAGGCTTCCTCTGGGTTATGGTGGCTTGTAAGCACACCCCCTCCTGGATTCAGTGAGGCTTTCTGATTGCATTGGGGATCCCCCACTGCATCAATGCTCTGCCTTTCACAGGCAAGTCGCTAGTATATGAAATGAAAACAAATGAAAGTTTTTGAATTTGTTTTCGTGATGCTCCCATCTCTCCACGGGAACACAAACAAAATAAAGAGGTTGATGATGATTTATTGCACACAGATGAAAAAGCCTGCATCCCACTGGTGTTTTTGATTCCAGCTCTAATACTGTTAAATATTAATACTTTAATGATTCTAATACATACTGGTGTTACCTGGTGATCCTAAGGAAGGAGGTAGAGGTCAGGGAGTATGGTGGAATGCTGCCAAGCACAGGCTATTCCTCCAAAAAGCTGGAGACTGCAGGATGGAAGCAGAAGTAGGAAGAGAAAGCAGGCAGGTAATAGGAATAGCACTGCACAAAATTGCAAGCCACTGGGTCAAGGCTGAGACCAAATGGTAGTGATGTCATCACAACACAATCACAGTGTGGCTCTGCTAAGCCACACTTGTCCTCAGACCACTTTTCAGTCCTGTGAATGTTTCAGAGCACTGTTTCATTGGGTACTCCAGTGTTTCAGAACAAATTACACTGGTAAACAGATTTGTGGCAACATCTTGGGCTGAATGACCAACTCTGCTTTTTGAACAGTATCAATTCCTCAGGCTGACACAAGCCAGCACAGACACATCTGACTGCAACCAAACAGCTGGGAGGAGTGAGCCAACTATTTTGAGAGTTCACTAAACTGATTCCCTAAACCAGTTCAAAGCAACAAACAGTTTTCCCTCCTCCCTGAGTGTTGTAGTGTTGGGTTGCCCAGGTGTGGGGGGCCAGGCTCTGCCAAAACCATGTGCTTCACACTCAGGAGTGGAGCATCCATTGGTAGGGTTGCTTTGGCTTTATCATCAGAACAGCTCCTTCATTCTCATTTTTCCCCCTCCTTTTTCTTCCTCTCAAGCATTACCAAGCCTGAAAACATTCAGTTATGTTTCCTATTTAGCAAAGTGACTTTGCACATTCATGCTGATGTCAGAAAACAAAGGAAGTAAGGGCACTCATAAATCACAAAACTTAAAAAAACCCTCAAAACCAGGAAACCACAAAAAGAGAGGAGGTGGGATTTAAGACATTTCTGAAATCAATAAAAACACTGCGACATAAACATTCCTTATGAAACCATGTTCTCCTGAGTAGCTCCAGAACTAATCTTTTGGGAGAAGGTTTGATATGTTTCAGCTAAGCTAAACCAAATCCCAAAGCCTTTTTAGCTTCACCATCACTAAATGGAGGCATATGCCACTCTAATTTGGGCTTGAATTGAAGACATGAATGTCAATTGAGTCAAGACATTTGGATATAAGTGGGGTGGAAAATTTACCCCGAAGGATAGATTTTACCCCTCGTGAAAGCTGCAAAGCAGGGATTATACAGAAAAGGAAGCTATATTGCCAAGAGCGGGATATTTAAACCCTTCAAGCAACTTCTATGCAATTTTGTTATTCTTTTAATTTAATTTCTTAAAATCTCTTTCTCTCCCCACTCCAAACAGTAACCATGAAGTAATGCACTGGAAGAAGACATGGTGGGGCCAAATCCTCATCAGCTGAGGCACCCTAAGCTCAATTTGAACTGACAAGGTGCCTTCATGAAGTGCTGATTCAAATACTCGACCTGTGTAACTTTCTGTTTCAACAGAGGGCATTCACAGTCTCAGGGCCTCACATGGTCCTGCTGCCCCAGAGCCAAAGGCCTGTTTTGCTGCCTTCCCTTTGCATGGCACAGAAATAAGGAAAATCTACTACTAACCACAGAGTACACAAAGGCAATAGATATGTTACCCAGATGTCCAGGTTGCCCACATGGGTTTTTTGAACTTAAAATGTTGTCTCACAGATCCCCTTAGGCCAGATGCGTCAACAGAGCTAAAACCTTTACTAGCAGTTAAGATGCAATTGGAATTCCTAGGACACTGGTGGAATTTAAAGATGTTCAAACCCTAGGTGTTTTATAAAGTCTTGGGGAAAACGTCTCTGTATTTTAAATGCCTCTAAAAACCTTCACCCGTCTTTTGCCTCAGTTCATCTATTTTAAGTACAGTAATAAGCATCATCCCTCGCCTCAGAAGCGTGCTATGACATTTCCTGAAATACATTAGTCAACTCTCATGAGAGGGCCAAGGGGCAGAAAATTCTTTACATAACTATTGGCAAGGAGGAGAACTCATCCCATGCTAACCATGGTTACATTTCACAGAAAAAAGGCTCAAAGTGAATATAGGAAGTATCTTAAACATGCAGTTTCCATTCAGCTGCTGACTAAAGAAAAATATGAAGCCTCCATTGAATTTCCCCAAATTTTTCTCCATGGAAGCTTGTGTGATACTCCAAGTAGCTGTAGGAGTCTTTCCAGGCAATTCAAATTCAAAGCTTTTGCTGCTGGCTGCCTGAGTCACTTGTACAAAGGTTTTCCATGCCACTTTATTTTGAAGGATGTTAACTTCAAATTCCAACAATAACAAAGGGAGGGTTTTGCTTAGCCTGGATGTAAATTTAATGCCTGGCTTGTCAAAGCAGGCTCTCTCTATCCTGTGCAATATCTGAATTCACAGGGCTGCGCTGGCAAACTGGTGCAGTGCTTTCCACAGAGAAGGAAAAGGCACTGGAACAATATGAATACATGAGGGATCAGCAAGGATGCAAAAACATCCATTGCTGGACCAAACACTGCAAACGGGGGACAAATCCAGGGAGGAGCTGGATAAAGTCCTCTGCAGAAAGAGAGCCTGAAGTCCACGACAGCTTTACCCAGCTGGTTGCCATATCCTCACACTTGATAAGGAACTGCACCACCATACAGTGAATCAGCAAAGTGTCTCTTCTGCAGGCACATACTTAGAGGAGTTACCTTGAGAACCAAATTCACCGGTTTTTATTTGCTTAAATGGTAAATGAAAAATATGAATAAATTACCTTAACTGACCGGTGTCCCTTCCCATCCCTCTGCCTCATCTCCTGAGCCTGAAATACTCAGACCTTACAGGGGGTCTTGCCCCCACCCACCTGTGTGACCTGACAACCAGAGGCGGGAGCTGCATGGTGACAGCGTCCACGAGGGGACCTGTGTGGTTGGGACCTCACCCCTTTGGCCACTCTCAAGCAGAGCACACAATCCAAAAGAGAGCTGCCACTCTCATCCAGCTCCTCTTTCTCCCAGGCTACACAGCCAGGATTACAAATAATTGCAGGGGTTTTTAGGTCTACAGTATCTCCTGTAAAAGTCCAGGCTCTGGGAGCTGTATGATTACTTGAGATTTCCCCAGCATTCATTTAAAAATGCAATTGTAGGCTTCACAGTTGGAGAGAAAAGCTTAATAATGCAACTGTATGCAGAGCTAAAAATAGACTAAAAAAAATTTAAAAGACTCTCAAATACACCTGGCAATGCTAGATTCCAGCTTCACTGGTGCATTCCCTTCACTTGCAGCTTTTCTTGAAAGCACGGGGAAACAGAAGAGGGAATTAAAGAAATGGAAAACATAATTCTAAAAGTTCAGAAACGCTGAGGTAAGAATTAGGAGGAGACACAGTGACAGAAATTAACTCATTTACAAAGCCTGCCTGGGTTGTTGAGGTCTCTTTGACTGAACACACTCAGCATCAAATTGAGGCCACATTGTATGCAATGAAAATGCCGATGAACGTCATCCCCGTGCAATGGCTTTAAAATTGATTTGTAGGGGGCAGGAAGATTTTGTTTCACCTTCCTTAGTGGGAAAGCCAGACAGAGCTTTAAGCTTTATTGACTCTGGTATTAAAATCACAGTTGCTGGTCTTTCAACCTGTTCCAGAATTGGAGAGAGGTTTTCTTCACTGTATGACTAGATACTGTGGCATGGTCGATTCTGTGCTGAATTGAAATTCATCAGAGCCTGCTTTGTCTCAGCAGAGTAATAAAAGCCTAAAACGTCATTATGCATGAAATGGTTATGGAGCTGGTGAAAGGGTTGCTTCTCTCCCTTGTTGCAAAAAGGGGAGGAGAGGGGAAATATCTGACCTGACAATAAAAAGTGACTGAAAGAAAGATAAATATTTCACATAAAATTGTCTCTACCTGCAAAACTGTGTAAGGGAAGCAAAAAGCACCAAATGGACCTCAGAGGAGCTCAAATGAAAAGAACCTCACCAAGGCTTGGTGCTGCTCAGTGCAGAGGACTCAGCTGAAATCTGTCTCTGCTCCCAGGTAACCCAGTGCTTAAAAACAGATGCAGTCTGTGCATTTACCCCTTTTCTTGATCTTCTAACATGAAGCATTAGCAGATACTCTAGGGAACCACACGGTCGTGACAGCACAACACAGGGTTCCCCTGGCTCCAATCCTGCAGAGAATTCTGCACTCACTGTACCCCTGTGGCCCCAAATGAGCATTTGTAAAAGTTCCTCGTGGGATCAAAAGGCCTAAGCAAGACTCAGCTTTCCTAATATAAATGAAATCATAAAAATTGATGCAATTTATGCAAGAGTCAAGATGTGACCGAGGGTAGAAGAGAACCATTGTAACAGGCCAAGACACTGTGATCTTCAGAGGCTCATCTCCCCAGCCTAAGCACTGCCTACAGAATACCTGTGATTTAGACAGCATTTTGTGCTGTTTGATGTAGACCAGGGGTGATGCACTAGTGTTAAACCCTGGCTGCACGTGCAGCGGAAAGGGGGCATCTCACACAGGCACTTCAGGATGAAGGGCACACTCTGTGCAGCTTTTCTCTCCAAGTGCCTATTAGAGCTAATTAGCAATTAGGTAATTGAATTATATACAATTGCACAAAACACATATGCATATACACAGATAAGCACCATGCACTAGTGCATATATATATTTGTCTTTCATATCTGTTCAGTAGCACAAACATATACAATAAAGACACAGGAGAAACTTTGACCTTGCTGAACTGGATGAGAGTTTGCTACCCTGCTTGGATGGCATCTGGGCTCTGCCTGTGGCCCACAGAGACCCCCCATCCCAGAGGCAGCTTCATAACAAGGCAGGCTATCCTCACCTCAGGCTCCCTTGCTGAATTGGGTAGCACTGGCTTCAAAGCCACGTTAAACATCCTTGAGTCACTAGACACTTTCAAGATTTTGAAGGAGCTAAAGAACAATTCCCAAACACAGGCTAAACAAACCCACAATGGCTGTGCTCTTTTGTAAATAGCTCGATATAAACCATATATTGCTTACCCCTGTGAAAAAAAGGCTCATGAAAGTGTCTGGTCTCCAACCCCCTTCAATCCTCTCAGAGGGGGTCTTGCAAAGCAATAACTATTAAAATGTTACTGCCATTTGTCTAATGCAATTCCATGCTCCACATCCATCTTTGGAGAGCTGACTTTCATTAACACTTCAAAAATAATTTAAGGTTTTCGCGGTGAAGGTTAGAAACTTTTCACAGCCCAGAGCTAATAGCTCTGCTGTTTACATGCTATAATGTCTTGATAACCTTTTCAAACACGCTGTGGCCGGCAGCTGGGACCTGTCCCTGCTATTTTTGTTCCCAGAATGTAACAGCAGAAATGCAATGACTTTGTGCCCCTGAAATGGTCACATTTCTTCTCTTTAGGCTTTGCTTCCATTACAGCACTAACAGAAGGGGCCTCACCTTTTCAAGAGGTGCCCGATGCACTGAAATACAGCCCTGGCTCTCTTTTCCCTGGAGAAATGAAACATGCTGATTGTCTTATTGGAAACCCAGTTTCAGGGGGCATAGGAGGAGGGCAGGCACTCTGCCTTTTTGATCCAGAGGTGCCTTGGAGAAGGCAATAAACCCACATGAACTATTTTGTTTGGGAGAATAAGAGTGGGATCTTTGTTTTCAGATGCTGCATGGACAAAGCCATAATTCTACAGTGTTTATTCCAACACTGCAGCAAAACAAGCTCTGCAGCTCTCTTGCTTTGCTTGAGCTGTATACAGATACAAATCTGTACTGGTGATATGGCAGGCTGGCAAACAACAGCTAAATGCTGTGGCATCTATAGGCTAGAAAATGTTGTCTCTGTTAAAAAGCAGGAATCTCACTTGCTTCAGCCTCCTGCCTGCTCAACAGCTGGAACAGGGAAGCAGGATGGAAGGAGGCTGTAGTATCTAAAAGCCTTTCTAAAAACATCACGCCGGTCTAATTTCAGCACACTGTCCTTAAAATTACTGGGCCAAGAAATGCCCTCAGATACAATTTACATGGAAATATTCAATCCCATGGAGAGCTCCAAGAGGGGTTTTCTCTTCCCTAAACCCAGAAGCAAATAAGAGCAGCTGCTCCAAACTGATAGTGAGTAAAGGCCCTGAAGCTCAGAGCATGGGACCAGTCCATTCTTATTAAGTTAAAACATTAAAAGTCCTGGACAAGCTGTAAAAAACAGAGACATGATCATCTCAGTCAAATTTACAGCAGACCTGGGGGCACATCCATAATTTTCTCTCTCCTGGGAGCTCTGCTAGATACAGCTTGGAGCAGCCATAAGCACCACAGCACGTGTTGCAAACAACGGGCTAAATGAGCCCTAAAAAGAAATCGTTTTAATGATCATCTTTCTCCTTTTGGGCAGGGATGTGAAAGGCAGAGGTCGATTTGTGTCAGGCTCCCTGTAACCTTCTTGAACCCATTCAGAAACCAGATGAGGTGAAAGGAGGGGCTGTGAGTTCTTCCCAGTCTAGAGAGGTTTCCAGAGGGTCCAGAGGCTATGGGTGGCATGGGCTGCTGCCACCACAGAGGGTTTGTCCTGAAGAGATGGATCTGCACATGCATGGGGTAAAGTATTTCCTGCTACTACAGAGTCACTGCCAAGTATCTTGAAGACAAGTACAGGCTTTTGATCTTCCTCCAAGTGCTTTAATTTTTTAAGGTTGAGAAGTGATGACAAAAACTTTTAAAAGATTTCTTGGCTTGGAAGGAGAGGGGAGTAAATCAAAGAGCAAGGTACACATCATACAATTTATTGTGGCTTATTTAGGCAGCCTGGCTAAATACTCCACGTAAAGCTGCAAATTCAGCAGAAATTTTGCAAGGAGTTGGCGTAGCAAATGAGAAGAGATAGTGATCAGGCTATAGAACAGCAAAACAGAGTCATTGTTAATTAAGAGACCTAAATGATGAGACCCGCTGAATTAGGTCAGTGAAAATGCCCCTTCCTGCTCCAGTTTTAGGTTGTGTAAATGACTTCAAGTAAGGCCATTTTCAGAGTTCCTGCAGTTGCCAGTGGGGCCATATAATGGACGTGAGAAACACCGCCAAGAAATATCCAACAATTTAGATCTACTCTAGAACTGGGTCAACATACGGCAAAAGAAAATTAAAGTCAACAAATGCAAAGTAATGTTCGTCGCCACACGATCCTTGGAACCCCTGCTAAGCCTAATTTATATAAATGGCTTCGAGAAGCTGACTACAAACTGGTTAAGCCTGCTGACAACACAAAATTGGGGAAGTGGACACAGAGAGGAAAGGAAAAAAGCAAGCAAAGAAATTCTACAGAGTCCTTAGCTTTGCTGGGTAATTTGGACAAGGTGCAGCAAATCGCTCTTAATGTTGACAAATGCAAAAGCAATACCATTTATTTGCAAGATCTCAGGACAAAATGGGAATTGCCTTGAACTTCAGCAAGGGGAGGCTAAAATGGCTACAGCAGGAAGTCAGCAGCCTTTTTTCACAAAAGCCAGGTGGCACTGCCATGTAATTAATTTTTAAGCTAAGAAAGAAATCAAGGTGAACAAAAAGAAAAAAAAAAAGCAACAGCATTCAGGTTGCTTAAGATAACCCCCCAAAAGCAGTAAAATGGACCTGCATCTATTATTACATCTTTACATTAAAGTCTTTAGCTGGCAAAAACACCTGCATACCTAATACTCTGCAAAGCCTGAGCGCAGGCAGGACCTTGATTTAAGTGAACACAGTACCCTTTGTGTGAGCCAGATGGAAAGGGGCTACAGTTAATTCTGGGCTACTTCTGAGTTACTTGGGGTAAGAACTGCTTTCTAGGGCAGTTAGAAATTTCAGTCCTATGTTACACTAGCAGTCCTAGAGTAGAAAAATTACAATCTCCAGAATGAAACCCGAGCCTTAGAAAGAAGGTGTTTTTGTCATTACCTCAAGATTGATTCCAGTCGTACCTAAATCTTTTGCAAGGATGAATTTTCCAAACAATCAGGACTTCAAAGCTGTCAGAAGATGAGGCAGTGAGAGGATAATTTTGAGGAAGAATTATCACACAAGTTCTAACCCTGTCCATGCCAGCATAGCCAACTGATCACACTGCAGCACAGGGCAGGCTACAGATATCAAGCCTAAAACTGAAAAAGAAGCAGAATCAACTCATTTTAAAAACAAAACTTCCCAGACTGTCCTCCATCTTCATAAAAAGCAATAGAAAGTAACCTTTTGTAATACTATTGTTCAATTCAGACGTTCAGACCAGACTGCACAGTGCTTTGGCAAATATACTACACAGACATGACTGACCTAGATACAGAGAAGTGATACATGCTGTAATAGTGAAATGAGCAGCAGGAAAACCTATAGGACTACTGGAGGCTATAAAGAGGATGAGTTCAGAAAGGAATCTAAAAGGGAGGGAATAAAAAATACAACACAAATGACATCACAAGTGCCGTAGTCAAGGAAACATGTTTCATTTTTTCCCTCAGTTCAGAGCAAGCAATCATAAAATGGACAAAAATAGGAATTCAGAGCCACTCCTATCTTCTTCCCTGAGCTTATACAACTTTCAGAGACAATAAAAAGCAAGGTTTAGTCAGTATAGATTTGGGATCTAATCTTCACGAAGGTTTGATCTTTCAATGTTCAGTTCATAGTAATTTTGCTCCTCACTTCAATGCACATTGCATCAGCCCAAGAACACACAGAACATTCTCTATGTAGTGAGAACGCCTTATCAGCCCCTTTTTGAGTAGTCTTTTAATCACCAACTATGTGTTAAAGTATTGTATTAGCTATGTCATTAATCTGTACTAACTGTATCAAAGTTAAATGCTTGCAACACTGTCAAGGTGCTATGATTGTATAGTTGAATTCTATTTTGAACCTTTTTATGAATGTCATCTCCTTTAGCACAACAGCCAACAAGGCATTGTGTTTCTTACCCTAAACTAAAATACTTCTGGGCCACAGAACCTGCAGAATGGTACCAGTCTCCCCCTTCCACTGTCAGAGGTTTCTATTCTCCAAAATTCAGAAAGCAGCTAAGATAATTTGCACACGAGCATGTCTCACAGCCAGGTAGACATCCAAAGAGGCATGGACACATCTCCTCCCTAAAACAATGCAGTCACAAAGCAACAAGCAAGACCACAGCAAGAAAAAAAAAAAAAAAAAAAAGGAAATTAATGAATGTCAGCCATTGTAGCTTATCATTAATTAACCAACATATCTTAACATCCTAATTTACCATTCAACAAGTTTATCACAGAGTCCCCACTTCTACAGAAGTATCTGTCCAGAGTAAATCCCAGTCATTTCCAAATGTAAACTTGACAAAGAAGATCCTTTGCATTTTGCATATTATTCAACTTTTTCTTGACCCAGTGTCACACACTTAGGCACCAGGGGATGCACAGGAGGACACACAGAACCTGGAAGATGCCCCCACAAAGACGTAGTCCAAGACTGGGGGGGGCATTTGCCCTGTGCCAGGACATGTGGTTGGGCAGTGATCACAGAATCAGTATCAGCTGCACCCATCCAGTGGTGTTCTGAACCAGAGGAGGAGCAGCAATGCTGCAATAACAGTGCAGGACTGGAGGAAACACAGTAGATCTGCCCTCCAAGTTTTGGGTGTTCATCTTACCAAATAAGCCTTCCATATGAGGTCAAGACAAGACTGGTCAAGAAACACTGTTCCTTTTGTTGTTTATAAATTAATTTCTTGCCCCTCTTTTACCAAATGAGCTAGTGAAAAAATATTGTTGTCTTTTATTTCCTTTTAAGTTATGGTATCTTTTCACATTTTTATATTCTTTAGAGATTCCTAATCTTTGAGTCAACATTGTAACTAGTATTTAGATACTGCATTTGGGAATCAAAAACAGATCAGTGGCTATTAAAGGTAGCCTGATGTATCCTCTGGATCAGAAAGTTTTTGATTTCCTGATTGCAAAAACTGGGTGAATACTTCAGAATTTCCTCTGCCTTATATCTCTCAGTTTGATTCATCTTTAGTACTATTCAGTAAAACTTTATTGCCACTAAAATCTTTATCAAAGTGCATAGTGTTGCCTGAGGTCAGACCAGTGAAGTCTTGAGCCTCATATGAACTGTTTTGATGCATAGAAAATATGTCTTTAACAATTCCAGCCTCTACTAATAAACTGGCCCTTCCCTAAAGAGCACCGACTTTGAAATATAATTAACCTCCATGTATTCTGCCTTGTGCTGCAAATAGCACCAGGAAGAAAGAGGGGTTTTATCTGATTCACTCTTAACTGTTAAATCATGACTCCTTTTATTACGTTTTTGTGCATTTCATCCTAGTGGGACACAGAAACAAGTTTGGGTAGTTTCATTGCCTGAATTTTCTGCTGCACACCAGCTGTCTGGTGTGGCTACATTCTCTGCACTGGAAAAGAACATTTATTTCCCATTTCTATACTGTCTTTACCACTTTCCTAGGAGGGAAAGATCTTTTCCCTAACACAATTAAAATAAATATAACAAAATATTTCTTCATACTATATCTAGGCATTTTAAAGCCATTTTGGGATGATGTAGTTATACAGCTCCTGGATTAATTCAGTTTTATATCTGCTCAATAGAACTGAAGCTTTGCCAAAGTATAGCCTTGCTATAGGGAGCCCAGATCAGGTAGGACTAGATTTTGCATGGAGGGCTTGCTCAGGGATTGTTTCCCCATATTATACTGGTGACCTTCAGAACACCTTGCTGCCAAAAATCAAGAACATTCAGAGCTTGACAACATTCAGAAGAGAGGACATGGCAGAGGCAGAGCACAAAAACATGCTTTACCCTGTGGACCAGGGGAGAACGTGGGGTGAGCAGTAGGGGAATGAGAAAAGAGACCTGGCAGGTTTAAGGGAAGACAGTGGACAAGAAGCTGCACAGTTCACTGAGAACACGTGGGCCTTGATGACTTTCTCAGGTCACCCTGGCAATTTGCTGCTGCAAGAGGAAGGAGAAGGCATCAGGGTCAGCTTTGCAGGCTGGGTACAATCCTGCTGCTGCTTCTGCTGCTTGTTGGAGGACTGGGGAAAGGATGACCTTGTTTTGCAAACACCGTGTGCCCATGTCAGGTACCCAAGCCAGCACAACACCCACCAAATCAGCACCAGGCAGATACAAACACACCCACCTCTTGTTTGCAGTTTCAGAGAAAGACCCTATTTAGCTCCAGCTAGGCAAGGACCAGCACAACATGTTCACTGCACTGTTTCTGTACCTGCAGGCAGTTTGTACTGTTCATTGCAGAGCTGTGACAAGCACTAAATTCACTTTTTCTCCCACATGCACTTTGTGTAATATCTGGACTTAGGATGCCTCCTCTTGTCATTCAAACTGTCTGCTCCACTGCTCAGAGCTGAGCAAGCTGGAAAAGTGAGAGGCACAAGAGCTGACATTCACAACTTGCAGAATTTCTTCCATAAAAAAGGGGTTTAGCACATTTTTTACCATCTCAGTTCAGATGGAAAGACAAGGAGACAGCGGCCACTCATGAGAGGCCATTCATGAAGGGAATGAAGGTGGGTGTAGAAAGTCGGTGAGAGAAGAGCTGTCCCTATAACCCTCAGAAACATCTGATCTTCCACAGAACTGCCTTGCTGACAGTATCCTTTTGTTGTTTGCCCAAACGCAGTCATTGCCAACTCTCGTACCAAAAATAATTAGACTTGTGACATTTAAAGGAAGGACTTTGGCAGGTGGGAAACAACAGAAGAAAAGCACAGCAAAATGCCATTCCATGCGAGCCTTCTAGGGAGCAGTGATATGGGGAAGGTACAATTTGACTGGAAAAAAAGCGGGATAGGAAAAAGAGGACACGGGTTGTTGAAAGGGCCCAAAAGGCTCAAGGTGTCTGCCTCACTCCTCTAACCTGTGTGTCTCTCAAGCAGAGGAGTAAAGTGCTGTCCCTGCTGCTTCCTGGTGGGCAGCAATGAAGGGAGGCAGACAAAGTGATATTTCTCTCTCTCTTGCCTTGAGCATGTGCCAGCAGAAAGCTTTGGCAGCTGCCGAGTGTTGTGCTCTGGGAATTTCTGCAGCACAGAGTGTTGGTCTCACTGCCGCAGTTGGATGACACCAGACCCGTTGGTGACAATGAGCCTTACAAGGAGAAGTGAAGGTGTAAAAACAAGATGAAATCCAAGCTGTGCTCTTTTGCAGGGCAGAAAGCATTTACTGACGTCAAGAGCTGAAGCCCGTTCCATTTGAGGTGCGTGTCGCGCCCAAAATGAATTTGAGAGACCACAAATTCACCTGGAAGATCGATTTCATGGCCTGAGAGTCAGAATATTAACTCTGCATTACTCAACTCTGAAACAGCCCCTCATTCTCCATTTGTGCCAGCCTTCCCTGCCAAAGCCATGCTGTCTTACTCTGCTGAGGCTGGGAGAGCTGCATGTCACCCCCTCACAGCTCACCGGTGTCCAAGGGGCACTAGAAAGGCAATTAGCAGTGAGAAGATCAGGGAGCTGTGAAGGGTGTGTAATATGGTGAGGCCAGGGAGGCAAGAGGGCTTGCAGGGCTGGGCTCACCCATCACCACGTGTGGGACCACTGTGCCAGTCATGAGGTCTCACAGCAGATGGGACCACACCTGATTTTTACTCCCAAAGAAAGTAACAAGTGGAAGGAAGGATTGCTTTCTACAGAAAAGAATGAAAGCAATGCTAATTAAACACTGTGCCTGCCTCTCTGATTTGGCTCAGTGTGTTTTGTTGATCCAAAAGCTACAGAGGTGACTCTGGGACAGATCTCATCTTTTGTGTAACCTGGATGATGTCGATAGAAGCACAACAGGTGATGCTGGAGGACATAAGCCAAACTTGCAACAAACTTGCACCTAAGATGCCAAACAGCCCCAATGTACACTCAGTTCTTCATCATCCTCACAGTGAAAGGAGCAAGTCTCTTTTTGGGTGACAGCAATCCCAATGCCCTGCTCTGCTCACTGTCTCACCTTGACCCAGCTCTCCACACATCACCTGCTACACTTGACAAAGAAGAACAACCAAAATAAGCCCTGTGTGACCCATGCTTCATCTAACTCACCCAGTTACCTTTATTCTCAGTCCAGCTCAAACTTGCCATTCCCTAGAGCAAAGGAAGAGGCAACCAGCTTGCACACAAAGACCCAAGCAACAAAGCAGATTGAGAGCAGAATGAATTGCAGACAAGGAGCTTTCGGAGAGAGGAGAGTCTTTGCTGCCTCCTCCTTCCCTCCAGCCCCTTGACCCACTCCAAACACATTGCAAAGCCAACACGGGTTACACAGCAACTAGGGGATGGGCAAGAACAGTAGCACTTGCAAAGAGAGGGACATACAGCAGGCAGAGAGCTGGGAGACAGAATCCCACCAGGAGCTAGTGCTTGGCAGCTCTGTTTGCCCTGCAGCAGTTTCTGAAGCATGGAGGTGCTTGCAAACTGGCTCCCACTGTCCCTGTGCCACAGCTCAGCTCTTCCAGGGCTATGGGGAGGTGCTTGGATCCCTCCACTGCCTTCCTCCAGCACTCCCCCTCCGCAGCTCATTGTCTCTTGATGCGCCCAGTGTGGGTTTCCAGCTCCTGACAGGGTTAATTGGCAGGCCCAGCGGGGGAAATAAAATGTTTCAGCTCTGTGGCTGCTTTTTCTGTCCTTGTTTGCTCATGAGGCTGTAGGAAAGTGCTGGCTCCTGAAGGGTTACAGAGCAAGCACAGCAGGTAGCCAGCTGCTCTAGATCTCTACCATTTATTCCTGGCCCCTGTTTGTGCCCCTTCATGCTGCTCAGGTGTATTCAGCAGACACACAACCCCTGCTCCTCAAACCCCGGGCTGTGGGGAGCTGAGGGGCACGGCTCAGGGGTGGGGGGTGACCAGGGCTGAGGGAGACAAGCCGTGGGGCACAGCCCTGGGCACTGAGGGCCATCCTGCACCCAGCAGCAGCAGCTTCTCTAGCCCTTTCACTCTGGGCTGGGGCTGGGCTTCAGCAGAGACACAAGCCCCCTCCCATCTTCTCCTCTGAAAGCACTCTCATTCCTTTTCCATTTTCATCTAAGTTTCCAATGAAGATTTATTACTCTGAGTGATTACATTGTCAGCCAAATGAGCAGGGAATAGGAATATCCTTTCTTCTTGCATTCCAGCCACTAGTCCATTTGGCTCTCAGCAAAAAGAGCAGATTTAGCATGATTTTAGTCCCCTTTTCTTCCAGGTATTATTTATTTTCAGGCTGACAGCATGTGGGAAAACCCATCAAGAGCCACAACCTTGGGGCATGAAGCTGGGTTATTATTCACCTATTTAAAACCTTGAAGGAATGGGGTGGTCACTTAAGTGTAAGTCATGTAAAACTCCAAGGCAAAGACTCCCTATCAGTACTGAAGACCAGTCAGATGTGGCATGAGAAGCAACTAAGAACAGGCAAAGGGGGCTGTGGGGAAATAGAAATGTCACAGCAGAAGACATCAATAGCTCCCATCCTGTACTCCAAAAACAGGCATTTTACACAGGATGACAATCGTCAAGGAGATGAAGCATGCACGGATATGCAAAGAGATTTTACACAAGACCTATGAGATCAAGATTTGTTTTTTGAAGATTGGAGGGTTTTTTGTTGTTGGCGTTTTTTGGGGGTTTGTGGTTTTGTTTTGGTTTGGTTTTTTTGTGTGGGTTTTGGTTTGGTTGGTTGGTTTGGTTTTTTTTTTTCTTGGGAGGGGTTGATTTTGTTTTTAATTTTCTCTTCCTTGTAATAAGAATATTCCCCTATCATGTGAGAAAGCAGCAGTAATGCTATGCTATACCTGAATGACAAGGACACAAACCCAAATGTAAATAAAAAGAATACCCAACTAGTCTGATTTTAGTGCCCACCTGTGAGAAATGCAAGTAACAAACAGATTGCACCAAAAAAAACACACCCCTCATGCTGGATTTCTGACATAACTGGTTAGATTATTAAAATGGTAATCAGTAAAAAGGGCAATTTCAATCAATCAACTTCATCTCCTAAGGAGAAGCCACAGGAGGGAGAGTGAAGGAGTCAGGAGATCTGGTTGTGCAGATTTAGGCAAATCACTTTGCTCTGTATGCCTGTTCCATTTTCCTTTTATCTCACTAGACTGTGTCCTAGCCCTGTGTCATCGTCTAGACAACGCCATTTCTCCTGTCCTGCATTTTCATCCAAGGAAAAAACTAGGAGAGGAAAGGACAGGCACCGAGTCTGCAAGCTCTTTACAGAGCCACAAGCATCCCTAGTCACCAGTAAATAGCCAGAAAATCCTCTGTCAAAACGATCCTTTTTTCTTTCCTTGTGCTGGTCCAACAGAGAACGACAACTTGCTATTCTGTGAGCCCAAACACAGCACCCTGCTCGGGGAAGCTGAAGGCTCAGCCCTGCTGATGCACTGAGTGTGTCAGCACAACACCACTTCTGCTCTCAGTTTGCTTTGACAAAATCCAGGAAATTACACAGAAATGCAATGCTAAAAAAACCTGTTCTGATGGCAAAGCTGAAAGCCTGGTAATGGGGAAATGTGGGGAGGGAGATGGTGCAGCCAACCCGAGGCCAGGCAGGGAGACGGCAGCGGAGTTCGCAGCCGAGCGCAGGTATCGTGACATGCAGAGAGACCCCTTAACCCCAGATCAAACATAAGGTCCCAAAAGGCCCTCCATCAAAACAGGACTGAAGCATCCTATCAAGGTCACCGCAAACAAAGCTTACAGGAAAAAATACAGCTTTTTGAGAGACTGGTGATGGCAGCAAAGTCTGAGGTTTGTGCAGCTCCCCTCAGGCCCCTCACCAGGCTGCAGATGGAGCTGGTGGGGCAGGATTCCCGAACTGCCTGCACTGCAGAGCACACTTGGGAAATAAATGAATTGCACAGAAACAATGTCCCTTTGGGTTCTTCTCTTTCTCTCCATATTATTGTGTCACTGTGCATGTCACCTTGTAATACTGGGTTATTTATCATCACTGAGTGCCTAGATTGGCCCCGCTAGAGAAAAAAATCAAAGAAAGCAGCAGGGGCTGAGGTTTGATGAGAAGGAAACAAATTCTTCCCTTCAAGAGCATGTGAACTTCTGTGCTACCCCATGCACACCCACACACACATTCCCAGGCTGCTCCTCTTCCCCTGCCAGCAGCTCCTTTCAGCCTCACGCATCCCCGCTCTCTCTTCTCCCTTTTCTCTGCTCAGATTCAGTGCCTCGTTTCTATGGATTTCTGTGTCAGCTCCCACAAGGATATTCGCTGGAATGGACACATTTACAGGATGACTAACGTTTTGAAAGCAGGTGGTGCTATTATAGTCATACAAAAGCCACCTATTTTTGGTGCCTTGTGCTGTCATCCTGTTAGGCTACACTTTGCTTTGCCTTGTTATCGCACCAACTTCTCGGCACCACTACTCTGGGCTGCTCCAGTTCCAGGTCTGTCTGCAGAGGCCTGATAGAGGGGCATCTTTGTTCACTGCAGTGGTGGCTTGGAGCTCCCCCACAAAGAGAGGCCTGCGAGTTTCTCTCGCTGTCATAATTCATTTCCTTCATGAATCTTGAGAACGTACTTAAGAAAAGAAAGAAAAAGCTATGGTATATATGCATATCTAATGTATGCATGCACTCACATGTATAAATTTTCCTATGAAGAGCAGCAGCCTTAAAGTGAAATGTTAGAGGACAACTATGTTCTCTTTATCCTTATATCGTATTTCAGATAATCACATTGAAATTCATAAGGTAAATTTTGAGTATTGTCTATGTTCTCCAATTATGTCTGTTCACATTAACTACTTTAGTATCTCAGCTTGTATTGGCTGGAAGCTCTTAGCTTGTCTCATCATCAGTTCTTGGCATATGGTCTTACCTGTCCCTGCATTCCTGGGTTGGGTGCAAGGGTGTTGTACTTATCCACGGCCACAGACCATCTCTGCCTAAATTCTGTCTAAGCAACTGGGACTGAGAAGGAATGCAAGATGAAACACAGGCACAGAGTTTAAATAAAATCACATTATTAGGAGTCACATTCCCTGAACTTCAGTCCCAAGACCTTATTAAACTAATAGTGAAGTGACCAGGAAAAAACAATGTCAGCATATGACAGTTTAAAAATGCATAAAACAGAGCAGGGACCACTGCAGGAAGATCCTCAGGCAGACCAAAACCACCAGAATCTCCGATGTCCTTTTCACCTTGAAGGGAGAAGCTGGATTTTCACTTTCAGCTCGGCACTGTGCAAAACCTGGCAATCTTGACTCCAGCTCCTTTTACTCCTCATAAAGGCAGTACAAATGTGGAGGGCAGTACAAATTGTATGTATGCTTCCTAAAGTGGTTTATGTCAATCCAGCTTGTGTGTTAGGGATTTGCATTCACAGAGCCTACAATAAGTACAGAATTATTAATACAGCGTTGTACTTGATAGCTGAGACACTGCTTGTAACCAGGGCAAAAAAACACTACCCTTCTGCTATAAAGGATCTAAATGGGAATCAGGCTCAGTCTCGTCTCGTAGCATAAATGTCCTGACCTGCTGTTCCCTACTTTGTAAGACAATTCAGCTATAATCAATTATGGCTTGAAATGTTCCTTAAACATAGAGGAAAATCCAAAGCACATGCAAAGGCCTCTGATGGTAACTGATGTGATAAAGCAGTAGAGGAAACTCCTTTTTCTTAAGGCTGATTTTAAATCCCTCTGCAGACAGATGCAGTTGTTGTGCTGTGTACTGCTAACCTTGAACTGACATTAGCAAGTGGATCCAAACTTTCCTTTTCCAGCCAGGATAGGAATTTCTCCTACAGCAGCTGCACATTCCCCTCTCCCCTCATTTCATCACCAACCATTTCTTGGTAATCGATAGAGGTCAAATCTAGATCCCATTGGGATTCATGGTGAAAACTATTGACATCAACAGGTCAAGAATAGCCAAGAGACAATTTATACAACAGAGAGCAGAGCATATGAGAAGGAAAAGGCCACCTCAATCTGTAAATCGAGACAGTTACAGATTTACAACAGATAAAGATAAGGCAGGGGGGGAAAGACAAAGATAAAAGTGTCTTTATTTAGTGAGCTCAGATGTAAACGCAATGCCTTCACAACACTGTGCCACAGCAAAGCTTAGACCTGGACAGGCTGGTAAAACAGGGATGCTTTGTATCCTCCAACCACTACTTGCTGCCAGGGCAGTCCAGACAGAGAGGGAAAGCAAAGGTAGAAAAGACCTGCTTTGTTCCTGATTTCAGCAACCATCAGGAAAACATCCACTCAGTCGGCTGCAGTGGAGGAACGGCGCTGTCGGTGCCAGAAGAGGGCACTTGAGCTCCAGCAAGAGGGAGCCGCGCTGCCGCTGCTGGCCCGGGAGAGGAGGGGGGACCGCGCCGGGAGGACCAGCCTTGCCCTGAGGAACAGCTACGGGGAGGTGCCAAGAGGCATCAGGATGTCGGGCCTTCCTCTCTGCTCCTGAGAGCTGACACCGAGTGCTCATCCTCACTGGTTTTGCTGCCCTGGGCTTGCCTGAGTCCCCCTGTCAGCAAAGAGCTGGAGCTGGTGCTCTTGGATCACACAGGTCCATAACCCAGGTCCCTTCAGCAATATCGATCTTGTGCCAGCTGAAATTCTCTCTGTGCTGGAGCATTTTACAGTCACTCCCTCATACAGACCCTCTGGTGTGCACTAACATTTACACTCACTCCAGCCTTGCCCCACTAGAGGCATTAGTTGAGTCCCTTTCCTTTGCTCAGCTGCCTGTTCTCGTCAAACTTGCCCAGACTTAGTACCACTGAGAACTCTTTCTGGTTGAAGCAAAACAAATGGGCTCAGAATTTTAGGGTGAATGTAAATGAAACGCACAGACATGCCTGCTGCCCAGCAAAGGATCCTAAACACAGAGGCTTCCTGCTTTTCCCAACTGTATCATCTGGTTCAAATCCAAACTGGTCTCTGTGCAAATCTTACTCATTGAAGCACATAAATTGATCCCACCCCTCCAGGCACAATGCAATCAGCCATGCCTCATCTCCTTAGAAAAATCCTAACAACACAAATTTCATAGATTATGCAGAAACCTGAATTATAGGCGAGAAAGATCAGAAGAGATGAAGAAAAACAAACTGAACGATAGAGCAGGTATGAGAATTTAGCTCTTGCTTGGAAGCTCTGTTTCTTTTCTGTGGTGTTCCCTATGATGAATCTGAAGCCATTTTCTTGTTTGAGATAGGCGAGCACAAAGTAATAGCTAATGTATCTGAACCAGTCCATAAACTCCCACTGCATCCATCTAAACCATCTAAGTGGCTGCCTCAGAGTGGTTATCCTTCTGTTGGCATCCCAAAAGTTTCCAGACACATAAATAAACTAAGCACGGATAAATTGGGTCTGAAGGTCTGTTTCTCAGATGGATCTGGCAGCTGCCTCAGTTTATTGGCAGTTCATTTATCATCTCAAGAAAAATATTGATGGTTCTAGAGACACAGGCCCTTTCTGTGTCCTGGCTGAAGGAAAGCTGTCCTTCTGGGCAGACTTTGGAAAGAAAGTCAATGCAACAAATTCTACTCGGCAGAAACGTGAGGGATGCAGTACAAAGAGGAATCATTAAGTAAGGAAGAAGGAACACTAGGATGAAAACCCTGTTGGCCCAGAAATAGCCCAGTCTCACATCTTCACAGTATCACAGCAAGAATATGAGATTGCCAGACTGCTAACAGGCAATCATGGGCATCTTCTCAGGTGGAGGTATTACTGCTACACAGGAAGAAACAAGGAGCCTGAAGCTGTATTCTGCCAACAGAACCAGCCACTTATCAGACCTTGAAGAAATCCACAGAAACTCAGCAAAGAAAAGGCTTGAAAACAGAAGTACTGGGACTGAAGTATTGTAAAGTCTCTCCCCTTGGGCTTGCAGTCCTGATTTCACCTAAGAGTGTTAGCAGTCCAGCTGCTCTCTCCTCTAGAAAGACATTAGGAAGACAACTGGATCCTCTGAGCCATTTCCATCCCCTATCTTGATTAAACCAGCTACATTCCACTTAACAGCCTCATTAAGGATTTATTGAAAGGAAGCTTGACATCTTTCATGTATTGATGTGCTAGGAGGAGATCTCACTTTGGACGTGGCCCCCAACATTTCTCCAGCCAAATGTCTACAGAAACCAGCCCAGTCAGTGTAAGCTTTTGCTACACACAGCACTCCAGTGCCCTGCAGATCCCTCTTTGCTACTTGAGAGGTCTTCAGCAGTTACCATTCATACTGAATTTCTTGAGGGACTGGGCAACACAGAAAAGAAGAATGGATTGTCACCTATCATTTGGTCTTTTGTGGTGTCAGATGACAGATGCTGGTTTAATAAGGATTGCTTAGTTTTAGAAAAAGAAATAACCAGCCTGACAGAATCATGAATGCAACCTGACTGTGGGAGCATGTTATCCAGAAGTTGGTTTGCTGCGAAGAGTGATGCACACCAATCATAATGACAGAAAGCAAAGTATTTGGGATATTGCAGTTTTCAAAACTGTAATTCCTCCAACAGGCATTGGCTTCTATCCTGAACAGAAATTCAGATAATTTAACAAGTTCTGAATCCCTCCTAAATATTGGGAAAAGAAGAGTGCAGGAGAACAAGTACAGACTATTAAGTGCATCAGGAAACAAACACACATTGTTGAGAGTGTGTGCTCTGAAACTGAAAGCTTTATCTGTCAGTTGATGCTTGTACCTGCTGCTCATGTGACCAGGGTGGGATTTTTCCTGAATGCAAATAAAAATCACACAGCAAATACCAGTTCTGCCATTAGAGTCAGTGGAGTTGATTCTCCATTGCTTGGCAACTCCTACAGTTGTGTATAACTAGAGAGAAAATATAAGATGACAAACCAACTCTAGACATGGTTGCCTGATCTGGGAATATTTTTCTGCTTATGATGCACAGGGTAAGTACTCAGACAATAAATAACTCTGTTGGCTACCAGACTTCAAATGTGAAATAAAGGCAGCTGAGGGGGGCAATGCTGCTTCCAGTGTAACAGCTAGGAATCACAAAAATAAAGCTTGCAGGTGGCAGGCTAAAAACAAACAAGATGTTATTAAGCTATGGAAATCCCTAGCACAGAATGTTGTGGATGCTAATAATGCTCACAGGTTCATGGGAGACAAATCCATTGAATGTTAGCTCAGATATCGTCAACATGTGGGTCTTGCTCTCTTCTCCCAATAACAAGTGATAGGACTAGAGAAAACAGCCTCAAGTTGTGCCAGGAGAGGTTTAGATTGAATAGTAGAAAAAATTTCTTCACAGAAAGGGTTGTCAGGCACTGGAACAGGCTGCCCAGGGAAGCCATGGAGTCACCATTCCCAGAGGCATTTAAAAGACATGTAGATGTAGCACTTGTAGACATGGTTTAGTGGTGGACTTTGCAGTGCTGGGATAATGGTCAGACTTGATGATCTTAGAGGTCTTTTCCAACCTAAAGGAGTTCATGATTTTAACATCTCTGGCTCTGGGATCCCCAAACCCCTAATTGCTGAAAACCAAAGAATATTCAGGGAAAAGAGCTATATGCTTATTCTATTATTAAATTCTTCACAGGCACCTTATTTTGGCCTCTGTCAGAGACAAGACACTGCAGAGTTTTGATCTGAACTGACTTGGCTGTTCTGTTCTTAAGAGATGAGACATGAGAGAATCAGACCCATCCTGCTCTTACCAAAACACAAAGGTTTCTGAACACTAGATCAAAGCTGCAGGTTACCTTTAGTTTCTGTCTGAGACATATCCTGGCTTTGTTCACCTCTGGGTGACAAGAAACACAGTTGGTTTGGGGTGGGCATGTACTAGCCTTGGCTTAAATGGGTATTCTCTTCACCTGTGAGCTGCACCTGACAGGTGTCTGGCTTATCTCAGCAATGGTTTGATGGGGAAGAGGCAATCTGTTTTTCAGAATGCCATGAGATGTCCTTTGCTAAGGTTTGCAGAGATGTTAGGAGTAAAATTGTATAGGAAAAAGGAGAGTGAAGTCTCAACTCATCAGGGACATCCTCCGAAAGAAAAGAAGATGTTGGATCTGCTTCCTGTGACTTTCATACCTACTGTACTCCTTTGGTTTCTAACAATAGAGATGCAGCTGTCCCTACTGGAGAGATTAATTTTGGTCTCTCTGCTCATTCAGCCAGCTATTTTTCATGAAACTCATAGGAATGTAATATCGCTGAGACCTTTATCACTGTCAAATTCAGTTGCAATTGGTCAAGCAGCTGAGAAAGACAGACACAGACAGAAAGAAGCTTGTTTCTTTGCCAAGTTTCCTAAAAAACATCTCTGATGCCCTTTCATAATGTTGGTATTTGGGACTGAAAAAGCAGTAGTTAAAAAATAACTTCTTCTCCCACCCTAGAATTCCCTTTAATCACCAATAAGTTCTGCTGAGCCTTTAGGTAGCAAAATAAAGAAAAAATAGTTTAGGTGAAAGACACTAAAAAGTGAACAAAAAAGCAGAGACTGGGTGTGTCTGATTAATCAAACAACTCCTGCAAAAAGTCTGATAAGATGACAGAAAGGCAGGGGTAGGGCTAACAACCTAAAATTGCCAACAAGATGGTGAGGACACAAACAAGGCAGACACAGGGGAGAAGACTGAGCCAGAAGTGAAAAGACACAGACAAGGGCAAAAAGGAGACAAACGCGGAGACACAAACACCACCACTACAGGCCAGCAGAAAAGCAGAGACCTATCCCAGAGTCACTGCAATTTTGCTGTTTATTGCTTTTTGAAAAATGCCTCATTCTGAATGGCTTTTTTTCTCTTCATTCCCATTGACATTTGGGAAAGCTTCTAAGCACAGCACTGGCTAAAGCCCTTTCCTAACCTAAGTCTTCAACCCACAGACATTAGTCTTTAGTTACAATAACCACTCTCCTCAGACATTTCCAACAAACTGTTAATATCTTTTAAGCCCTGCTCTCCATTGCCTTTCAGATTAGCTTTGCCCTTTCCTTTGCACTTAAGTTTAGCAAGTGTTACTAATAGGAATTTAACATTTACCAAAGAATTATTCTAACTAGGAATCTAATAGCATTTGTATGGTGTTCTGAGCACCCAAGAGCCTCACAATCAGTTCTATATGCTTAGTTTTGTCTAAGTTGCTTCTAAGACAAAGGAAAAATACAAGTTTATGGGAAAGCAAGTTTATAAGAGAGGCAACCAGCAGTAAGACAAGAGGGCACGGTCTCAAGCTCTGCCAGGGGAGGTTTAGATTAGATACTAGGAAGAAATTATTCACAGAGAGGGTAATCAGGCACTGGAATGGGCTGCCCAGGGAGGTGGTGGATTCTCCGTCCCTGGAGGTGTTCAAGAAGAGACTGGATGTGGCACTTAGTGCCATAGTCTAGTAACTGTAGCAGTAGTTGGACTTGATGATCCCAGAGGTCCTTTCCAACCTGTCTGATTCTATGATTCTATCAGTCTTCCTGTGTCACTGGATACAACCCCACCTAGGCTAAAGAGCACATCCTCCACCAGCACTGAGTTGAAGACAGATAGTGGGATGCAGGGATGATATTTGCAGACATGTCTCTAAGATGCTAATGCTTCCACTGTCCACAAGTTCCCTGTTCCCAAGTAAGGTTGTAAATATTGATGGCTCTCAAGTCAACCTGTCCAAATTCCCTAGTCCAGGCTCACAGTTACTGAAGTCTCCTTGCTCTTCAAAGAAGTCACAATCCTGCATTCCTGCCTAAAACTGACTTGAGAGCATTTCTACAGGTCTGGATATGCATGCTGCGTACATTCTGGTCCCACAACCAACATCTGTTCTCTTCCATGTACCTTAGCATCCCTGGGAAAGAAACCTGTGTACACAAGAGGAAGAAAATTAATCTGCATCCTCATGGGGACCTCCTTTACAATGCTCAGGACAACACAACCCTGGAGCAAACCATGGTGCTCAGTCTAATTTGTGCCTTGAAATCTGATAGGACACGTAGGCTTTCAATACTTCTGATGCTTCATTCCCCTCAGGATTAGATCTTCAGTTTACAAGCTCACTTCTAGTTAAAACAGCCTGTGGGTCTGACCTCCTTCCCCACAGAAAGCCATGCAGGCAGCATGCAAAGCACACACAGAAAAGAACCAGTTCCTCTTCCTGCAGCAGCTAAATGCAAGACCATTTCCTCAGTTACAGGCATGGTATTTGATACCTGGCTTCTAGCCAAAAGGTAACTGGAATCATATGGTTAAATCCCCAGGAAGCATTTTGAAGATGCTTTCCAAGACTGATATTCCACATTTAAGAAAAAAAAAAATAAAAAAATTCTGTCTTTAAAACCAAAAGCCACCTTTGTCATAACACTTTGCACTTTTATAGCATCTTTCATCTGAGGCTATCAAAGCACTTTGAGATACAGACCCTAAGAAATCCATTACAAAAATTATACATTTCTCTAAGTTGACTGCAGTCACTTGCCTTAATTTCCATTTCTTTACTGATACTCACAGACAGTATTTGCATAGATTGATGCAGTCAGAGCCACAGGCATCCAGATAAACAAATCTACATATAAATATAAACTCTCCCCCCACAAACACCCTCTCTTACAGCAAAGAAGTATTTATGTACAGCAGTGTCCACTCTGTTGAATCCTGTGAGGGAGAGAGGTGTGCAGACTGCAACACCATGTACTGCTTTGTACCTTCATTCCACTGCACTTCATTAAACAGACTTTCACCGTTTCTTAATTTTCTTTGAGCAGGTCCCACTGTATATACCCAATATGAACAAACACACAGATTCCTTCTGGGTATGAGCCAACAGCTGCAACCCTGAAAAATATCAGCTTCTTATATCATTAACTGAGTTTCCATGGTGCCCTGGGGCAGAGATATTGATGCTTGACAGCATTATCACTATAAAGTAACTTTACAACTCTATAATTTAACTCTATGCTTCCAGTAATATTAAGAGCATTTGAAATTGTGGTTGTAAACCTTGACACTTTTGCACAGACTAGGGAGCTGAAAGAGGATTTTGTTTCCCTTCCTCCAACACAGGCTTAGATATGGTACTAAGAAATAACCAAATAATGGAGAGAAGATGTGTAAGGAGGTCGCTGTTAGGAAAATCTGCAGGATTAGGATTAATACCACTTTTTCCAAGACACAGAAAGGACCTGTTTCTAGAAGCTTAGCAGAAGAAGGATGGAGAGGTAGACCTCTAGAAGTCTTTTCCTAAGTATGTGCCTGATATACTTTGAAATCATCTTGGCAACAAGCTCTAGCTCAAGTTCAAACATAAGCTACACCAGATAACCTCTGCAGAGCTCCCTCAGCTTTATCACCGCAGCCTTTCATACCTCATTGGTTTTTATTAGTAATGTTGCCTTTACTGGGTTGGAATGAAGCTGCAAGTGCTGTAATCTGGCTCATGAGGATCTTCTCCTAAGGATATCACTAGCAGAGCTAGGAGGATCAGGACAGGCAGTTGCCAAAAAAGGAAATTTTAAAAAGCCCAAAATAACCAAGTACATTTGCCCTAGGGGGCTGGCAGGTCCATGAAGCTCTAAAAGTTATAGATGCTTTTACTGGAATTGTAGCTTGCATACAGATTTCTTTTCCTCAGGATAGGCATTTACTGAGATCCAAGTACTCTTTAAAAGGAATCTGGATGTAAGCAAACGACTGTTTCCTCCAGGGGATTTAACTACCCAAGTCCCCAGTCAAGCAGCAGGCAGCTACTCTCCTTGAAGTTAAGAATAAGAATGAACCCAGTGATCCCAACTGTGTCAAGAGTCCAAGATGAGAGATCCTGTTGGGCATCTGAAGAGACTCCAGTCAATCCAAGCTTTCATTCTGTGGCTGTAGCCATATAAATACATCTTTATGCCCACAGTAGGGGAGAGGGTTCAGCAGTGCAACTACATCCTGTTTAAGGGATGCAAGCTTCCAATTCCATTCAGAGAAATAGAAAATGCCAAGTGATTTCCTTGCGAGTTGATTCAGCTATACTGTGTTTTAAGTGTTGACATAATCTCTCAGCTGTTTGTAATGTGAAAAGATCTACCTTGGGATAATATTAGTAATGTCTCTTTTGTGTTCTCCACCCATGGTTTCAAAAATGGGATTTTTTTTTCCTGTTTGTTCAGGTTCTTTTACAAATGAAGTTTCATTAAATTCATCCTCTATATTGAGGCCATTAAATCAAAGAGGTGAAGTGATGTGCTTAGAAAAGATATACAAAGAAAACCTAGACCCTTGGTCCAGGGTTCCAGTCTCCTGTTCCACTCAGAAGTGATTTCAGTGAGTAAAGCCCTACTCATAGGTGACTGAAGGCCCACCTTTGGATGGGGGCCTTCCTCACCTGAAGGAAGCTTGAAATTAAGATTAAAATACACAAAATGCCATGGACATGCTGACAATACTGGCACTCACCCACCTTGATGATTATTCTCCCCTACAACAATTAGGCTACAAGCATACCACAAGTTCTTGCCAAGTCTCCATTGTTTCCATCTTCCTAGCTCATGGCTAGACTTTGCAGGACTAAAACCTTTTATTATCTGTTATGGGCTGCCTGTTTTGCAGCGAGGATCCAGTTCAAACACTCTAATAAAGGAATCCAATAGAAGATTTTAAAGCTGTTGATGTGAGAGTCCTTTACTGCCTCTCAGGTCAAGTTGTGATGGCTGCTGCTCACAGCCATAGTGGGAAGCAATTCTGGGTGCACTGTCAGAGCAGCGCTCAATCCTACAGCTGGGGATTCATCCTTCATCTCTTCATCATTTTTATCCTTTGTTCCTTGTCCAGCCATGAGGCTGGTGTGCATCGAGACAGCTCAGCAGCTGAGCTGCTGGTGGTGAGCCTTACAGAGCAGTTTACCAGCCTTGTGTCATAAGCCCTGTAAATGCCTAGTAAAACATGGAATTTAATGGAAGCATATCAGCTCATTTTAAAGCTTCTTCACCTGCTGCTGAGCTAACTGTTGCTGTGCTGCCTTTTTAATCAGTTACCACCAAATGTGTGCACGTGTGAGAAGGGTTTTAAACATTTCTGTGTCCACTTCCAGGCAAGTAACCGACAAGCCTACAATCCTCTTATTATACCTTCGAAACAGAGTCTGTTCACTGTTATCTGCAGCGCATGTTATCGTAGGGTATTCTGCAGAGCCAGGCTTACAGAACACATCCCTAATGTTTCTC
The DNA here is from genome assembly GCA_013397135.1 of Pachyramphus minor. NCBI lineage: Eukaryota > Metazoa > Chordata > Aves > Passeriformes > Tyrannidae > Pachyramphus > Pachyramphus minor. The sequence goes on from VYXB01004451.1 coordinate 843,528, forward strand.
ATACACCAGGTACATATCAGTTAGACACAGACCCACCAGGCACACACATATCTCTTCAGGAATGTGTAACAGGACATTTAGGAAGCCGCACCTGATGCAGTGCTTTGCTTGCCAGATGAAAATACAAGAGACACTCCAGCAGTAACCATTAGTGGCCATGCTAATCGAGGCCTGAGACATTCATGCAATCATGTTAATTCTCTATATTGGAAGATTCCAGAAATTCAACACTATATGCCCCAAACATACACCCCCTGCACAGTCTGAAGGAAGATCCTTCCCTCCTGGATTTCATTTAAATAGTGCAGCCTCAGTGGCAAATTTGTTTTTATAGAACATGCCAGGTGGCATCCTCTAAATTCTGAACCAATTCATTTAGAATACATTCAGTCATACTAACTGGCATAATTTAAAAGTGATTTTCACTTCTAATGATACTTTCCCATCCTTTTTTAAAATTTTCTTACTTTTCTTTTTAAAAAAAGGTTCTGTCCACACTAACAAAGTCAGAATTCAAATACTTGTCAAACCAAAAGTCTGTCTCCCATTTTCGTGCATGTAAGGTATCCACTTATCTCAAAAATTACAAAGTACCTTTCAGTCACCCAAGTCTGAACAAAATGCATAATCTTACCCAGTGTAGAAAAATATCTATTACATTCTCATGCAGAGGTTTTTATGGATCATAGAGTTAGCATGTAAAACCTGGAAAACATGACGAGATATATAAAACCCACCAACAAACCTAATCCATTTATATAATGGCATGAAAGGGAGTAGTGATCTTATTTGTCACAAATGCTGTAAAGAAAAGAAGCTGACAGGTATAATTACATGCCACCCGTGCAAATACAAGACTATTCAGAGTTTATTCAGTTTTCTCACCTGTCAACAGGAACAACATTAGGCTAAATTAATATTTCAATAGAACCTGGAGATCCTAATTCGCTTTGTTCTCTAAAACGAGCCAGTATGGCTAGTTCTGGATGGGGATTGTGATCTGGTCTCTTTTCAAGACCAAGGGTCCCCTCAATTTGAGGCTGAATCTCAGTTTCCACTTCTTAATCCAACATTAGAAGCTTTGAACAATCCTAGCCTCCCTGATCCTGTTTCTGTAGAAAAGAAAACAAACAAACAAACACACCAACCCACACAAACCAATAGCATCATAGTGAGATGAAAAAAGTCCTAAGAAATATATCTTTGAAGGTAGATTTCCATAATATTTGCCCTACCAGTTCACAGTTCTTGGGCTCATTGTATTTTCTTCATTTATTTGCTTGACTTGCTGCCTGCATGTAGCTGGATAGTTAATAGAAGCAGCCCTGTCCTTGGAGGCCAATATGCACTGACTCCCTGTGTCTTTGGTTCAGGTCCATTAAAAAATTTGAGCATTAATTAATCACTGACTTGCAAATAGCTTGGAAGGGCTGTTCAGACTAAATTGGAATGCTTTGCAATTGTTTTACTTTTGGTCATAGGCACTTCAGCAATGTGAAACTTCCTCCCCTGCCAGGATAGGGTGTATATAAATCCAGTGGCTACTCTTGTGTTGGATCAGACCAATCTAGAGACTATTTCAAGCAGCTCCATTTCTTTCTCTAACTAGGAAACTGCACGTGTGAGGAAGAGCTGTCATAGGCAGCACTCTGATAGAATTCCTCCGTGGAAAAGGAAATAGTAAAACCTACCAGGGCAGAATGCCAGTGGAGCATAATCCATAACTGTAGAAATCAAGCTGCTGCTTGAGCTTTCCACACATCACCTCCAAGAAGGATCTCTGATTTGGGGCCTGTTTTCTGCTGCTGATGGGCACAGTGACTGAGCTGAGAATGGAGCAGCTCTGCCTCCAGAAGGCAAGGCAAGCCAAGCAAATAGAGATGTTAGACCCCACACGTGAAACTTCCGTCATGTAAAGCACAAACCAAGAGTCTTTATGGAAAAGGAAACTCAGCCAGCACGATCTACAAATCATGATGGAGAAAAACATAGACAAGGGAATCATAATCTCATTTGTATAGGGGCTCTTTCCTCACTGTAAAAATTGTTCTTGTTAAATAAGGAAGATAAATAAGTAGCTGTCAGTACAATGAGCACTAAGTGAGGAAAAAAATTAAAGGTGAAACCAAGGCATGGGTTCTTGAAACACCAAAATACCAACTTAAGAAAATAAATAGCTAAACCTTAGAGCAATGAAAATGTTTTCCTCAGTGGCAAGATATACTACATCTGCGTTTATGGCACAAAGCTGTTCCTTGGAAACAGTTAACCTTACAGGGCACAAAAGAGCTTGTATTCCAAATGCTCAAGCCTGATAAGTCACTTCAATATATTTATCCCTCTCCTTCCCCCAAATTTCTCTTTCAGTGGAGAAGTCAAACTAGAAACCCTAAATAAATAACAATTACTTTCCCTGCTCCCTGTTTCTCACTCTTATTGCCTCACAGTGTCCCCATATACATGGGGAAGGATTATGCCTTGTGTGAAAATTTCCCCCTTGCTAGACTAAAGCTTTCCCAACTTCCAAAATGCAGTGGAGAGGTAAATAGACAATCACAACTAATCGTTCTGCCTCTGCAGTGTTTCTAAACCTGTGGAAATTTCAAAAGCTGCCAGGATAGAATGATAAAATGAAATAAAACACCCAAGCTTGAAGTATGGGCACTGGCTATTTGATTGAGCATGGTGACAAAAAGAAAAAGAAAAACATAAAAGCAGATCATAAGACCAGTCAGAACAATTCTACAAATGGTTGATACATTGAGATAGCCAGACAGATATGCGATTTTTGAGGAATGACACATTGCTTCTATTTGAGCACTCAAAAATGCCAACAACTTTGTCGGTTTTGTTTTCGGAATTCGCTTTCCATTTCTTTGTCAACTGGCATTAAAGATCTGTCCCCGAGGCAGCTGCAGAACCTAATGGATCCTTTAGAGCCTTTTGGCTGCAGTTCAAAGGCAGAGAAGATGTTTTAACTCAGTACCAAGGATGCACTTTCAACTTGCTATTAAAACAATAATACAAACACAGGGATAATGAGAGAATAAGGAGAGAAATGAAGAAAGAAATGGAAGACTGTGGAAGGGAATGGATCACAGGCTCTCCAGGACTAGTTTCTATAATAAGTGTGTGAGACAATCTCCTACAAGAGGGAAATGGCTTATTTGATCTAATGTCTTTCTCTTCTTGAATTTCCACAGTATGGAGAATCAATATAAGGGAAATTAAAGCATCAGGAGCAGACTCACATTTCCACTTGTGTGTTCCTATCTCAGCAAACTCTTAGTGAAATAGAAGTATTTACCTTAAGTGCCCAGTTCATATGTGCTGCAAGGGGAGGATGGATTTCAAAAGGATACAGGCTTCTTCTGTGTAGGGGACAGCAGAAGCAGGTCCACTCAATACGTAGCTGTAGAATGAGACCTCCAGAGTGTAGCAGTAGGATGTGTCATTTAACAGCCCGCCAAGGAAACGCCGGCCTGTCCCTGCCTTCACAGCATCTCTGTTGAACGATGTACTGGACTGCAGGAGGAAAAACACAGGGACATGAGAGTTCAGGAGTGGAACAACAGAAGGGTTGGGAACGAGTCTGTTAAAAGAGAAAGCAGCTTTATTCACGTTGCCCAATCTCATATACGCTATTGAACTATTTTCTGATTATGACCTGGGGAGGAAGCACAGTTCTGGCCCACAGGCTATAAATAATGCCTCACAGACTTTCACAAAATTAATGCCAGTTCCCTAGTTATATCAGGTTTTCTCCTCCCCTTTTTGGATAACATAAAGCCAGTCTGTCATATGCATGAGTTGAAAGCGAGCCTTCCAGATCCTCCATGCTCAGAAGTTAAGCTGTACTCCCACTTGGATATTGGATTCCTTCTTCTCTACTGCATTCCCCTGTATCATAACCATTTTCCCCCACCCCTTAACCTGGACTCTCTTAATCAAAGCAGAAATACAGTGGCATTTACGTTTTGGTGAAACTTTCTCACCTAAGACATTTGACTGGTTCTTAAATTAGGTCACAGAAATTTCCACTTCACTAACTTAAATGTTAACTGGGTGTTGCTCTCTGGGTGGAAAAATATACTGCACTATTCTACAGCATTAGCAGCACAGTATAAAAGGCAGTATTTTGTGCTATTACTGAAGATGTGGCTTTAAGAACCCTACAGCTTTATGACTATTCATTTGAGGGGTGGAGGGGAGGACTCCAAGTATTTCCATAAATGAGTTTTAGCTCTCCTTTGAAGGCATGACATCTGGAGACTAAAGGGCAGCTCATCCTCAGGTTGATTGAAGTCTCAGAGATTGTTCCTACCAGCTAGACAGAAAAATGGATTCTGATTTCATTTTGGTTTTCAGACTCTATTCACAAACCTCATAACCATTAGACTGAGCCAATCTGGGCTCAGCAAAACTAGTGACAACCACAAAAAAAATGATCCCACTCAGATCTGTTGTATAAAAGGTCATAATATCTCCTGCTGTAAGAATTTTATGTTGCCAGTGAACATAAAGGACCCTTAACATAGCTTACTGTTCTGTCATTGTGCCCATGGTGAATTCTTTGAGCTATGCAGTGTCCTCCTAAGGAGCCTTAAGGCTGGTATCTTTTCCTGATAACACATTGTCAATATTTAGGAATTCCACCTCTTACCAAAACCAGGGAAAATAAGATTTCCTTTTAATTAAAAAAGGAATGGTTCAAAATGTTACACTTCTCTGAGACTGAGAAAAATCAGACTCAGACTGAGCAACAATTCTTGATGAATAGTGTACGCCAGGAGATATAAAAGCGTGGAAATACCTGCGGGTTTATTAACATTCTGAACCTCTTGAAGTCTCTCTCATTTGGAAAAAAGAAGGTTTTCCAGGTTAATTAGAATAAGATGGAATTGGGTTTCTTATTAGCATTATATATAGTTGTTTCCAAATGCAACTTGTCTTTGTGGTAACATAATATTTAGCTTTGTGGTAATTGGTCCACAGAATGCATTCTGCTATGTACATATAATATAATTTCCACCAAATTACATGACAGAAGCCTTCAGGATATTCTGAATACCTCTAGGAAAGGGAGGTAAAGCACTCATAAGGAATGCTGGGGAACTTAACTGTTAATCTGATACTTGGAATAAAATACTTGAAGAGGTCTACAAGAGGGAATGTTCTCTGGAGCCTTCAAAAGTCTGCTGAGACTCTGAAACTGAGGGAAGCTTTGTTTTCAGCTAAATTTCAGAAACATAAAGGAAGATGATCATGCTCTTGGGATTGCTTCCTGAGTCAAATGAACATTGCCTTCAGAGGATAGTGCTTTGAGTTCCAACAAATGCCTGTGGTGGAACTTTTAATGCATGACAGCGTCAGCTGGACGGAGTCAGCTCAAAGTAAGGAGGCAACTAATGTGTCAGGTCAGGATATTGGGGTTTGTGTGCAGAAGCATCACTCACAAAGGGAAGGAGCTAATCCTCTGTCTGTGTCTGGCACAGGGAAAACAAAGAAAATGTGGGAGAAGTGACTCAGTGAAGACATTAGGGATAGAACTACTTCAGTGAGTAGGAGACTCAGTTACTGATACGGAGTATGTATGAAGATTATGGAATCTCATCAACTGTGTTTAAAAACAAATTGTAGAAGTATCTGCTGAGTCCAGTTCATGTCTTTTGGATACAGTTTGCACATAAGGTCCTTTTCCTATTTTCTATAATTTTAATCAGGCTAGAAGGTTATGAGTAGGTTTCCTCATAGATGATTCTTGGGATAAATCTTACATAATATTTTCATCACAGTTCTTGGCATGGTTAAAGACAACCATGCCAACAAAATTTGCTGATGACACACTGTGGAATGAATCATCATTATGGAGGAGGTTCTGAATATCATGCAAATAAAAAAGCAGTGGGATGACTTTGAGGGCCGGAGTGATTGTAGTCAGATGAAACTCAGCTGCACAAGTGCCAGGTCATGCACTGAAACATAATAAAAACCAATCTCTGCTATAGGCTGAAACTTCATCAGCTGGAAACGGATGAAGAGAGTCTGATGTGTTACTTCACTGAAGTGATTTTTGCTTTCTGGCAGAAGTTGAATGTACTTATTGGCAAAATTATACTTGCTGTACTTCAAAAGTGAAGCATAAGTAGCTTAAATAATTTGAAGAAGGTTTTGTAAATGGCCAGAAAAAGAAAATTTGGACATTTCCAAAGTTTTGAATTTTTATAATTTTGTTTTGTGGGGTTTGGTTTTTTTGTTTTGTTTTGTGTCTCTTTTTTATTTTTTGGTTGGTGTTTGCTTGTTTTAATAGATCACTTCCAGTTTCAGCTGTAAAAAATTACTTGAAATGGCAATGGCATTAATAAAATATCATACTCATTTCTTTGCCAACTAGGGCTGCATTTCCAGGAATAAAAAGAAGCTGAACCTTCATTTAAATTCACAAATGTAGATTTTGGAGGTTAATGTTGCCCTCATTTTAAAAAAAAACTCTGATGGCATAGACCAATTTGATGACTTGAGTGAAAAGTCTAATCTCTCATTTGACTCAAGAAGGTTGGGGTAGAGAGAACATAACACATACATGTTTTGAAACAGAGGCTTGGGCTTGGCTCTAAAGGAAATATTATTAGCCAAAATGTGATTTGATATTTTAGATGCTAAGAAGAAAATTACAGCTTAAAGAAAACTTAGGTAACAACAAGAAAGGGCAGCAGGTACTTGCTAGAGTCCAACCTTCTGCTCACTATTTCAAGTCAGGATAAACAGAGTGGAGAAATAAACAGGCAAAACTTTGTCTCCTCACCACAACTGACCTGGAGTTTTGCAAGCACATTTATTTAATTGAACTCAAATCTGGGGAAAAGAGGGGTGGGGTGGCAAGAGGGGGGCAAGAACACAGGTAAACTTGTCTGCAAATGAGTCTCTTGCTTTTGTGGGATGATCTATTTCCCTAAATCCCTTGCAAAGCTGAACTGAACTCATCATTAAACAAATGCACTGAGCAGGCACAGCAGGAGAACAGCTAAACAAATATTTATTTCTCCAAGGCTGAAACACATGGAAGTGTCAACAACAGCAGCAGCAAGAAGTAAAGTCTGGAGGGTGGGGGAAAACCAAAGACTTTGAAGTTTTTAAATAGTGATATTTGTATAAAATCAACAATAATGCATTATTAAAACACACAGATACATTAAAGCTCACAGAAGGACTTTGCTTCCCGGCTGGTGGGAGAAAATTCAGTGAGCAAATAGCTATCTACAGGATTGGGAGCTGCCAAGCAATCTAGTTTTAAAGGAACAGAGAAGAAAGGGTGAAGGATTCCCTCACTTTCTGGTGGCAAGAAACCCACCAGAAAACCACTCTTGGCTTTCAAACACCCTTGGGAGCCAGAAGGTGTGCTGACCCGCTCTGTACATCTCAGGCATCAGTGGCAGCTTCCCCAGGCATTCCTACCAGATTTCATTCCTCCTCCCCATTCTCTGCTGAATACCTTCAGAGTGGCCAGTTTCCCCACTGGGAATGACAGGCAATGAGCAGCCAGGCAGTACAAAGACATTTGTGAACCAATTGGACCGTATTCAGACATTGCAGCAGACTAAGATGCTTGGAGGGAAATAAGAAAAAAAAAAAAAAAAAAGGCATGTAAATTTTTTCTGGGGGGGTTTCAAAGCAGAAAAAAAAATCTTGGTCCTTGGTCAGACCTCTCAATGTGCCAGAACCCCTGCCTCTAGGGCAGTGTTGTCTCTTGGTTGGTAAGGACACTCTACCACACAACGTCTCTCCTCAGTGAATTCAGCCCCCTGGTAGCCAGCTTACCAGCTCAACAGCTTAGGCAGCTCCCATACTGCTGAGGGATACTCTTGGTTTCTCAGCACTGCTCCATCTTCCTGCTGACAATCACTGGAATGACTGCCCTGAGCAGTCCATGTTCCCAGACTAAGGGCAGGAGGGTTGTGATTGCCTCTGCATGCCCGTATCCATCGGTCACAAGAGCGCTTCCAAAAAGCAAAGAGGGAGAACAGCAGGTTTCCCACACATCTGAGACTGAATTTTGCCCAAGTCCACCCTTTGTAGTCCTGGTGAACTTGGAGTCTGAGTGGTTCAGTGTGGTGGGAGCTTCAGCTGGTGGGATCTACTCCCCAGTGTATGTGGAGGGGGATGACTTCAGAGGGGACTTGTGTCGCTTCAGCATCAGAAAACCTCACGTTGCACAAAAGGAAAAATTGGAGGCAAAACTCAATAAATCTGGATGCACTTTTCAGTGGAAGAAGAGTTGCCAAAAAAGGCTGAAATGTTAAGTAGGCTGTGTCCAGCTGGTGATGGATGGGAGCTTCTGTTTTACCTTTTACCGATGGCAGGACAAAGGGACTTTCTCCTACAGAACTTGTTGGGGAATTAATCTTTGTCATCTTCTGAAATTGCTCAACAAGTTAAGAAAAAGAGGAACAAAGTATGGCCACAATGCAAGTCAGACCTTGCCAGGCTCCTATCATGGGAACCAGGGTATGGACTGTACATCATTTATGATCAGCCCTAAGGTGATTCTCCAACCCAGCAAGAAAGAAAACAACAAGATACAAACGACTCAGAAAATTGTCAACCAGACAAAAATTTGATCACAGGCTTTGATAGATGGTAGAAGATGAATTTCTGGTGTATCAAGGTAGGGGGGGTTCCTGAAACCCAACAGATTTTACCAGCTGTTCACATCTAATGTCACACAACTGACTGTGGATACACCCATGGAAGGAAGTAGCAAACTGCAGATATCTTCAAAACTCTGAGCTCTAGTGTGCACTTGAATATTTTCCAGAAGATCATTTCTCCTCATAAACAGAGTATCTGTATGAAACTAAGACTAAAGACATCTTCCCAGTTGCTGTTATATATAGATGATGTAGGTCCAGGAAGTGCTTTACAATAGGATGGATCATATTCAAGTACATGCTCAAAAATCAGAGAATCATGTTAGAAACTTTTCCAGGAGAAGAGCAGAAACAAAAAACACTAAGAGGATTCATGATTAGAGAATGGTTTCATATTACAACACATAAAAATATGCTGGGTCACCCTATGCCATTTCCATAACAGTGCTTCACAACTTAGCCTAAGTACTCCTAAAAAAAACCCCACTCCAAACCCAGAAAAATGTCCCACATTTTGTTCATTCTCTAATTGAACAATAAACACCTTACCTACTGGTGTAAACAAGGATTATGCATAGAAATTGTTTCATGTTCTCCATTTATCAATACCAGCAATGGCCAAGTGTAATCAGGACTCAGTTACAACCTCACCAGAGCTATCCACTGAGATCTCGTAGATGAAAAATAAGCTTTTTATCCAAAGCAGGTCTGACCTCTATAAACCCTCAACTCACTGCCCCAGTGTAGCAAAAAAATAGTGATAATAAAAAGTTAGTAGTTAGTACTCAAGAAAAAAGGAATGACACACTTGTCATCAAGGAAGAATAGATGTGCCACTGGGAAATGGACTGGAGCCCAGACAATGTCAAATCCATCTCGGTGGAGAGTTTTACAGTATCAGCTATAACTCACTCACTCTCATTTTCTAGAATGCTTTATTGAAGTCTGCAAAAGTTAGAAAGAGAGCACAGAAAGACACTGGCTTTGGAATCTTTGCCAGAGAAGACTGCAAATAGCAATATTACAAACTGTGTGACCCTTCTGTTTGCCCCTCCTCAGGGAGCTCTAAGAGGGCTGCTGCTGACATCTCACTTTCCTCGTATGGATAGAGCCAATTCCTGCCAGGACATGTCCAGCATTCACTTCTTTCACCCTGCCATTCTTGCAGCTGGTAGCCACCTGAGCTATCTTATGAGCAAAACTTATCTCCTTACTTCTCTGGAAGCACTGAGGAAACTTCTCACTTCAAAAGCCAACTTAACTCTCTCATCACACCCACCTCTCACCAGCTCCATTAACTCTTTTAATAGACTGGAAAACATATGTGTTAGTGTTCTGGGGTTTTTTTTTTGGTGATAGACTATCAACTCTATGCCAACTGGGTCTGGATACTTGGAAATCATGGCATTTGGGAGGCTGCTATCAGGCCGCCTTCTTCCAATTTATTTGACAAACAAGCTACTAAGTCAGCGTCTAAAATGTAGGTAGAATTATTTAACAACAACAGCAACTAAAAGAAAGATAGAAAGGAAAAGAAAAGGGGAAAAAAAAATCCCCAAAGCACACAGCTGATCTGAAGGAGGTAGCAGGCAAAGATAAGGAAGCAGAAGTGTGATGAAATGGGAACAAAGTCAGAATTACTCCACGATTCGTCTCCTCTTGCAGCTTTGCCGTGTTTCTGGTGCACAGGAGGAAAACCTGTTTCATCTCAAAATCAATTGTGACTACTGATATTTGGGAAGAGGAGGTTTTGAAAAGTTGAGGGTCATTTCAAAGAGGAATACCATTGCTTGAAGTTTTTCCGGTTCCCTTAGGAACAGCCAGGTTGGACTAATATTCCTGTGAAAAGGGCTCACTCACTCTCACAGATGGCTCTGCAGTCGACAGCATTTTGTTTCATAACTTCTGTGCCTGGTAGGAAACACTGAGGTGGGCAGCAAAGTCTGGGTTTAACTGGGGAATATTCTCTGATCTAGACTTTGATTTGCAGAAATCTGAGAAAAGGCACCAAGAGGAGATCCGAAACAGTTTGACCTGTTCCAAGAATGTGAGAACGTCTAAAGCTGAAATTTGAAGACTAAATAGCCTCAAATCCTAGGAGATTTTCACCATTCCACTGTTTGTCTCTTTTTGCCTTCTTCCTCCTGCTCAGAGGAAAACAGGGAGCAACAACCCTTTCTTAAAGGCAGCACTGTAGGAGTACCATGAACACAACCTGCCTAGCACCATATTCTCAGGCTTTAAAGAGCAATCCTCCTCACAGAAATAACAGTTTAAAGGTACATTGTCACCACACACACATCTGCTCCCTGAGGGGCTTCATTACCCCTGTAATGTGCATTTAAGGAATACCAGAACTTTCCCCCTCCCCATCCCTCCCAAGTGTCTTTCAGTCACGCCTGCTTAAGTTTGCTGATAAAAACACATATTTGCATGGTCATTAGCAGAGAGGTTGGAAGGAGGGAGCTTTATAAGCTCTCAGTTTATGCCTCAAGACCAAAACTACCAAATGAGTTCTCCTTTTTTAGGAAGTTCTGTAGTCAGAAAAGTAACTGGGCTTCATGCTTCAGGGTTTCAGCTGTTCACCTGCAAGAACTACAATAGCTGTTCATTTTACTGCTCATTAGTATCCGTGCTCTGCTGTGCAGCTCCAGGACTGAAGGAGGTCTCCACAGCCTGCTGCCTGTCTCTGCACCTTGTACCAGTCACACTGGCAGCACCAGTGCAGGGGCTTGGCCTGCAATTCACAGTCACCAGGGTCCATCCTCACATGCACTGGAACTGTTTGTGCTCACAGCTCCCACCTCCCCCAGTGCTGCAGCACTGAAGACACTTATTGAGTCCACTGACTTTGCCACAGCAGCTAATGCAAGTGGAATCCAAATCAAAACAGCAGCCCTTCTGAGAGAGTTTCTTAAACACCTACAGCACCTTCACAGTCAGACAAAAGTCATACAGAGCTGAGCAGCCCCATCACAGCCTACTTGGAAAAAAATAAGAGGGGGAGGCAGATTTCACTCCATCCTGTAAGCAAACCTCAGAGTTCCTCTTTTTTGCCATCACAAACATACACACACAGGCTGTACTGTCTCCCAAAACATCCTTCCTCAGGTCTTCTCAGCATCTCCTTCAGTGAGTCTGCAGCTCCCTATCACCAGAAGTGCACTTAACCACATGTGACAATGTCACCTACTCAAACATTAACCTATGCCCAACCTGTCACCCATTAACCAACTTTTCTCCCTTTAAAAAGACAACTCAAGCTGCGACCAGGAATAGACAGAAATAGGGGATTTCAAAATGCTTCCAGTTTCAAGCTCTGCCAAAGGAGGTTTAGGTTGGATATTAGGAAGAAATTTTTTACAGAGAGAGTAATCAGACATTGGAATGGGCTGCCCAGGGAGGTGGTGGATTCACTGTCCCTGGAGGTTTTTAAGGTGAGACTGGATGTGGCATCAGTGCCATGGTTTGGTAACCACGGCGGGGTTGGATCAAGGGTTGGACTTGATGATCTCGGAGCTCTTTTCCAACCCAGTCGATTCTATGATTCCATTCTAAGAAAATATGTGCTTTTCCCCCTGTTTTTTTTTTACTAATAGCAGCCTCTGCTTCTCAGAGCACATCCTTCCCCAAAGATGCCTATGGTGGCATTTCCTAGTCTAAGCTCCACAGAATAATCACACTGTTTAGAAAATAATTTGAGTCTCTGGAGTTCTCACTTTCTCCATTTGTCAGGAGAAAATGAGACGTTTCCTCAAAATATACAATGAAATAGCCTCTAGCAATAGCCTGCAATGCTTCTCTTTACAATAGTTTTATGAGTGTGTGTGTGTGGTCTCCTGGGAGTGCTTTCATAATCATTTATACAAATGACAGAAACTTAGGACAATGCGAAGCAGAAAGGAAAATACATCCGTCATGCACACAGTTGCTTTCAATAGTCTGAAAAAGTGGTTTGCTCTGTGGCAAATAGATGTTCTGCTCACTTGTAGGCCTAAATCAGGAGGTTACAACCTTCCCAAGGAGGGACAGCATATTGTACACTGCTCCCAGGACAACCCAATCCAGCCCATTGCTCAAACTCCTTCTAGGATCTCTCACTGCTCCAGAACAGTTCTCTGAACCACAGTTATATTCCACATATGTTAAAATATCACAGAGTTAAAGGGGTAATACCCAAAAAGATATCCTGGGAGGGGAATGAGTGTCCAGGCCTTAACCAGCTTCCTACCTCTCTTTCACAGCACAGTTTGTGCCAGCTGAGGGAATTCACAGTGCTCTGCAGGAGAAGCAGCTTGCACAGGAAATCTATAGGAGCTCCTTTAATTTCTGCTGCTCTGGGAGGCTATCACCTGCTCCCAGCATGTTGATATTAAGTTAGAGTAATGATGGTCTTTGAAAATACACCATAAAATTGCCGTGAAAACTTGTTTCTTCTGCAGATATTCTAAATTTCTACCCATGTGGAGGTGGAGAAGGGACTGGCAACTCCTATGTGCACAAGCAACAAGGCAAGAAGGTACTGAAAGAAAACGCATTTTGCTCAAACACTTCTCTACCCCCCCCAACTTTTCCTTCTCTTTGCAATACAAATTCAACCTTCTGTATACAAAGAGGGGTGGACTGGTGCAGCACCTCATGGAGCAGTTTCACTTTGCTGAAACGCTCCAGAGGGCAGAATTCTTGTGAGATCAAAGCCTACAACACTTAGAAACACAGGCTTTACAATCTGTTCCCTGTGCCACCAGAAAGACTTTTCCTCTCTCACCTCACCCAGCTTCCATACAAATAAATAAATAAATGAGCTTATGGAGCAACACGGCCAAGAAGCATCGAGCAGAAATACATCCCAGAGGGGTGCTAAAGCACATAATAGCTGTATTTGTCTTCCTGGATATGCCTTGGTACAAGGCAACAAAAAAGGAGGTAGGATCATTTGTTGTGCTCAGGTTTTAAGAGATTTCTGAGTAGATCTGTTAAGCTTGCATGATGTTAACAAAACCTACCTGAATGCAACAGCTTTGGCCTTTCTGGGACAAGAGACTTTTTTTGCCAAAACAGAAGGGAGGCACTTAGAAGACAATGGTGCAAGTGAGTATGGAATTTACTTTGGGAGAAATGCTAGGCATGAGCAACTTTCTTACTGCTTCCCCTTCCCTGCCCAGCCATATGCAACACAAACTGGTTCGTCATTATTTTGGAGCAGATTACTGGGATTTGGTCATTCAGTGTTCAGGAGTTGATATTACTCTCTCAAGCACCTGTGCCAGCACTTCCTTCAGACATGGCCCAAAACACATTGGGATTAATAATAACATGCCTGTTCCTTCAGACATGGTCCAAAACACATTGGGATTAATAATAGGGATCCCAAGACCAAGAGGAAGATGTCCAGCCAGGGTAAATCATAAGAGCCCAGTGAGGCTGCTGTGGGAGGAGGTTTTCTGGAATGAACACATCTTCTCTAAGAAGGCTTGGATGAAGGGGGTGGCATGGAAATGAAAACCACAGACCCAGACTATGTGAATCAAAGGCAATAGGTAAAAAATATAGAGAGATGAAAATATTTTTCTTTGTTGCTCAGTGTTTGATATCCAGACCAAAAAAGCCAAACCAAACCAACTGAACAAAAAACCACAACAAAAAGTACTAGTGTAAGTAATTCCATATCTGAATTTTCTCATGTTTCTAAGACAATTATACTCTCCAAAATAGGTTTTAGTTGAAAGCATTATGGCACTGGGGTTAACAACATGTTTCCCTAAAGGAAACTGGGTGGGTTGTTGTCCAGAGACTTCACTGTTGAGTGTCAGCCCTGTATAAAACACAGGGAAGTGCTGACAAAGAAACCAGACTGGCATTTGGGAGATTCAAGTTATTCTCCAGTTTCTCCAAGCAAATAACTTCCCACTGACTCTCTGTCTCTTTCCCAGCACAGCTGGAAGTTCCTGGGGTTGTGGACTTCCTCAGTAGTTACCCAATGCCCAACATAATGAGACCCCAAGTTTTTATCAGGATCTTTGGCTAACCACGGCACACAAAGGACAAACAGTGTTTCTAAGGAAAGTGCTCTGCTGGGAGATCGAATACAGGAAAATTAAATGACAGCTCAAAGGTATCCCAAGTGCCACCAGTTCGAAGTCCAAAGGAAAAAAAACCAAAACAAAAACAGACTAATAAGATCAGGCCAAGCTTTTTTCCTTTAACTGCAAAGAAAAACAATCTCTATGAAGTGATAAAGCCATTCAAGAATGGCTGTGGTTGTTTCTTTTAAATGAACCAGAGAGAACAGATGGTCTCCTCTCATACTGTCACAGAGGTCAAAATTAGCCACCCCTAAGACTAGCAGGTTCTTGAAATGCTCAAGTGCTTGTGTCTGGTCATTATGACTAATCCACTCTCCAGAACAAGAAAGGTCAAATGAAGAACACCCCTCCAAATACTGCCACTACTCCTAGCCATGGCTGATGTGTAATGTACTCAGACATGGTGTCAACAGCTGCTCCTAAAACCCAATGAGTCAGCCTTTCAAAAGAGCTTTTCAGCTCTCACTGTTAGAGCTTTCATACAGATTATATTTATTCCACAATGTTTAAAAATATCCTTCTTAAACACTGAAAATATAAAATGTTTTCCTCACAGATTTTGTCCCTTTTGCCCAGGCAGCTGCCCAAGAATGTCTCATGTATTTATTTGGGAGCAAAACTTCCTAGCCCTTCTTTCACTTTCCTCTTCACATGCTGATAGCTAAACCAAAGGCAGGCCTCTGTGTCTGAAGTCATGTACAAATGAGGAATTTCTGGTCCCTTTCACAACTTATGCCTGCAAACCACAGTCAGCCTTCCAGAGTGCTGCAAGGTCACGTGTTTTGCCCAACAGACAGAGTACAGAGACATTGGGTGACTCTCATTTGGTCCTACAACAGCTATGAGGGTACAAATCCCCTATCCATCCCCTACTCTAATCACCAATCTCCCTTGGATGCTGTCATTTAAATAAAAAGGCCTATTGGAAATGACAGGTGAAGGAAGCAGCCCAGGCATGAAATGCACTCTAAAGTATATTAATAGAAGGTTGCCAGACAAAATGGCACAAGGCATTTGATCGCATCATCTTAGGCTTGTTGTTCATGCTCCTTTGCATCTGGCTGCGTGATTTCTGCCAGATTCTCGGCTGGAGGAGCAGGCAAGGATTTGCCTGCTTTCCCTAACCCGTGCCGGGCTCAGCTGCAATCATGCAGAGCACTGAAATAAATCCCTTTGAGTTGGGATTCATTCCGAACATGTAAAACCCAAATGACTGCTTCTCCAAAGTGAATCCCATTTCACAGCAAGTAGGTTATTAGTGTGGAACTCCATACAAGTAGCCTGCATTCAAAAGCCCTCTGCATTATTAATAGAAGATGAGCTTTTGACATCAAAGGAGAACCATTATGTATGCTAAACGGTGGCAAAAATTGTACCCGCACTTCAAACCTTTTCAGTTCTTTGTCCCTTGTAAATCAATCAAGGTTGACAGATGCTTTAAGGAGAGTAATCTTTTCAATGATACTGTCAATGGATAGCATAATGGAACATTGTCTCTGTGCTGTGTGAAGACATGGAGCTAGTCAATTATGGACAACACTTCATGCAGCCGCCAGTTTTCACTTGAAGTGCTGCTGTTGAAGTATTATAATCCCAACAAATGGCCGCAGCAGCATACAATGTAAATGAGACCTCCTGAAGCTTTGGAAAATTAATTAGTAACAACAGTGGTCCATTCCCACACTTTCAAACACCAGCCTGGTAATGTTAACGATGCACTTCCCCCCCTTCCCTTTGAGCAGGCAATAGGGCATATTTACATACACTATTTTAGGTCTTCAGCATATTTCGTCCCCCCCCCAACCAATTTAAATGCAGGAAGTTCTGGATTCCTTTCCTCTCTTCACCTGATATTTCCAACCTGTCACATAGCCCACATGGTTAGAGCTGAAAACAAGTAAAGAGACTTTCCCACTTGAAGGCAGCAATAGTGGTCACTTCAAGCACATCAGATAGTTGGTGGCTGCCTCCTTTTCCAACACTTATATCCATTCGGCTGCCCTGGGAAAAATGACCTGGATGGATGGTGGGGAAAAGCTTCCAGTCTCAAGAGACCAGTAGGATGTCAACTGGAAGCCAATGGTGCCGAGTGCCAGTAGCACCGAGGTTGAACTCTGGTGCACTGGATGCCAACATATATATCTGATTGCCAGCTCCTGCAGGAAGGAGATCAAGAGTCAGAGGGGAGAGACTGTGCTGTTTATTTGGCTATTGGCTTCCATTTCCTACATCATTTTCTCAAAGATTTTCCCTTTGTCAAACCAAGGCTTGTGCTAAGAGTAACACTCAATCTCCCAGAGCAGCAGAGAGAAATCCCGCACTTGAGCACAAAATTTCTCAACTCCTATCAATTTACAGGTTTTCATTGCTATGATCTGTGAATGCCCCTTATCTGTAATGTGGTTTTGAAACAACCAGGTGCAGATAAGAAACTCAATCACAGGTCTCCTCCGATAAGAAGAGGCTGATTCTTGGACCCCACTCCCTCTTCCCCAGGTTCCAAACAGCTGGGAACAGATGCAGCTGCTGTCCCTCCTCATTTAGGATGAATTTGGTCTTCTGCACTCTGGACAGTTCCCTGAGAAACCTTTGCAATGGTTGACTGCAGAGAGCTTCACGCTGCTGCAGTGCCCTGAACCCCCAAAACATACAGACAATTGTTAAACAAATCTGACAATGGTTAAACAATACTTTGAGGCAACAAAGGAAGTGACAGAAGCCACACCACCCTCCCATGCATTACTGGGACAGCTGCCATTGCTGACGTCAAGGAGAAAAGGGAAATGTTTGGTCTACTAGAGGCCCCTCTTCCTCTGAGTAGAAAAGACAGGAAAGGATAACTTCTGCCTAGCCTTAGAAAAGTGAGAGACTGATCCAAACCTTTTCCCACTCTCGCATAAAACGAACTACCATAGAATAGAGAAATGAATGGGAATTGGAAGGTTTAAGGTCCTTCCTTCGTTTTGCTGGATCACATCTGCCAAGAAAACAATGGCACAGCTCTATTTCTACATTCAATTCCCATCCAACCTCCATAGTGTAAGATGCACAAACACAAGACAAAAAAAATTCTCTCCTGCATACTGATGAGAAAGCTTTAGGCCAGTGTTCTTGCCATGATGAAAATGGTCTTTTCTTTCAATTACATTTTATTTTTCTTGTGGACTTGTCTGCTTTTGTATCTGCTTTAGATTTTGTTTCTCTAGAGATAAACACTTGGGACGGTGCAGGGTCCCTATCCTCCCTCTACCACTACCTCTACCACAGGCTGGCTGGGGTGACACTGCAGAGGAGGCAGCTGCCCCAAACTCTGTCAGGAGACACAGATTTATCTCTCACTACCAGGAGGATGAAGTATAAGCAAAAAGGGCACGTCAGAAACTGAGAAAACATGTGGTAGGTAACAAAGACATTAAAGAACGTAACAGACACAAAAACAGTAGGTTCTTCTGCTCTTCTTTGCTTGGTAGAGGATTCCAAAGTAATTTTTTTTAATGGAGACTCTTCCCCTTATATAGCTGCAAAATATCACCCACTGCTTCACCTCTTCACAGCTCATGCCTTGGCTGAGAGGTGTTTCTGAATATTCCTTTTTCCAGTCAAGGCAAAATGGAACACCAAACACCTCTTATGCAAAAGACTTATGCAAACACCTCTTATGCAAGTCCACTTAAGCCAACCTGCAGTGCACACATTGAAATGGAGGGAGGGAGAGCTGTGTGGAAGCAGCTTTGCTTGGAGTTCCATGGATGTGTCAGGAGAAGCAATCAAGCTCTTGCAGGAAGTCTTGGGCATTGTGGGCTCTGCTTGCAGGGCTTTCAGGGAAAACTGGTGCTCAAAGGAGCCATGGAAAGGGCCAGGATGTCATACTTGGACACACTGGACCAGTCTTAAATCTATGCAAGCTAGTTAATTTTATTTCTTTTTGTTATTATATTATTGTTTAGAGTGTAAAAGTCAAATAATTGAGAAAATAATAAAAAACAATGGAACAATAAAGCTGATCCACTCGATCAAAAGACAAAAGATCTGACATAAACAAAGTGCTCAAAATAATTCAGAACCTAAGGTTATAATATGGAAGACGAAGAACCTGCTTTTGTTCATGTGTCTGATGACATACATAAGATCACAACTTACCACTTCTGGATAAGGTAAGTATAAGAGGAAAAATGGTAGCTACTAATAACAACATTTTTAAGCAGCCTTCTATTATTACTGAAATAAAATTCACTCAATCCAGTAAAGCCAGAGATTTATTATTAAAAAAAAATCCTAAGAAAATATAATTAAGAAAAACATTGCTTACATAAGAGAAGTCTTCAGCATTCTGACAGAGTAGCTTGGGAAAAACAGCCTGTCGCTGAAATCTTTCCTCGTCTTCAAAGATGTTCCCATACATGAAGCCATTCATCATGGTGGAGTGGGCATGGATGTCAATATAGAACTCCAGGTTAATCTTCTGTTGAGGGAAACAAAACAACAACGGAACACTCAGCATGAGATAAATCATAACTGTGTTATGCAGGTGAAGCCTCCCATAAATCCAATACAGACATTCTTGAATCTAACCATGGTGCCAGAGCTATGCTAAAGACACTGCTGTGATGCATCCAACCATTCATGCCTCTCTGTGGGGGCATGTGAAACACAGCACAGGACCATGACAGACATTTCTTCACAGTTCTTGAAAATGTTGGAACATTTTGCACATGACACTGTGCAAAATAAAGCCAAAGCATCATCCTTCACTGTGATACTGCCACTGATAAAAACATGCACCTTCCAGTTTTACAGTATGATTATTTGGGCATAGCTTTGCCCTCTCTACCCAGTTCTGCATTGCAATATGCAGATGTACACTTCTTCCAGGTAAAACAATCTCAAAAATGTGTAAAAAAGACTTCAGTATTTCCTGTGCAATTTATTTTTGCTTATAAGGAGAAATACTGCAAATGTTTGGTCTTACTCTGCTTTGTAGTAGTAATTCAACAGAACAACTCCCTAAAGCAAGTGCCTTGAAGGCCTCCCTGCTTGCAGCCCTCTCCACAACTCTGCATCAGCTCTTGCTTTAAAAGAAAGCAGTAGGACCCCCTGGCACAGAAGAGCCTGCTCTGCCCATTCCCTTCCCATGTCATCGGTGGGAAGCAGTGGATGTTCACCTTGATCACTACGTACAGTGCCACTGGCAGCAGAAATAGCAAGGCCCAGCACTAAAGAGCAATACCAGAGCAGACACCACTGCATCACCCAGTTTCCCCAAACTCTTAAAACTTCTGGACCTGAAGAAATGATGTGCCAAGACAGTGACAAACCCACCCCTGTCACCTGAGCACCACGGGGCCCATAAGAGCCACCCTGGCGACCAGAGTTCAGATCTTTTGGCCTCAACAGAGGGATGGAGAAGAGCTCTGTTGGCAGGACAGGCATTATGATCCTTATCCCTGTACTCCCTGGCAGCCAACAGGGACCCTGGCCAACAAAATACAGCATGGAGCTCGGCAGACACAAGTCTTTCCAGCACACAAAACTTCTCCAGGCTGCTGGAGAATACTGAGCTACAGGGCAGTCCCATGACATAGGAAGGCAGTTTGTATTGTGCAGTTCATGTGACAGCAGTGTCAGCTCTTCTAAAGAGTC
The DNA here is from genome assembly GCA_013397135.1 of Pachyramphus minor. Taxonomy (NCBI): domain Eukaryota; kingdom Metazoa; phylum Chordata; class Aves; order Passeriformes; family Tyrannidae; genus Pachyramphus; species Pachyramphus minor. The sequence goes on from VYXB01004451.1 coordinate 863,902, forward strand.
TCTGATGGGGGGAGAATATCATTTGGTATGTGAAACTAATATAATACAGATTTACTTTCCCTTGGCAGAAAACCAATGTACCATACACAGCGACTGTTTAGTTTAATTAAACAGCCTAGAGAGAGTAATAATGTATCTTATTAAGCCTCTGCTATGTTAAAATGTTAGCTAATGCAATATCAATATCTGACCATGCTTCATAGGAAAAGGAACATTTGATTGTGTTTGACTCTAATACAATAAATTGTTTGCTCCTGCCAAAACTTTATGCTGTGCTATAGAGGACCAACACTGCAATAAAGCACACATCTGCTATTTGGAGATACAGCACTGAGGAGAAAGATTAGCATTGACAGGATGAAACACCACATAGGATTTTCTTCCTCTCCAAGCATACAGAAATTAAAATCAAGATTAAGGAATACTATTTTCATGAGATAATTTCCCCATCACAAACAGAATTTGATGAGATCAGATGCACACTGGCATATCACCATAAAACAGAACATGTTGTGGAGTCTCAAAACAGTGATTTGATGAAGTGAGCAGATAATCTAGTTAAACTGGGTATTTGTAAAGCATGAATGTCCTTCACACAGAAGTCAGTGACCTAAGCCATACTTATTTTAGAACAACTAGACAGAATTCTTTATAGGAGCATAGTTACTAACAGAAAGTAATCAAGAGGCACAGTGAGCTATTTAACCACAGACTAGAATAATTTGTGTCTCAGGACAAATAAAAATGCTGGTGTAAACTGTATGATTTGTGTGGTGTGTCATAGTATACTTCATTCATCCACAGTTTTCAAGCTGTTTCCAAAAGAAGGTGGCTACAAACAGAGATGCAGAGGCACAGATAACTAAAATAACTTTCCATAGGCTATCCAGCAAGAAATTCACCTGCAGAACATGGGTGAGCCTCAGCTCAGTATTCAGTTATGAGGTTACCCAGTCTAATACAGTATCACTTGAGTATTACTTTCTAAGCTCTTCTAGGACTCTCACTCAAAAAAAAAATTGTTGATAAAAGTGTCACAGAGAATATTAGAAAGTCACCTGGTGTGCTGAAATTTCTTTGAAGATCCTTTTAGTTCATCAAAACCATTTTCCAATAATCTGGTTACAGTGGTTGTTTGTGAGGGAACAGTGTCCTTCACACATATCACCTTCACCTAAAGATTAAGCTTCCAGATCTCTTATTTGGAAACCATGACATTCCACACATAGCTCACCACCCAGGCATGTATTTAAAAACATTAATCTAGTCATTAATTTCAAAGTATTTAACAAGTAATTTTTTAAATCAGTCCACAATAACTATTTAACTGTTTTTTCCTGGTCTTTGTTCCTTACTGTTCTGCAGAACCTACAAACCACTCTATTTCACATCTTTCTGCACACTAAGTATAGTCCAAATTTGCAATTGTGTGTCCTATTCAGAAAGTTTTTAAACACTGCTACAGTAATTACCAGTTAGATGTACCTCTTCTAGAAACTGCTGTGTGTGAGCAGAACAGTATTTCAGTGTTTCACATTTCTTCTCCTCACATTCATTACTTTGTCAAAGGAAAACATGTTGAGCGTTCTCCATTACAGAACAAAATAATCCAGTGCATTGTTAATATAACACAAGAGTTCCTAATGGGAAAAAAAAAATCCTTTTATTCTCAGACACAAAGATATTGTGGCCTTAAAATGGACAATAACAGTCCAGTCACTGGCACCTTAGAAGTTTGCCACCTTGTGCCTCAACCAGTAGACCAAGTAGCAGACAATTTGTTTGCACACAAGCTTCACAAGAGTTATGATATGTTCCTGAACTATGATGGTATTTCTTCTCTCTCTTTACAGTCATACATATTCATAGGCACTTTACGTGTAGGAACTGTTTCACCCACTGCCATGCTGCAAATTTAAGCTGGGAAATAAATTTCATATTTCAGTTGAGCTTCTCCGGAAGATTTTGACATAATTACTGATCTCCTGCAATTTAGGAAGGATCACAGAATTAACATTTTATTAAATATATAATGTCACCTACTGACGGCAATTTCAGAAAAGTCAGCAGAGGGATGACCTTCTGAAATTGCTTGTCTTTGAGACAGGGAGAACTTTAATGGGAGAACGAAGTAAATAAACATATGTGTGCATTTACAGGAGCACATACAAACACACCTAACCCAATGCTATCTGCTCTTACACTCCAGGGGTATCTGTCAGTATGTACACAGCAGAACCCACCCCCCTTTAGGGCTTCTATTGCAGTAGTACCTACAAGTAAGGATGGGAATAAACAGGGAGGTGTCAAAGTCTCATAGTAGCATTTGCTCCAGCCTTTATAAGTAGAAAATAATGATTAACCAGGCTCCAATATCTCTGGATTCCATAGCTGCCTTCTGAGAGACTTAGCAGTGTCATCCTACAATATGATATTAAAGTCATCATTTTCTGCTTTAGAGGTGGAATGCAAAATGATTCATATGCCCTATAAAAATCATCATGCAGTTTAATTCTCTCAAGTATCTTTTCTTTGTGCTTACAAGCAGTAGCAGAGTTTTTCTCCCACACGCTCTGTTTCTTAAGTAAAGCTGTAATTACCTGGATGACCCAGGTTACAGAGTTCCAGAAAACAAAGGCAGACTTGTTTTGTCTTTTCTCTGTGTCTTAAAACAGAAATCATTTACTTGACTGACAGAGACAATGATTGAACCCCACTTCCTTAGAAAACAACAGTTAACATTTTCTCCCTTGAAAAGAATGGTCTTTATCTCTTCTTGCCACTTACCATATAAAACCAACATAAATAAATAAGCGAACGAATTTCTGCTCCAAAGTTCATTTGAATCCCTTCCTTTGTGACACACACTTTCCACCATTCTACTGAGTCAGTCTGAAGTTTCTGTCAGCTTGAGAAATATCCATATAAATGAGGGGGTGAGGAAAACGAAAGAAATCATGGATTAAGGGAAAGAACTCACATACACTGACAAGAGAGGAAATAGTCAAAGTAGTACAGAAACTGGTTCATGATGAGGAAATATATTCTCACTTGTCTGCATTTTTATTTCATTCACTGCATGCCTTTGGAAGGTCAGTCATTAAAGAGAAAAAGGGAAGAAGTATGTGAATAGCTAGTGCTGATATGATGAAACTTAGATTTTGAACAGTGCAATTATGATTCTTAAGGAAACAGAAATTTAATAAATAAATAAATAAAAATCAATAAATGCCATAATAAAAGGATAAATGTGCATTGAGCCCAGAACATGAGCCACTAGAGAGCCAAGTGATGCAGGAAGAAGCCAGTTCTGTCCACCAGCTGTCACTTCAATATGGATTTTATTAATTCTTGGGCATGGCACTTGGTTTAGTGAGAGAGCGTCCAAAAGCCTTCTTCACTCTAATATTTCATACAGGGGGTGGGAAGAACTCCTTGCAATGTTTTATACAAGCTGCTAAAACCATGGCTTGTCATTAGCTGTAGAGAATGTAACAGCCTCCAGGCAGACTTTGTGCTCTTACTGCTATAAATGGCTGTTGGGAGCAAACGGGCTTAAAGCAGCTGGCACAGCATGAGGAGCTTGCCCCTTGTCATTCAGAAGAGATCCAGAAATGCCAAAAAGACTGGCTGTTTTGATGCTTCCTCAGGTACAGGATCTCTCAGAAGAAAATTTTTCAGGGGTCTCAGTGACATCTGTTTTGACACACACGCATTATGTCACCATTAGTTATTCTGGCAATGCTTACAGTGGGGACACCAGAAAACACAACCACAACGTGCCCCTAAGCAAAATAGAGGAAAACTGACCATTCAGCATCATGTGGTCAACAGTCAATATTCAGCTAGAAAGGACCAGTCCTTCCCCTTTCAGCTCCAGAGAATTCTGTCCAGTGCCTTGGATCACTCTTCGGGGATGTGTGGCACTTGTCTCCTTCTGACTATCCATGGGAACATGAGGTGGAATTCAAACTGTCTGGATGTGGTACACATTTTCAAGTCTCCCTTGAAATACCTGGGTTTTGATGAATTTTACCCAAATCACTTTCCTTACATCTACCTTCTCCCCGTATATTTTCCCCCAAAATTTGAAAGGGCCAGTGTAAGTCCTCACCAAAAAAAGAAAAAAGTTAAATACTTCCAAGAACATTTTCTCCTGCCATTCTTTATAACCTCTGACAAGTTAGTCCTACAGTGTCATCTCCAGTTTTGCAGACAATGCAAGCTACACCTTATTAGAGGCACTATTTCAGAGATAAGCCACTATTTCTTTGTAACCATAGGGACAACATCTTTCTCTTTCCATTCATCAGTTCACAGACTACCTGCTCCATTCATCCTTGTAAACACCATGGCAACAACAGCAATTATTTACACAAGAAATTAATAGTAGAAAAGGAGGTTACTATTTTTAAAAACCTTCTAAAGGTTAAAAACCTTTAAAAAAAAAAAAGTTTCTTCATCTTACTTCCAGAGAAAGGAAAATGCCAGCTTAGAACCCCCCTTATTTTCAGTGCAATGAGGCACAAAAGCCAGTTTTTCCATTTTCCTTTACACAGACTGACAATGTCTTTTAAGCATCCCTGCAGAAGCAGCTTGCAAACACTGAAGTACCACTAACTCTGCATGATCTTCCAGCAATTCTTCATAGCACTTCAAGCATTTTTTTTTTCAGAACATTTCAATGATGTTCCATGAGCTGTTGTCTTTCAGAATGAACCACTCCAACCCAGTTGCTCTTCAGAAGCATTTACCAATCTGGTTACATGGCAGGTTCTCAGTCTAAATAAAGATACCTCTTGATTGGCATCATCTGACATGACTCCCTACTGCCTCTTGGTGGTTGGAGAAGAGACTTCTGCTGGTCCACGGTTCATACAGGAAAAGGATGTCATGGCCATAAATATGGCTTTCCTGCCTGTCTTAAAAGGTAAGGGATGCTTTTGTCCCCAGAAGAACATGGAACTTCCTTCAAGGAGCTTAAACCTTACTCTGGTGTGCCCATCAGTCGCCCTGAAAGGAGCTAAACTCAAAGTTTTGGCCTCAGAGTGGGAGGTCAGCAACATGCATATTCTGGTGCTGGCTCTTTATCTGCTTGCTTCTCTCACCTGCCAGTGCAGATAACAACATCTCCTGAGGATTAGCTGACGTTTGTAAGGCACTTTGAAGATATAAAGCCTCACAGCGCATACAAGTTAAGTATTAATTCATCTGCCAGGCTGATTCACTCTTTGACCCCTCTGCAGAGATGTCCAGTTAGTGTCAGCTCTGGCAGATTTTGCAATTCAGGCACCTGTCCACCAGCTCCTGGAATGAAGCCAGCAATTCACACAGGACACAGAAGAGCCGTCAGATGGTAGAAACATTTGGTCATGACAGGCCTGAATTGGATTTGAAAGGGTGACCTGGAGGTGAAAGGCTCTATCAAGAAGCCACTTCTGTTCAAATGCATATAAAATTAGAGAGGTGCCAAAGAGACAATGTGAAGACCCAGATCAAGTTCGGACAAGACTTTTGGCTCAGCTGCATGGACAATTCTTGTATAATTTTTACCCTAAATGATTATGAACCAGAAAATACACTCTTCTGAATTTTGTGTCTGACCCCAAGCCAAAACTGGAAGTGTGAGCCTGAAGATGGACAGTCCTTGCTCTGTTTCATCCTTTCTTTGTCCCTCATATAGAAGCAAACATGCACATCACTCACCACTGTGGTTTTTGACCTTCACAAATTCTGAAGTCTTTAGTTGCCCAAAATATTAGAATAAAGCAGTGGAACTGAGCTGGGTCTTGGGGCATCACCTCACCCCAAGCTTTGCTGATCTCAGTTGGCTCTGCCCGTCTCAAGCATCACTTGTGTGTCCCCACCACGTGCCCCACAGAACAACTCTATAAATCCTACCGTGCTCACTTCTCTGGTACTGAACAGCATTGGCTCTACAGAAAGAGGGCTCTTCAGAAAAGAGAGGAGATTTGTGACCAAAGAATCAACAGCCTTTTGGAAGAGGGAAGAAACCCTACTATAAGCAAAGAATGAATGTAAGAAAGAGCAAGAGGGAGAGGGACAGTTAAAAAGAGCAAGGGAGAGAGAAGCTGAGGCAATAACTGTTAGTTATGCTCATAATTAAAGCAAGAAAATTAGGTTATGAAACAGAAATATCTAAATGACTATGTTTTCACCAGATAATGAAATTTGTCTCTGGTCTGATTCTGAAGGTTCTCTCAGCTGAAATGCTCCCAGTGGTTGTATTGAAGGTTTTAGCACTCCTTGGTGCTGCTCCTTAGACAGCCACTTGCTTGCTGTGTGACAATACACAAGTCATTTAATGTCTTCAGGCATCATTAATTGCTGCTTATACACCTGCAACTATATTAAGGTCAAGAATTCCTGTTCAACTATCCACTTCATAGCAGTATTAATAGCCTTGTGGTTTACCACTAACTTTTAATTATACCTCTGCAGAATCTTCTGACCAAGGAACAGTCTTTACAACTGCATAAATAAGGCCCAAAGACATTGCCTGCCTCTCCTCTAATTACAAAGGCAAAGAGTGGTAGAATAAAAACAATGGCTAGGAGTTATGGCTCCCTGTCCCCTAATTTCCTAGGAACTCTTGCCGTTGGACAAACTGTGTGTATGCAGATCACACTCTATAACAACCAGTTTCTCTAGTCTCTCAAATAACATATATCATTATTCACTATTTCTTACTAAATAAGTAGCAGCTGGCAGAATATAAAGTCATCAGGCAGAAGACCTAAGGCAAACATAATAAAGTGTTCTTTAAATTAACTTATACTGCAGAACTCACTGCCACCAGATTTTGGCCAAAACACAGATGAACTCAAAGATCAATTAGATAAATTCAAAGAAGAAGATTTCATTATGTTATTCCACTGAAAGCAGTGAATATAATTTCTCAATCAGATCATCCCCAAATTACACACTGTCAGAAGCCTTTCTCTCCTCTTAGTCTATCCTTTAGCATCTGCAATAAGTCATTGGATACTGAGCCAAATAGACCTTGGGTTTGATGTAGCATCACTGTTCTTATTTTCCAATTAGACCTTAATTTATGCTGCAGAATGAAACTTCGGCAGTTCCTGAAAGTTAAGGTGTTGATTGGTCATGAAAAATATGTATAGTTCTACAGTGTAAACTGTCTACTCTGAAAAGAGATTAAACAAATTACTGTAAGGTAGGCCCTGCTCCGTATAAAGCTTTCAGCTCAACAAACCCCCAGACCACCAATAACTACAAGCTGGACATCAAAGGCAAAGGAGCATTTTACACATGCAAAATTTTTTAAACAGACCCTTGAGTGGCTTTTCCCACCTACTAAGAACACACCCAGAAAATTGGATTAGTTGGTCCTATTAGAGGACCTGTAAAGGTTCCTCTCATTTTACACAGATCTGTGAGGAATAAGAAACAAAAAAACCCCATACCTGGATGCAAACTGCAAACTTCCCTAGTCAGGTGGAAGGAGACAACACTAAATGTGTCATTCAAGGGTTATGTTGCCATCCTACTTGCTTGAGAAGATGTGAGGTCTTGGATGGACGTTGTGCAAATGCCTTACTAGTGACTGACAGCTGAAAACCAAACTAACTCTCTAAACTAACTCACTCTCTTTGTCTTCCTGGCACAGCCTTGCCACAGGCGGAAACAATCCGTGGTCATTAGTCTTACTCTGTTCCCTTCCAAGTGGTGTCTTTCTTTTCCTTTCTTGTACTCAGGGCAAGCAACAAGCACATCCAAGTAAGAGATAAAACGGGAACACAAGGACAATGAAAGAGATTAGGGATTATACACTGGACATGAATGCTGAGGGGAGGGACAGCATGCAAATACAACATAGAATTGTTCCTGATACCCTCTTGCTGTCCCAGGATTCACCCACAACAGGAAGAACAGAGGTTCTTGAGTTTGTCCTACTCAGAGAGAGTTCAGCATAGCATTTAGCACCAGGCTGTGGGATGTTCTCTTTGAGCTTTACATCTAGCAGTATTTATTATCTGCACAGTGCTATAAAAGTGAAAATGTAGTGGACATTTTGGAAGGATATCCTTTCACAACTGAAAGCACAACATATCATGCCTTTTGCAAGGCGTTTGTCAGCACCAGTTGTATCTGAAACTTTCTTCCTGGAATATTCCACCACTCACATTGGCCAATGGTGCCCTGGGCTGCATCAAAAGCTGTGTGGCCAGCAGGTTATGTAAGGTGATTCTCTCCCTCTGCTCTTGTGAGACTCCACCTGGAGTACTGCATTCAGTTCTGGAGCCCCCACCACAGAAGCACACTCAAAGTTCTCTGCAGCCAGAAAGTGACTGCACAAAACTTTGGCAGAAAACTCATGGGTAAACCAAACTTTCGGTGAACTCGCTCTGCTTTTTCATAGTTTCCCTGGCAGTTTCCTCCTCTTTAGACTCCCACACACCACACTGTGAGTCTGAGAAAGTCCCAAGGTATACTTTAACTTCGGATTTCTCTGAAGGGAGGAAGTTTCTGCTATCTCTAATGGTTGGAACCTGATCCTGTCATCATTAGCTTTCTCGGGGACTCTTCATTTATTGAATATTAGTCTGTAATAAGAAGCAGGAAGGATAGTCATTTTTATAGCAACTACCTGCCAAAAGATTTCAATTCTTTATCCCTTCAAAATCCCACATCTGTCCATGTCTCCAGGCACTAGCGAAAGAAGCTCTGCATTAGTTATTTTTATTATCAACATAAAAATCTTTCCATTTATTTATTTATTAAGAAAAAAATCCCAGCTATCTACAAAACTCAGTTCGTTTTGTCCTTAGGCAGACATTTAAAGCTGTCTGCCAACATCTTTTCTTAATAAAAAAAAATAAGCTGAAGTCTTTATTACACACTGTGTAACAAAATGTGACGAGCTACATTCACCCAGCTGAGACATTTGCCATCCATTTATCAGGCTTTCTGTGACTGAAAGAGGAAACTTCTGCTAAAGAAGGTGGCCCTGTTTCTGAAACCTGGCCACCGATGGGTTCTGACCACAGCTCTGAGCCCCAAAACATGCCCTGTCCCCACAGAAAGCTGAGTCCACACTACACAGTGGAGCAGGGATGGACACTGAGCTCATTGTGACCCATCTCCAGACAGACAGACAGACAGAAGAGACCTGTCAGCCCTGAGCAAGGAGGACTTTCCTGCATGGCTGTTCTGCTTCTGGGGCTCAAGTGCACGTCTCCGTGCGATGCTGTGCCAAGTGGCTTCTCCAGCTCTTTCCCAGTGAAGCAGAGAAGGGTGAAACTTGGAAAATCATCACATCCTCACCACCAGCCCTTCAATTCACCAGTCAAACCTCTGAAAAAAACCACTTTGAGGCTGGATCTTTTGCTTTTGCTTCTTAACTATGATATGGTGAAGGGTAAAAATATATCCCAACCCACTTCTGTTCCTTGCACAGCTGCCTCTTGTGCTCTAATGTGAGGACACTGTAGGTGATGTATCTGCTGCCCAAAATGTTGTGGCCTATATGACAGACAGTGAGCATAGTCTCTGAAAAGCAGGAAGGATTTGGAGCCCTAGCTGGGACAGCCGGTGGCAGAGCTGCTGCCTGCACTCTTTCTAGGCGAGTGACTGGCATGTTAAACCCAAACAACACATCTTAGACTGACACCAGATGAAGCACATTAGGCAGATGGCATGTTTTCTCTGCACAAGCCAGTGCCAGAGCATTTCCTTCTAATGATCTTCTGCTCTTGTTCTCACAGCAAAATTAGTTTTAAAGTAAAAAGAAACAACAACAAAAAAATATGTAATGTGGTGAGAGCAAAGATTACTATGTGGAAAAATTATCGACAAGAGCAGGGTTTTGTTCTTTCAATTCCATGGCTTTTATTTATATATATATATTGTTTATAAAATCAAACACCCTACTTTGTCAGACTAGAAAAGTCAAAATTTACATTTAAATGGAGGCATTTAGGTGGGGTTTTTTTTCCTCTCTTCTCTTGAATGCAGAGTACAAAAGATTAAAAACTCACAATATTCCTAAATGGAAGGATAACAGGCAAAGTTTGCATTCTGAGAGCTATTCATTTAGTGAACAATGTTCAACTCAGCAAAGACCAAAGCCCAGCTGATCAAGAGGGAGAGAACACTGGCTATTAGACCTGACACGGATTTGCTCAACAGCTGAGACCAGGAGAAGCTGTGATCCCATTGTGCCCTGTTCCTAAGGAGGAAATTATGCCAAACACAGCTCCCTGAGGGCAACACCTATGTTTCCAGATGTACAGTGGATCACTATCCAACTGAAAATCACTGCAATTTTAGAGATTTCAGTGCCACAATAGCCCTGGTTTCATTGCTGGAACTACTGCAGATGTTTAAAATGTGAGGTGGTCTGCTTGTAAGAGAAAATGAGAAGACTTAAAAGAAGTCCATAATTTCACGGCATTAAAGCCATTGTAAAAAAATCAAAGTGGAGGCAAATGCTGTGATGACCCTTAAAGATTGCTGTCAATTACCTTCCTTTCATTTTTTTTTTCCTTGTTTTCTTCCTGACAACGAAAATAAGTACTGATTCTAACCAGGGAGTCTATCAAACAAGTACACTTGCAACGTGCTCAGAGAACACCATCTTAACCCATGGAAAGGTGTAATAGCGATATTTTTAACCACTTTGTCTCACTGGAGCACACCAGGTGTAACAGATGATTTACCACAGCAGATCTGTACCACAGCAACTCATTCAATTCTGGGCTGGATTTCCTCTCTCTGGAGCTCTTTCTGACAGAGCTCATTCATAGTTTTAAAAGAACAGGCAAAAACTAAGCTCATGTTTTTTAGAATAAGGGTTAACCACAGATCCAGCCAGCTCTTTGTAGGGTTTTATTTTGATTGCCTTTAACAGTTTCTCATGTCTTATATTGAACGAAACACGTACACAAAAAAACCACCAACAAAACAAACAAAAAAGCCCCACAAACAAAACTCGAACCAACCTGCACACACACACCCATCCCAGTAAAAATAGTCTGGCTGCATCTTAAAAGCAGAGGAAATAGTAATAACTTGTTTGGAAAAGGCACAGACACAAAATCTAAATGCCTGGGAGGGAAAAGCGCTATCACTCTGTACCCAGCACTGGGAAATCATTGACTTGCTCTTTTTAAAGTTGCAAACAGACTGTTTCTAGTCTGTCAGGACCAGAAGCTATCCAAATCACCACACTGCTATCAGAACATATTTCAATGTTTACACATCCTGTCATTGGTCCCTTCTCAGAGTTTTACCCTCACAAAATGCAAAAGAACCCATTGTTTCAGCAGCAAATGCCACCGGGATTTTCTAGCACCTCCCAAAGTATGAACATTACCTGCATTAATTAATTCCAATGCATTCATCCTCACTGCCAGCCCTTTCACTCAGAAGGTGTCACAGTCGCATGGTGGACTGACCCTTTATTTTCACATTCATGTTTCCAGCAACAAGGACAGCCTCAAAAACTCCGTCCTCTCCATGTTCCCCACAGATGGGTCACCACTGGTGTTGCACCAGGACCATGCAACACCATTAGCTGGCAGTTTGGAAGTCCATGTCATGACCTAGGGAACTAATACATGTAGGCAAAAAAAGTCTAAATATTGGGAGGTTTGTCTTTTTCCAGCCCAATCAGCTGCTAGAGCTGTTTGTATATTGTGTGTGTGTTCCCTCCGTGGTTCATACAGAACATGCACAGGGGTAGGGGCGAAGGAAAGCAGAAATATAAGAGAATAGAACATCTTAAAGCAATTGATTCTGAATTTAAGCCTTGTCCTGAGGTTAAAAGCATTTTAACTGAGCCAGCAGGACAGACATCACAACCAATGAAGAACATGTGTCTCAGTTTTCTTCTCCAACCAACAGGAGCACGTGGTTATATCTGGAGCACTGACTTGAGTATTGTCCATCTGGTAGTATTCAGAATGGGTCTAAGGAGTCTGTGCAAGAAAGAGATTATCAACACCCCCTTTCCCAAACTCACATCTCTACAGCTGCATCCATCCCCGTGAGCCAGCTGTGCTCTGTAATTCTCTTCAGTCACAAATCCAGCATGTGAAGCCAAGACAGTGGGTGGTTTCCTCCTGTGCTCCCCAGCATCCACTGGGAGAACAGGCAGCCATACAAGCAGAGACTCCAAATGAACCCCCCATCAGGGCACAGGTCTGCCCTGCAAAGCACAGTCTGCACAGAGGTTTTGTTTCTTAACGCTCGCAGCACCTTTGTTTGTTTCTAACCTTAAAAAGGCAGCTCTTCAAATCCATCTAATTGCCTTCAAACTTCAAAAGCAAACAAGGACTGTCAATATGATGTAGCAGGTTTCCTGGAATCACTGTCCCTTCAATTTTATGGATGAGCTCAAGGCTATGAGTTCCAAGACATGCCAGTAATTAAAGCCTACCTGGTCCTTTACCCCAGATATGAAGTACCCTACTGAGCTGGTGTGGAGATCACTATGCCACTACTACAGTTGCTGTAATGAATGTTTTAACACACCATGGGGAAACAGATGGTGTTCATGGACACAGAGTTCTATCAGAGAAAAGCAGGACGCTTTTACTTCAGGTAACCCTTAGGATAAGATTTTAGCTTCATATGATATCAGCTTAATTCACCCCTGAGTTCTCCTGAAAATATTACAGGGTCCAACAAAACATTCCCTTTCTTTGCCATTTCTTACTGTGACCTGTTTTAACAATACTACACAAGGGTTGGTTTATTTACACATTTCTTGTGGCATCCATGCCCACGATGTCCAAATCTGACATCTGTTAATTCCACACAAGTGAACTCAGCTGGACAAGAGGATATAAAGTAATATAAAATGTCAGCTTTCATGCTATATGGATTAAGCCAGCCATGTAATCAGGCACTCTTTATGATGGGCATATCATAGGTAAGCAGTGATGACAGAGTTTATCAGATACCAAAGGCCACTAATACACGTGCCCCATTTTGTCTCTGTAGGAGCTTTTCAATCAGCAGACCCAAACTTCAGCTCGTGGTTATCACAGCTGGTGGAAACATTAAACCTTCTGGGTTACCTTCAAGCCCCAGCAAGTTTTAGCAAGCCCTTGAATTAACCTTGAATCCTACCCGAGGCAATAGCTATGCAATAGATTGAAAGAGGCAGTGCTAACTGGCTGCAGACATGTAAGATTTGGGACAGAACAGGGCCAAAGGAAACCCTGCAATAAAGCTAAAGCACTGATCCCTTCTTCCTGCCTGTCCTGCTGGTCTCCAAAGGGCCAGGCACCAACTAAAACTGAATTCCATTTCATGCTGAATATGTAACTTCTCTAGTCTGGCCTCTGTGCTGTGAAGAAGCATCTTTTGGGGTGGTTGGGTGGCCACTGGGCTCTGGCATAGAGATTGCCTGTATATTTTAAACTACTTTCTTTTACAGATGCCAGGAGCAAAGCTGCATGAGACTTTTCTGTTACCTGAAGTATTTTTCTAAGCCCTAAACTAGGTATTTCCCATTTTTTTCTGTTTGTTCCCACAAATAATATCCTTGTATTCTTTTCAATAACAAAGTTAGGGGAAAATTACTTTCTCAGAAATATTCAAAGAAGAATATACTTGGCACACAACTGCAGTCAGGTCCCTCACAAGAACTTGTCCAATCTAAAGATATACACCCCTTAGCACTGTTCCAATTTTTTTAGCAGCGCTCCATGTCATTACATCTACAAATTTCTCTGTACAGGAGATCTCTTCTTTTTCCTCCCCCAATTCCAAAATAGCTCCACAACTTTATGTCCAGTCATTTGACAACACTGTAATCTTAATCTTCAGCAGATGAGAAGCAGAGACACCAAGGTCAGTAACAGTGAAGAGATGCAAAATACCATCAAAACTAGAGTCCTCTTCTGTGCTAGAATGCTAAATTTGTACTCAAACTACCATAGCTAAAACCGTGCTGGGCTGCTTGTCTACTTGAAAAAAACCTGCATATCATCCTACCATGTTCTAGGGGTGGTTTCTTGTTCAAGTTTTTTTGGGGGGGGCCTTGGTATTTTTGTGGGGAGGGAGTTGTTGGGCTTTGTTTTTAAGGGGTTTCCAGGTTCCTGTAAATGACACCAAGGTATAAGTCTGTGACATTTTGCTCTCTAATAGCAGGAAATTAATAGGCACACATTTTTCAGTTGTTTATCTTGTGAATACAAAGACAGAATCAAAGCATCACAAGCAAGGAAGGTGGGCTGTTTTCTTCCTTAAGTTTTTTGGGACTCAATAATATTGTCAGTTTGTCTTTCTCTCCCGCTCCTGTTTTGTCTTAAGGCTCTGCATCTTGGAAGACTGTGAAGCTGCTGTGTGATTTTTATCTCCATGATTAAAGTGTTACACTTTATTGAGCTCTTTGCATCAGCACCAAAATCTGCAATGCAGGATTTTACATAACACTTCATTTTCTCCTCGCACCATTACTGTTATTAACCTGGTGGCAATAAACAGAAAATACAGCTCAGCTCATGATGTACTCCTGAGTTTTTGCGTGTATGTGCATAACAGAAAAGGAAAAAGAAGAAAAAGAATGGGAATGAAGGAGTCTCCATGCTGTAAAAGACACTAGGAATGGCTGCATAAACTTGTATTTTCCTTCAAGAACAATCACAGCCTTTCAAAGTTAAGAGTACTCTGCCGTAGCTTCTGCACGTAAGGATTTCCTCTAAAATAAGAGATCAGAAAAGAAAGAACATCCAAACTACTTCAAAATTCTCCAACTCATTATTATTTTTCATTAGACTTCCCAGATGGAAGATTTGATTGATATCCTACTTTGGGATGTTGCACATTTCTTTGTTTAAATGAGGAAGTTTGGAGAGCATGAGATCTGCCAACAGGAGACCAATAAGGGTCTGAAATCCAGCTGAAGAGCTGTATGTGGATGTCAACACAGATGACCTTTCCACTCCACCAATGGATGGAACCTGCAGGTTTCACAGACATCTAAAAATCTCTGAGTACTCAGGAAAACAGTGGGAGTTAAATATTCAAATGTGTAGGAATCTGGGTTACTGACAGAAATTCCATTTTTGCTGAAGCAGAAGAGCCCTGCAGGTTCTGGAGCAGAGACATACAGCTACACAGCAAGACTACAGGAACCATGTACAAAGAGATGGTCACCAAAACTCAATCAAAGTCTGACATGGGAGAAAGAGAGAGAGAATTCCAGTATGGGGAACTTGGAACATCCCAAAGAAAGACTGCAAAGCCAGTTTGGGTATGACCTGACAGCAGCACTTCAGAAGCTTAGGCATCATCTTCAAAATGAAAAAATTAGGAGGGCGGACTTCATACACTTCCTCTGCTTCTCTTCCCTTTAAGTAATATAAGCCCTCCTTTTGCAGTTCTGAAGTGTTGGGGGATATGGTAAAAGCCTGTTTCAAGCTGTCTTCAGTCAGGACTTGCAGCTCTCCATGAACTGAGTTATTCTGCCAAGTCTGCCCAAGGCATCTCCTCCCAGGAGTGGATGGGAAAGTCAATGCAAATTGGGCTGAGTGGCATTAGTGTAGCTTACCCTGAAAAGTTCTGGTTATTTTTGAAGGATTCTTTTTGTATTTTAACCCAAGAGAAATATTGTAGAAAGCTCTCCAAGCTTTCTGCCCCCTACTTATGTGGGTTCCTGCTCTTTACACTCTTGCTATTTATTTGGCACTTGTTCTTTACTCAGTTTACTGCAGTTTGAAATATAGCAGAACATTTTTCAGTTCGTCACTGTGTTGTTTGCTGTCAAGGAGACGAAATGTTACTGCTTTCCTCTGGAGAAGCTTAGGACATGATGGATGAAATGTCACAAATAATTAGACTTTTCTTATGAATTACATTTTTTTAAACTTCTGTTTTCATGTCAACAGGTATGTTACGGATAGGCTGCATGGAAGGACCTGGGGAAATTTTGGTTCTCTGAGAACAGCAGTAATGTAATATGTGATAAGCCATGGAATAGCTCCAGCTGAGACAAACTTTAAACAACTTCTACTATGAAAATTCAGGGCTATGAAAAATCTGAGTCCAGTGGCAGAATCGGAAAGGTCCAGTCCAGTTCCTGAACAGCATGGACATGGTTAGGAATGTAAAGATTGCTTGACATAGTCTGACCTAAAGTCTGTGTCTTGTTTCTGATGGTGATATTTTATGGCACTGTTAAGCCCTACATGATATGACATCCAGTGATAATCTAAATAACTATCAGGCTTGGAGGAAATAAAAACTGCAGTTCGCTTTCACACTTTGAGCAGAGATGTACTGCAGATAGACAGATACTCAGATTGCATAAAATTATCTGGGAGACAGGCATGAACAAACCCTCCAACTCTGAACTCTCCCTGGCTTGATTATGATACCTGATCTGCACTGCATGGGCTGGGCTCACATCAGTTCACACCCCCAAAAACCTGAGCACGCTGGGAAAAATGGCACAAAACAATCACAGGTGTTGGCACACTGCTTCTTCATTAGGGTTATGTGAATTTCTAAATCTCTCATCATTTTAATCTCTAAGTTTATAAACTGCCAGTTGTTATGGTAGGCAGGCAGTAAACACTGGATCAAACAATGCTGCAGCTGAATTACTGCTTTGAAATCTTGCATCACATGCAATGACTTTAAATTGCTTGCTTTGCTAGAAAGGCTGAAAGAACATGAAGCCACGACACTCTAAATCACACTAATCAATGATGTAAATCTCAACTGTATGAATGTATCAATAATGAGGAATGCTCCAGGGGAACAAATCATGGGAACTGCACACCTTTTAGATCTCCCTTCCATAGCAAACTTATTGTCATATGTTGTAGAATCATCAAGAAAATACAAAGAGTAGTAATGATGCGGAAAAATTTACTTAACCCGTTGACATGGAAATAAATTCTTATTTTATTTGTGGGAAAAAAAAGTTTTCCACACATATTTGCTAAGCTATCTCAGCTGATTAGAAGCTATTGAATTAAAATGGAAGCGTTGCAGTGAATGACCTGAAATGATCACTGAAGTTTTCTCAACAGATTTAAAATGTTATTTTTAATGCTAAAGATAAACTGTATACACATAAACGTTCAGGGGGAAAGGGGAGACATGAAGTTTCGGTGTTCATAAACAGAGGACAGCTTATTTGGGGCTTCACCATATTTCAAATAAATATTATAGATATTGGTATTATCAAAACAGGGCCAGGGGAAATAGTTTTCAAACACCAGGGAAGTGGGAAGAAAACACCGCTCAAAACCTTTTTTCTCCTTACTCAGAGAATAAGGCTGTGATCATCTGCTCATCTCTAAGGATCATAAAACAACAAAAGAATATTGCTTCCCAATGGCTAACATGATGAGAGAGAAGAGAGGGAGGTTGAGTTGCTTCTTGACTGTGTTGCTTCCTTCCAGCAACAGCTAATGAGATTCCCTGCCAAGGTGGAACCTGCCACACATCCTCTACATCAAAGGGCATCTGGAGGATGCTCTATTGCCTTTGACTAACATGCTGCCTAGAATGGTAGATAGTCACAGCTGAAAGTCCCCAGAAGTCACCTGTTGCTCTGTGAGCAGCTTGGAAGCTGATAAAACCTATAATCGAACACTTACTTCACTGCTCCACAAGTGTTTATATTCTAACAGCTGTGTGCAGATTTATCAAAGAGAAAAGTGGTTGCATCTTTCTTTTCCTTACTCAAGCCCATCATAACTTACATGGTGTAATCGCTGTGCATCTTTCCTCTTCTTTCACACTGCAGCTAGATAAAGCTCAGGAACACTGTCAAATTTCCTGCAGTCAAATCACAGAGATGGTCCCATGATAGGTTCTCAATCTATTAATCTACAGCTTCATGCACTACAGCCGCCACCACCATATCCTAAACAGAACAAACCTCAATAAGCATCACAGGTACCTGGCTGCTGTTCATTATGCCCATGCTGTCTGTGGAACTTTTAATCTTTGGCAGGCCTTAAAACACCTCACCAATTAACTTAGTGGTTGGTATCACATTGCAGCCTGGCAAAACAAAGCCTGGGGTAAACCAACTTGCCCAAGGTCATGCACAATGTTAGAAAAAGTCAGTGCTTTCAATTTCTGTCCCTTATTCTGCTGCTCTTACTTGTTTTGAAGGGGTAGGTAGAGGCTCCAGGTACTGAATTGAAACCTTTTTCATGTTAGACTCCATTTTCAAGCAAAGGTGGAAGTTGTAACTACAAAAATGATGTGGAGATAGGAGGTTGCTAATCTCTTCTAGTTCTTCTGCTTAAGTACTTCATGTAGGAGAGACAGGGAGTCCTCATAGTCAAGTCCAGCTGCTACCACTAACAAATGTGGGAAAAGGAAATAGAAGAAAGCTGGTTTTCAGGGAAACTATTCAACAACCTTGCTATGTTTATCAGAACAGAAGCTCCCAGGAACTGCTGTACCATAAATAACCATACATAGCCATTACACAGACCTAAACACAATCCCCTTTTGCTGTGCTCCAGGAGGGAAATGCAAGAGTTGCTGTAACAGGAACATCCAGCTAACAGGCTATTTGAAAAGGTGCTGTTTAGTTAAGAAACTGCTCTTACTTTGTATTTAATATTTTGTATCTAAGGTCCAATCAATGCAGGAAATTCTCCTTCTAGTCTTGTGTCTCAACAATAATGATGCAAAAGGTCATACAACATATCATCAATAAAATACTGTCACTTGAAAATCAGTTTCCATATAGTCAAATTATTTTTGAAATAGAAGTGTCATTCTTTAACCCTGTCAGGAAGTTAGAGGCACAACATTCAGTTTCTATTTAAAAATCAAAGTGTAAAAGGGTAGGGGGAAAAAAAAAACCACCAAAAAAATCGCTAACACAAATGTCAGTCGGGCTGGGCAAAAAAGAACACAGAGATTAAATGTTACCCTTTATAGTTTGCAACCCAAACAGAAGATCACTGAGCTAGAGCATGACAATAAAAATCTATCGCAAGTATGCAAACTAACCAGTCAAGTCTCCAGCTCTCCCCAGGCTGAAAAAAATAAACAAAATATAAAGAAACAGCAAAACATTAGGACAACTGAAAGAATAAATAATGCTTCTAAAATCTTTCTGTTTCAACCTGGTTCCTGATACCAGGGAAAGCCTGAAGGTTGACATTTTTTTTCTTTTTAACATGGGTGTTTTACTCTGACAATTTAATGTTACTTGAACATAGGTCTACCTGCACACCAAAATATACTGGCTTGGAGTTTAATTTGGAGACACTTAACATTACATTTTCCCAAGAAATGGCTGTTCTTCTCCTGAATTTGATGGCTCATTGAGCTTTTAGGTAAGAAATGGTTTTACAGGGATATATCTCTGTATGTTCTTTACAGTCCTTATAAAACCGCCTGGCCAGCCAGAGCATTGATTGCCTGGGGAACATTTGGTAGGGGTAGGTTAATCTATGTGACCTCCATAGTTCATCTGAAACTGCTGCACAACTTTCTAAAAAGCCATCTTTATTTCCTCCTCATCCTCTCTTCAGTTTCTGAGTGACTTCCAGCACACACTTTCTCAAGGATAGCCAGAAACAAACACAGAGGTGAATGTAAACACATTTCTTCCTATGAGAACATTTGCAGTGGTATAGATAAAGGCTCAGGGCTGCCCAGTACCACACAGAGTCTCTTGTGCATCAGTCTAAGTGCAAAACCACATATATGTGCAAATGTAATGATTAGGCTTCACCAGAAGTATTTCTATACCCCCAAGGAATACAATTCAGCTGCTGGGAGAGGTGTTTTATTAGCAGGGATCTGTCCTTTTCTGTAATGAAAATAATTTCTCTGTTCTCTAAGAGGAAAGGACAAGCCAATACTATTCATTCCAGCTTACAGTCTTTTTCCTATATGGTAATGTATTTAATTTTTAAGCCAATGATGGCTTGTCTGTCAAAATTATTTCAACGTAGAGCAAAGGGGTAGCTTTACACTGCTTGGAAGCCCTTCCTTCACCATCCTCCAAAGCAGCATTAATCAGGATTGCTGCCTAAGCCATGGAGCATTTTGTAACTCTACCCACCCTTCTTCCCACCCCTTAACACCTCCTCTCCTCTTTCCCCCCACTCCATCAGCACTGCTCCCCCAGCACAAATTGCCACGCATCTGTACAAAGGACAAGCGGAAGAATAAGGTGACAGTTCTTTAAGGAAAGAATAAAAATGCAAATTAACAAACACCAAATTTGCTGTAAACATTAAATACTTCAGACACGAAACCTTCTGTGCTACAAGAGTGCTTTCAGCATTATCTATTCACAGCAGTTCCTCTGCTCCTGAGGGTCATAAACACTGAGAGATGGAGCCAGCAAAAAAGCTCTAGTTGAAATTCAGCTCACAGCAAAAGCAATTTCCGAGTGTGCAAAGTGCTGTCAGCAGGCCTGATGTTTGTGTATGAAATATAGACAATATGACTGGCCCATCGGCAGTCACTGTCAGCCTGATGGATGGTGCCTGAAAAGAAGTAAAGCGGCTGCCGTTAGGGCCCAGTCTATCAGATGCTTGATGGAGATTCGGGGGCTTAATAGAGGTAAAAGTTTCTTCTAATCGGACAAAATTTCCAGCGGTGATCACAAAGAAAATAAAAGGGATAGCGATGTGATACGAGGGCACCAGCAAGGCTTTCCTGGCTCAGCCACAGTACAGGGCAAGAGAGGAAAGCGCTGCATTGTCGATACCGAGGAGAATTGGTGTCTTTGTCCTTGGACCTCGACTGTCCCAGAACAGGTGGGACAGTCCTACAGCTCACTGTGTGCACAAACACCTTCAGGGGTTCCCCACTGCCCACAGCCCCAGGCAAAATGAAAACATCATTCTGCAATGCCTTTGGTGCCCTTCACAGCATACCTGCTGCTGTGACAGAGGGGGGACTGGACATGGCAGGAAGACACCCACACCCATGCAGAGAAACTTCTGAAACAGCCAGTTCAAATGTCCTCTCTCCTTTTACCAATTGGGAACTATATTTACCTTCCTTCAGGTATGTGAGAAGGCAAGTTCACAGCATAGGGAAAGGCAGAATTATTGCAGGTTCTCACTCTAAAACAGGACTGTCAAGGAGAAGAAATGTCAACAAATGCTTAAATTTTTTAAGCAAAA
Organism: Pachyramphus minor; assembly: GCA_013397135.1. Lineage (NCBI taxonomy): Eukaryota > Metazoa > Chordata > Aves > Passeriformes > Tyrannidae > Pachyramphus > Pachyramphus minor. The sequence goes on from VYXB01004451.1 coordinate 885,024, forward strand.
CCACCACATGAATTGAGGATCTAAAAATGTGCACAAATGGGAGACCACCCCAGGCCTAGCAGTCTGACTAATATTTTGGAAGAAGCAACATATTTATGCACGAAACAGTAGCCCTAAGAAAACCTGGCTGTTCACTGGGTCTTTTTACCCCATCATGACAAGCTCCTCCTTGATGAGAAATAGAGCCACGAGTGGCTGCTGGGACATTTGGGGAATTTAAAAGTGGTCATTTCTTTGCAGTAGTGTTTAAATAGATCATACTCTATCAGGAGAAGCAGCAAACATTTCAATACTTTAAATAGTGATGGTCATCACACTCAGGCTCAGAAGAACAGATTACACTTGAATAGTTCCTACCTGGCCTTCCAAACCTGTGGGTTTCTAATGAGTTCTCTCACCTCCTGCATGCTCTCTACAACTGGAGACTTTCTTCCCTGAACAGCCTCTCCCCAAGGACATACAGCCTGGAGTAGATTGGTCCCTGTTCCCAGGCTGGGATCTGGTCTTTACACACTAAGCCCTCTGGTGCTTCCACAACACTGCAGGGTTTCTCTCCTGAAGCCCAGTTTATTCTGCCCCAGACTCAGCTGGGAATTCTGCATCCCAAAGCCCCACTCCAGAATTTTTCTCAAGGCTGGCTGTTTCCTACTTACCAAATGTACACAAAAGCAGGCAGGACTCAGCTTGAGTCTCTGGTAGCAAAGCAGCTCCTGACATTAATATCCTTTAGCACAGGCTCCAGAGGAGCTGCTAACAGTGAGCTTTTAAAAAAGATTGCTGCGTCTTTAACAGGTTTTAAACCAAGCTCCTTTACCCTATTACCAGCACCTGATGAAAACCACTACCCTATTGAACTCACCAGCGGGCCATTAGAAGTGTGTCAGATTATATTAACTAGGCAATTAAAAAAAAACACCCAACCAGCAACAACAAGGAGCAGCAACTCCGCTGCGTGAGAAGAACCTGTCTGTCGTTTTGTAAATCCCCAAATTAGTTTTGAAAGGCCACTTTCAGCCTGGAGTTAAGGCCAGATTTATCCTCTGTGTGCCTGCAATGGGCTGAATCTCTGCAGCAACCTGATGAAACTCATTATTTATGATAAGTGACTGACGGACTGCTGCCCAAAAGGTGAAGGAATGAAAGCTGTTGTGACCCCAAATGAGAAGATTTTCTTTGATCAACTCACACAAACGTCTAAAAAAATTATGACTTTTGGTTTCATGCAGGAGATCAAATAATTAAACAAACAGATGTGCAGATATTAATAACAAAAGGTGTCGCGTGAGGGAAGCATTCAACCACAAACAACCCATTTATTTTAAGACCAAAGTGTTGCTGAAATCCCCAATCAGAAGAAGATAGAATGATTTTTAAGTGTGGTGTGGGAGGCATTTTGGAGAACTGGGGGTAATTTAAAGCAGAATATGCTTTTTTGATGAGACTGCCAAAACCGAGATGCCTCCAGATAAAAAATAAAGAAAAAAAAGAAAGTTAATTTACATACAGAGAGAGCTGTCAGGCTAGTCGTCAGCAGAGAGAGGGATAACAAGTCTTTGGGTAACAACTCCCTTGTTAGGAAGATGGCAGCAAGAAGCAGGATCAAGGGAGAAGGAAAGTCACTGTACAGATGTTTTAAAGGAACAGTTAGCATTTTCTGTGGCTTGGGGGGCTGAACACTGCAGCTGCCTCCACAGTGCAAGTACAGAAACCACCTGCATGATGGATGCGTGCATAGCTGGGGAAGTAATTAAATAGTATCTCTTATGTCTGTAGAGTAAGATGAGGGCCTGAGCAAGGAGTTTGGGTCTAGACTCCAACCTCAAGTCTCCCCAGCTTACAGCTGTTGGGGAACAGGAAGTAAGGGTATTATTTTTGAGGTTGAATCAGGTCCAAGAAGTGGGATTAGTCTCCTGGGATGCTGCCTGTTCCCCAGAGGATGAGAGCAGAGAAGATGGAAGGAGCCTGCTGACCAAATCCACCTGCAGGCCATTAGCTAAACTGAACTCAAATGGTTTGTTTGATTTGCAGATCTCTTCTACCAACTTTACCTTTCCTTACCAACAAACTCCTTCCTAAAACCTGAGAGCTGTCATCATTTTCCGTTCCTTTAATCAAAGAGCCTCCAAAAATTGTGAATGTCCTCTGGAGACTTGATGAGAAAGAGATTAATTTCAAGTTGAACCCCTACTTATTTTCTGCTGCTATGGATCTGTGAGAAAGGGACAGCTTGCTGGACTTGAATGGTCTTACATTCCAGAAAAGAAACTATGGACTATCCCTCAGTATCTCAGTGATGGTGGGAGAAAACTGAGATCCCTAGAAGTAGCACAGAGCGACCCATAAAACCAAGCCACTGGCTGTAATGATCCCGTGCCTTTCATGGAGCTCAGCAGTGCTCTGATCACATTGCAAAATCATTGATTTTTCTCAATGGGTTCATTATTCTGACTCACTGAACTGGCAGCTCACCAGTTCACTGGATGGGGAGTCAGGCCCAGCTGACATTTCCGTGGTGTGGTCAATAGTATGTGAGTGCCTCAGCCAACCCAGATGGGAAACCAAACAGAAAACAAGATGGTTGCAGTCAAAATGTGATGAACAACTGGAATTCTGCCTCCGACAGAGGGAGTAGCTACAAGCAGCCCATATTCTCCAAAAGGAGAGCTGGGTGAAGTGCTACTGTGGAAAGGCCTGAGTCTTTCCAGATAAGAAAGGACTATGACAAAGCACATAATTTTTCACAGGGGAAAAAAAGAAAAAACAATCAACCAAAAAACTTTCTGCCTAGAAGGGAATACTTTAAGCAAAAATATATTTTTCTGTTCTTATACTGCACCAAAACAAATCCTTAAATTGCACTTAAGCTAAATATCACACGGAGAATTTATTTTAAAAAAAAACTAAAGCATGTATGTCACAAGCTTTACAAAGAAGAAAAACCCTAGGACCAGATCTCTCCTAATATTGTTTTAACGTGGCCATTTTTATGTATGTATTGGTGGTACAAAGATTATATATGCTGCACAGAATTGTCCCTTTGTGACCATTGAATGTTTGAGTAAATGCAACTTCAATGTGACAGTGGGTTTCTTCATAAGAGTACAGAAAATAACTGTTAGAACAGAGCAAAGTGGGTTTTTTTAAAAACACAGCAGGGTAAGAAACAACTTGTCTGGCTGTGGGGGTGGACTGGCTAATCTAACAGACTGTTCCTGTCTCTGTCTTCCAAGTTGCTACAGAAATGACAAATCTACCCAGTACAGGTGACTCACAATTATCTGCATTTCCCAACTGTGCCCCCTGATTGTGACAATGTGATTGAAGATCAGATGGGGTCGAGTTTCAGACAGCAAAGTGTACCCACAACTCACATTGACTTTATCTTCCAGAAAATACACGGAACACAATGCATTTGGTCTTACAGGTACATAGGAAACCACCAGCAAATTTTTCAACAATATATCCTCAGGAAACAGAGGGGCTCAGCCAGGAGAGGATTCCTGCCTGCAGTGGTGTATGTATATCCAAGATATGCCTTTGACTGATTCACATGGACAGATAACTGATCAGTTCTTTATGGCACATGGTCTTTCTTTCCTTCCTAGTAGACATCATGCCTTTCCCCTGCACAAAGGCTTCTAAACATCAGTTTATAATCTCTGATTTCTTCTTTTCAAAGTTCTTTCTCGTTTCTGAAAAGTTTCCTTTGCTCCTCAAATGACACTCAAGGAAAATCATTATATCTCATTCACTATCTGAAACAGGAATGGAAAGGGTGGAACAAGGTCCATTTTTCCCCTTAACCTTAGCAAAACTGCTTTTATCCAACATGCTTTCAAGCAGCTAGAAAACAGTGAGTCACTCAATTAAAATGCTTTCCTTTACCCATATATGTCTCTTTATGCTCCTCTCTAGGAGGCTGGATTTGGAATTCAAGGTCATCTGCACAACCATGGACAATATCATGATTCAAGACCAATATCAAGTTATTAGGTTGGTGGGGGACACATACATGACAGTGGTGTCCATGGGATGCTCCACTCCTGTGAAACTCCCTTCCCTTTGTCAAGATTGTGTGTCACCCTCCCCTAAAAATCATTCACAACATTTTCCTTACCCTGACCTCATGGTACAAGAAAACAGCAGCACCAACAGTAATAAAATGTGCCCTTTATTTTCAGAAGCCTGCCTTCCATTTAAACTATGGAAATGGGAAGCAGCAGCTGTGATAGCTGTATAAACATAACTGTCCACAGTGCATAACCAGCACTCTGCTGTACTCATCTCTGCAAATAATAGATGTTGCTGTTTTGATGTGATAATACTTGATGGATTTATCCACATGGTATTTAAAAGGCAGCTGATGTGACCCTTCTGCTCCAGTCTACCCACGAACCATAGATTTAAAATCCACGTTTTATGTGGATTTCTTGGAAAGCTGGAATTCCCAAATCAAAGAGGCTGCTAAGGTTCAATAATATGGTTACATGATGAGTGTAACTCTGTACAGCCAGAGCCCATCACATGCTAAGTATGTTGGATAAAAGGGCATCTCAACAGTATCTTAGTGTGATCCTCATTCTTTCCTGGGTCACGACCCTTACTGAAGTTTTCCAAAGCAGTAAAGCCCAGATTTACAGACATATCAATACAAAGAGTATGACTAAATAAAATTTTTTCTGAACATGCATCCAAACGTTTGAGTGTTTATTCGGATTGCACCTGAACTTCAACCCCTGCCAGGCTTCAGCCTTCAGTAAGAACCATGACTCCAATTCAGTATTACCCAGGGACTGTGCTTGACAGCCACCAGTGCTTAGGAAGTCTGTAGTTCTTTATGTCTTGGAGTAGTGCACCATTTAATTTCTCCATACAGCTCAAATGCTTGCTTTGATATATAACTGAAAGGATGAAAGGAATCGTTCACGACTGTTATTCAGCAAGGTACCTACCAACACGTTTCCAAGAGCTACAGGCTATTTAGGGGGAGGATGTGGTGGGAATTATGGGTAAACAGCAGCAAATATTAAAATGAAATAGAGGGAAACATTGCAACCACAGCAACAACAAGGAAAATGCAGTTCCAAGCTTTGAAACCCGACTGGATCAAAACTTGTTTCCACTAAACAAAACTAAAAGGAAACCTAAAAATTCTCGGTAAAAACACTACTGAAGTACTGCAAGTATTTATTGATTCCTTCTTTGTGAGTTACAAAATAAAACATTATCAAGGGAAAACTGAGCATTTGCTTGTTTTTACCCTTCACAATCACAAAAACACATGTTCAGATAAGCCTTTTAACTAAAGAAAAGCTTCCTCTCCTCCTTGTGTTTCCTGTATGTGTACTTTCTACTATTCACCCTTTCCTATCAATAACTTCCAGCACTTGGAATTTATGTGCAGTATTTAATAAGAGCTGGTGAGAATGTCGAAAGTATCTTGGTAAGATGTTATGTGTCAAAAAGCGATCATGTTACAGTGTGATGGATTAATATGAAGAAACAGCTTGAAGGCAAGGTATTCATCTTTTTTTTTTTTTTTAAATGACAACACTAATACATTTGTTTCAGTTCTGAAATTAATTTCCTAATAGTAAGAAAGGTCAAAATGAACGAGAGGCATATGAGCCTTTTTGTCATCTTTGACAAATTATCCAAAACAAGCCTGTCAGATCAAAAGGGATAACATTTGGAGTAATAAATGTTAGTACTGATTAACTGGTCAAAGTTAATTCTTTTCAGGAATCGGCATATTCAAAAGGTAGAAGGATTTTTTTTTTTTTTAAATATTTCTTTTATCATGTTTTCAAAAGTTTCCTTGGAAATGTGCCTACCAGGTGTCTTCTGTGAATGATGCCTGTTAGATGGTACAAACTGAAGATGGTATCTTCAGCAGTGCTCAGATGCAATCTACTTCAACTGCTGAACAAGTTAAAAGAACATTTAAAAAATGTCCTCCCATTTATGAAGCAGTCTCAAATTTAGGCTCAAATTCAGGCTCAAATTCAGAAAACACAAAAGCTTCTCTATTGCAAAGGTATTCCTAAATTTCAGCTTTGAAATGAAGGTATTTTTGAAGTAATTTGAAACATAAGTGGAAAATTACTCAAAAGAAAAGGGAAGGAGATGTTTTGCAATTCTTACTGGTTTTCAGATACTTGCTTTTCAGTGGGATTATGGTGGGGGTTTCTCCTGAAAGACCCACTCTCCTGACTACGCAACTATTTAACATCCAGTTACAGAATCCCAAAATCTAAATCAAAAAAAGCAAGTTCTTCATTGTGACTGCTTCCAAAGTGGTAAAGGCAGGCTTATCTCTAGGGCTGGGTTGCTCTTCTGGGTACGTTTAGTATGTTCAGAGGCTTGAATTGTTAGAAACACTTTGGGGTGAGACTGGGGCAGGGAAACCACAGTTCTCTCAGGTGATTCAAGGACCCGTCCAAGGGCAATAGCCAACCAAGTCCAGCAGATATTATGGGTTCTTCAACTTTCCCACCCATGGGACTTTTTTGGAAAAGAAAAATGGTCTCTCCATTCTATTTTGCAAACACCAAACCATGTGGGAAAGATATAAGTTATACTCAGTAGGCCCCAAAACTGTTGAACAAATTATTATGAACACCTGGTTATAAAACTGGTGCACACATAATTTAAACAGAATCCAGCCTGGTCCTCTGGAGACCAGATGTGATTCATAGGATGCAACTTGCTGGCAGAGTGTCTGCGTCACAAAACAATGACAAACTTGTCTTCCTCCTCCAACAATACAAGCTGGGCTAAGGAAAATTATTACCTCTTCTTCTAAAACCTTGGGGGGTTTTTTCTATTCTGAAACCATGGCAGCCACAGTAACACTATACCTCATCCCACAAGAAGACCTTAACATTTCCCAGAAGCCTTCACTGTGTAATCCAGAAAATCTTTTCTACATTTTTTAAAGGCAATTTCACAGAACCTACAGGTGCTGAGCACAGTCATCAAGCTGAATTACAAACACTGACGTTCATCTCACAATGGCTTCCACTGGAGGCACAGGCCCACCAGTGCCTCCAGAAGTATCTGAGTTGCTCCAATAACACATCCTCCACCACTGCAGAGCACCTCATTTAGGATCATGTGCTACAAGTAATGATTTCCACAGAACTACTAAATAGTGGACCATGGCAGAGCAAATATCCAAAGAATTTCTCTGTGCCAGTTTTCAATCACTTAGAAAATGAATTCCCTTCTCTGTTTTAATTGGGAAACTACTCAGGCAGTCTAAAAAAATATCCCATACTAAGGAAAGTTTTCCCCTTAACTTATTTCTGTAAAGTTATACTGCTAAACCTTTGGTCAACACTAAATAAATCCTTTTCTCTTTGGGGCTTATGCAAGTCAAAAAAGATCTAGAAGAGAGCACAGACTTAGGTGACAGGGAGGGGGAGAAATATGCTGGATTCTGATAATTGCTCTTCTCAGAATAAAGCGTTTCCAATTTATTACAGTTGGAAGGATTTCTGCAGCATAGAGAAAGCTATATCAGTCCATACATATTAACACAAGATTGGGCTCTCTATTATATCAACACTTTTCCGAAACAGACAGCAGCATGACTAATCTCAAAGCTCCAAAAAAGAAAGTGTCTCTTCTTTGTTTGGCCTCTGAAATCTTCCAAATATTTTTTTTAAAAACTGTTCTCTTCTTTTCACCTCCCCCTGCTACTAAAAAACCCCACAGAAACCACAAACCCCAAACAGCAACAAAAAATACACACACACAAAGAAGAAAAAAAAAATTCCTGAGAGGAATTTAAAGTAAAAGAGCTCATTCAAAAATAAAACACAAAGATAAAACCTCCAGCGGTAGATTCCTTCTAACCGGTGAATTTATTCTAAACTCAGAGCAGAGAACTGAGTAAAATAAAGGTCAGACCCTGTGCTGGGAATTCCCCTGACCTTTCAGGCTGCATCCATCATTGGTATTACACAGAACGTGCCATTTATCACACCAAACAGAGAGCAAATCTTTAACTCCTTTTCTCTTCCCAACAGTACAGACCCAACAATTATTCAGATTTTAAAATACAATCGATGTTTATCCAGCTCCTTTCTACAGCTCTGCCTCTTTGGGCTCCACTTCCAACCTCTGGATGTGCAGCAGGCATCTAATGAAGCAGGGGGCATATGAAAACCAGTGTGTCTTGGGGAGATGGGTGTAAAGGGGGGGTGTTAAAAATGCATTTTAAAAGACCTTTTAAAAATGGGTTGCTTTCCTACTGACACCTAGCTCAGTTGAATGATATTTGGGACAATCCCCTCCTGAATTCAGGATCATATATAGGGAAGCCTGTCATTACCGAGGAAGAGGATGCTTTGAAAGTTTCAGGCCCTTGGATAGCATCAGGGAATTGTTCTGCTATACTGTTCCAGAAGTTTGGCACCTGCATACATCAGATTTGGCTAGTTTTTAAGGATCCCTCCAGCTGTGAAACCATCATGGAATGATCCTGCTGCAAGCTGGATGGAGCAGCCCAGCCCATCAGTACAGAGCCTTGCTCATCACCACAGCTGAATTTCTCTCTGACACAGAAATCTCTAAGTTTATTCTTAACCCTGTTTAGAGCAAAGTGTGGTCAGTCCAGGAGTGGAGACCAAAAGAAGAAGGAAAAAATGGGGAGGAGATATTACCATGTGGAGTTCCAGTGATCCAACTAGCACTGCCCCTCCTCCAGGACTCTCCAATACTCATTCAAGAGAAGAAAATAGTGTAGTGAGGGTGATGGGGTCTAACACAACCACACTGGGAGTGGTAGAAAGGAAGCCTGGAACAACCTCATCTCCATCTCACTGACCTCCTGGGTTTACAGCTGCCCCAAAAATACAGAGATCTGCTGAGAGATCTGTCCTCTGGGATGCTCCAGCTGAGCTTTCCAGGCGTGGGCAGTGCATGACAGGATTCAGAGCAAGCCCCTTCACCTCAGCATAGGGATCTCTTCCTGCCCTAAAAGCTATCAGCATATGCCTAAGCCACACAGTGCCCTGGTGCCACTCAGTGTCCTCTGCTTGCATTCAATACACACATTAGCAGCACTAAGGACCAATTTGGGAGCTCCCAAGCTTCCCCCTCACAGAGAATGCAGGAAGACAGAGAAGGCCAGGATATTTATAAAAGGGTACATGGGACAACTATATTTGCAGAAGGTTAAATGGCCTAATGCAAGATATGAGCATCTCTGTCATGAATCAGTGATTAAAGTAGAGTCTCTTTCATCACAATTCAGCTATCTCAACCATGGTAAATAATAGGCTAATTAGGCATCTGCTCATTCAGTGTCCAAAGGGACAGGCCAGTTCCTGGCACAAAGTGAAACATTGGTTGCACCAGTGAAAAGTCCTTTTCAAACCTGTGAACCACCTACTGCAAAAGAGCTCAGCTGCTTCTTTTACCAAAGGATGCTCCCTACAGGCAGGAAAATAAAAGCACCTCCACCTTCCTCTTCCTGCTGTTAGGGCTTACAAACTGCCCTTGGATGGGTGAACCTGCCCACTGTGACATGGACAGGAAACTTTAAACCAACTTTTAAAACCCTAGTTGCTTAGAAATGAAAAAGTGGGAAGCTGAAATGGTCTATCTGCCCACACATGTCAACTATAAGGTCTGAAGTTTAAATACAGTTACAAGGGGACAGAATTTGACCAGATTACAAAACAGGCAGGTTTGGTAACAACAGTAATCAGTTTTCCTTGCATGGACTCAACCATGACATGCTTAGAGCCCAGTAATTTCTAGCAAAAGAACATGCTTCATTTGATTCCTGACTGCTCCCCTTCCCTTCCATCAAATTAGGCTCACCTTCCTGTTCCCTTTGCCTCCCTAGGTACAGCTTAACACAGAAATTGAGGCCTCACTGTGCTGTGGTGGGGACAGCAGCACGTTCCACAGCTGGCTGTGGCCCTGGTACTGCTGCAGTGGGCAAATCCATTTGAATGACAGCCAGATTTAAGAGGAGATATTCTAAAGTTGGTTGAAATAACCCCAGAACTGCAAGGATTATATTCCAGTAGGGAGGCTGCAGATCCATCTTTATTCAGAATAAATGTCATTTCTTCCCAAGCACCCTTATCTATCCCTCACACATACCTCTAAGATCCCTTCAAGCAGTGAAGTGCCGCTGCCAAGGGACTGAACACCCGAAGGCCACTTGGCACCATGTGGCCCCTCAGGCAAAATTTGTAACTTCTTTTCCTTTCTGACACACTTTTAAAAAAGACAGGTAGAGTTTTTTGCTTCAAGATTCCTCATTTGGCTGGACATTGGATTGGAAGAAAAGTCTTTGAAGGAGACAAGTTGGACACCTCTGCCCCCCGCCCCATAATACCATAAGAACAGTCAGCAGCTCCCCTGAGAAGTCTAATGAACTGGTTGTTAGAAGGTTTTCTGCTCTTAGCACACCACCCTAATGCATTAGCAAGGCTCTGTATGCTCTAAACTGGTCTTGTGCCTGCTATGGCATCCCCTGGACTCCTGCATTGTCCCCTGGGACAGATTAGATTTCCATAGCAGCTTGCAGCAGACTTAAAAATGGAAAGTTTTGCTAAATGCAAGATGGTCATGAATAACACAGGGAGTTTAATAACCTGTGTGTTATTTATTTTGCTACTAAATTCAATCCATCCACTTTATTACCTCTAAGGGGTGTCACCTCACAAAATATGTCAAGCCTATTCAGTTATTGCCCAATGTACAGTAAAGCTTTTTTCCCCTCATATTCCATGAGGTTATTCAAAATTACTTTAAAATGCTTACTGCTACAAGAAGTTCAGGGGAATGCTAACATCCTCTCTGTGCCCTTCTGCCTCCATTTCTCTGGCTGACTATTCGTCCTTTTGTACCCTCAGCGAAATCTCAGCAAGGTTTTTCATACATATCCTGTCAGAGAGTTGTTTCCAAAAGCTACAATCCTCAAGGCCATTACCAGATGCATTTTTAAAGATACTGTGAGAGGGGAGAAAAAAGTAGCTCATCTTAAAAATATCCTCCTTTTGCAAATACAGTTTCTGATGTCAAACTGTTACAACCAGATTGGTTCTTCTCATATACTTGGTTTTTAAACATAAGTCACTTTACCCTTTGATTTTTGTGTCTTAACCTCCTCCTCTCCTTTAGCTTTAATGCACAAGGACTGAGTAGCATTGTGGGAAAAGTTTGGACTACAAAATTAGTTCAGATGAGCAGCGGAAAGTTAAAATAAATTGAATTTACTGGTACTGACATAATAAAGCTCAGAGAAATCTAAACAAACATTCACATGCTTGCTTACCAGAACTATTTATTTTGTTTATGAAAGTGGCAGTCAAAGCAGCCTAATTTACAGATGTTCAGAAGTGTACCTTCCCATGCCCAGGACTGATGGAAATCATGCTGTTCGTCTTTCAAAACTTCAGTATTGATGTTGAGGTGCTTTCTAGAAAGCCAGATCAGAGATATTTGACCCAAACATACAAAAATAACCAGGTTTCCCCTTAGGATCGGGTTTGGAAATAATTTTTCCCCTATGTTTCCCCATTTACATCTCATTTTAGGGGCTACAACAAAAGCCAACCACACGTTCCAGTTTTCCTCAGACTTCTCTCAGGAACCTTTCTAGGGAGTTTAACTGCTTCCATGGTCATTCCGTGGTCAGGAATCTGGATGCACGAGAAGGCCATTTCCAGGAATAGGGAGACCACAAGAAGATCCTGTATTCACACCTCCCCTCTCTGGGGACCAAGGAATTGAAGCCTCCTGGATCTGGGGGACTGATGTTCCATGTAAGTCCCTGCCTTGAATACGGGGGAAAGGTGGGTGAACTGCAGGGCTGGGGGCTGACTAGAGGCTTGGTTAAACTCAAAACGAAGGCATGAGAACTCTCATGCTCAGCCTCAAGAGGTGCCAAGCACTGATTTGGGCGGTTTCAGAGTACATGGGGACTGAGCACTGATTTCAGAGTGACTGTACACATTTGCATACCCGAAGGCAAATCAGCATCACTCTGCCCACTCTTGGTGAAATGTCACATCTCCCTAAGCAGACTTTGCAAGCTTCACCTGTGCATTACTACAACCACTCCACTATGCTGAAGAAAACTATGGTGAGGGGGAAACTGTACTGAGGAAGAGAGAGCCCAATCTGTTCTGTCTGCAGTCTGTTCTATCGATTCCAGTCCAGAGGATAAAAATCCTAAACCACCCCATCAAGTCCCAGTGTGGTTCAAGAGGGCATTGACTTTGTTACGAACAAAATTAGCTGGGGTACAGAGCCAGTTAGCCAAAGTGCAGCTTTATTCTCTCTACAGGTTCCTGAAAGAGGGTGGCAGCTGGCAGTGCACTCCAGCCAACTCTCCATCACACAAGTTAGAGAAGGAAAATTCCTATCAGGTCTTCCAGTCACTCTCCAGGTTCCTGCAGGATGGCTCCCTACAACTAACTGAGGGGCTGTGCTCCAATTAACACAGACCCTTCTGATGCTGGCCAGCCTGCAAAGCCAGATGGCAGCTTCTCCTTGCATTTTGGGCCTGGGTACCCGGTGCAGACCACAGCTTTTGTAATAGCCTGGTAAATGGCTCCCAAGCTTTATTTCAGATGCTCCAGTCTCTCCCTGAACTGCAGCATAACTAGATCCAATCATACTTCTGAACTCCACAGGGAAGGGATGCAGATAAATTCCTTTGCAAAATACATAATCAACAGGAAAACAAAGCATAAAACATACTATAGGTGTAATATATGTACAGGCACACACACATACACTTTGCCTACTGCTCGCAGTGCACAGATACTAATGGGTTCAGGTGATAAATCAATCTGCAGGGCTAAAAGCAGTCACAGTAATCATTTACAGCCTCCACTGACTTCAGTAGAAGATACTGGCTTTCTCAAAACATGACTGAAAACTAAAATGTTTTACTTGGATGAATTCCTCTGTTCCAGATCTAGCAAAATGCATTTGAAGTTATTTTTGCTAATAACATAAAATCACAATGCCTGTTACAATATAAATTTTCATTGCCCTTTGCTATTACAATACTGCTGAAATCAACAAAGTCATTTACAAACACTCTGTAGAGAATCCCACCTTGTTATACAACAGTGGTATATATCAGTTTGACTAACACAGACAATAACTGCTAAATATTTGATTCTGCAAAGAATAATCCACTACTATGACAGCTATAAAACCCTTGCAATAAGGTTGGACAGGGCTCCTTGCACTACTTCTCCAAGTAACACACTCCAAATCCCACTTTACAAGGGTTTCTAGAGGACAACTGAGCAGTTCACTGCCTCTCTCCCTCTAATCTTGTTAGAAGGTAACCATGCCACTTGGAGAATGATCTTTGGAATGAACAGACTAGAACCAGGATGAGATGGGAACAAGCAATCAGCATTTTCCAGCTCTCCAGGAGCAGGAAAAAAAAATGAAAACAGTTTTCCCTTTGAATCAGCTATTCTATCCTCCACCCTTGGACTCTGTGGGGAAAAAAACCCCAACCTACGAATCTAATAGCTAACCTACAAATAGCTAGTCTTGTTTCCTCACCACCCCCCTACCCAACTATAGTCTCAGGGCTCTTGCTTTTAAAAATGGTCTAAAACCCATTGAAGAATCCTGTCATGGTGAGACATATTCATGATTGCAGGGCTAGAATATTAATTCTTATTTCAAGGGACAAATGGGGGTTTGTGCTAGGAAAATCAGGTACACAGATTTAAACTGTTGTCTGAACAAAGAGCCAAATCCCCCAAGCAGTATTAGGAGATTCAGCAGTCCTCACTTCTACAGCTCTGCTTGGAGTTGTTGCAAGAAAGAGCTCAGGCTCAAAAGCTTTTCTCATGGCTTTTGCTTTCTAGTGAAAATTCCTTGTTGAACTGAACAGGCAAGGAGATGACAAAGTCATTTGTTCAGAGCTATCAGGCTGGACAACATCCCACCTTCCTCACTCTTCTTGCTCCTGGCTCGGGGCAGCCTTAGTCACTTTGATGATGTTTTAAAGGAACAGAGCTCTCAGTTATTTGAAGACAAAATTCATAGGTGTTTTTGCACAGCATTGTCATTGTGACTTTTGTTTCCAAACAGCTGAAAATTAGGCTAACCTTTGAATGTTCCTGCGCTGCCTGGCAGTCAAAACAAACATGACAAAAAATATACTCCTTCTAATTTTAGAAGCATCCGAGTCTGACATATGCCAGATTCTGACACATGCCATTTTCCTTAGTTACCAACATGTGGCATCCTGCTGCTCTAGCTTTCACACACCGAGGCTGAGGGATGATGGAATGTGTCTGCTGATGGCAGTAATAGTCTGGTACCCTTAGCAACATTTGGCGAACTGTGAACCTTTGCTTACATCAGGCCAGATCAATACAGCCATTATCAAGGGACATAAACAGAATAAAAAGCTGTCTCTATTGCATGAGTTAACTGCAGCAAGAGGAGAACATCCAGTTCCTGAAGGGCAGACTCACCAAGCAAGCACAGGCAATAACGTTTCCACAGACTACAAGTCATCAGGGAGGATTAAATCTATGCCTGCTGAGATTTAATTCTACAGTGAGTACCCTTTTTGGGGGAAGTCATAAACCACCACAAATTCCCTAGCAGAAGGCCAATACTGAGATGCAGGCAGTTTATTTTTCAAAAAATACAAAACAATAGATTAGCTGGACTCAGAACTGAAATAGATTTTTCTTGATGTACATCTAAGTAAACAGCTTTCAAATACCACTCCACTGATGGGGTCTTTTCCAGAGGTGACTGCATTTCAGTAGGGCATAAACTGGTTCCTAACTTGCATTTAAACTTGGAACTCAATATATAATGAGGCAGGACAGGATACTATTTCAGAAGGTGCTATTAAAATCCAAACCTAAATGCAAGATACTCCACAGTTAGAAACTGATCTTTCAGGGAATAGTCCATAAATAAAAACATTTAAAGCAACAACCTATTCAACAAAATAAAATGGCAATAGTAGTAGCATTACATTTTATGCATTGTTATTAATCGTGCAAAAGCACCAAAACCACTAAAAAGCCTCCATCAAATTGTGTACATGAACACATAAAAAAGGTTGTTGTCAACCTTGACTTCAGCAATGCTTCTGACACTGTCTCCCACAACATTCTCAAAGGTAAGCTCAGGAAATTGTTCAGGTTAGATGAATGGAATTCAACCTCACCGTAAGAACTTCTTTACCTGGAGGGCGGCAGAGCACTGGAACAGGCTGCCCAAAGAGGTCATAGACTCTCCCTCTCTAGAGACATCAAAACCCACATGGATGCATTTCTGTGTCACCTGCTCTAGGTGACCCTGCCTTGGCAAAGAGATGGGACTAGATGGTCTCCAGAGTTCCCTTCCAAACCTAAAAATTCTGTGATTCTGTAAACAAGACACAAACACCGTGACAAAGGAGGGAGCAAAGCTGCACTGGTTTTACAAACTTTGCATGCAAATTATTTGGCAGAGCTCCCTCTTCAGCAATATCAAGAATTGTTGATTCCCCCTCTGAAAAAAAAAAACTCCATGGTGTGTGTTGATCTTAACTTAGATTTTGCAGTTTATGCTCAGGCAACTCTCTTTTTCTCTACAGATGTACATTTATGTGAACCAACGATTATCAGTCCTCATAACGTGATCCTTCCTCCTATTCTTACCATGTTTTGAGAAACACTGAAATAATTATCAGCATTGTCACTAAAGGAACACAAGCAAAACCTGCAGAAATGAAGGAGGCAGCTCACATGTCCGAGTGCCCCTGGCTTTCAGGACACTTGGGCAGATTTATCACATAAACTATGGTCAGATTCTGCAGCTCAAGTAAAATGACCCAGCTCAGTAATCTTGCTCTACACTGCAGTTTCCTATATGTCAGTTCCCAGATATACTGGAGTGAAAAAAAAAAAAAATCATTTTTTGAAGAAAAAAAAAAAGAATTCATTTAAAGAAAACCACCTTACCAGCACAGGGATGGAGTTTTGAAGATATTTGGTGAAAGATTTGATATTCCAGATGCTCTTGTGAGATAAACCCTCTAAGCTCTTTTAGATCAGTCATTTTCTCTAACAGTTAAGCCACCAGAAGTTGGGGAAGCTCAGACTTTGATGCCCATTTAGGAAAACCATGATGGATGATATTTAGTACTTTGTAAGTCAGACTAGATTATCACGGTGATTCCTGTCTGCTTTTAAAAACCTATTGATCCACTGGTGTCAGCACTGCAGAAGACAGCAAGGAGAAGCTTTCAAAATACTTATAAGAAGGGGACTATTGGAACTTTGATGCGGTAAAATTCCAACATCATGATGTATCTCCTGACAAGAAGAAAATTAAACTTCTGCTAATTAATACATTAATTTTAATTGGATTTTTCACAAGGCAGAGAGTAACCAGATTCTGAAAAGATGACTGAGTGCATCCACACAGGAAACATCGATCCGTCGCGTTAACTCCGACTTGAAAGATTTAAGCTACTAATACAGTTTTCTTGTCTGAAGAGCCTTTCCAGCAGTTTTGCATAGAGTGGTCCTCTGGGCTTGGGAGGGTTTCTAAGCATATACTATAAAGCAGAAAAGCTTTAAAAAGAATGGGAATTAAGTCTTGTTCCAGTGCAGCTTGAGCAACACTATGAATAGGTCACATACATCATGAAAACCAGCCATGAAATATAAGAACTTGCAGCCATCCAGAGACTGATTAATGATTCAAATAAGCAATCTCTTTGCATAATTGCACTTAGGGAACATTATAGACACAGACCCCATTCAACAGCTTAAACTGGGCTCTAGATCAAGAAAACATATGCAAAACTGCAGGGTTGCTGCCTGCAAAAGCCAGCTAGTATTGCTACCAGCATTAAGCTATTTTGGATGCCTATGAATCTAAAAGTGCAGTTTTTCAGGTTTAAGAAAAATAACAACTCTGGAAGCAGCTCTGCTTCATTATAATCCCCCTACGATGAGTTTGCAAAACGCAAAGATCCTGGCAACCTCAAATCATAAAGGATATCTATTATACTTTTCAAAAGAGCAACAGTATTATTCGTTCAGCTCTAGCTATCCCCTCTGCAGCTAAAGCCTATCTGCCTAAAATATCCCCATTGGATCCATTAGTTTCCTTTCCTTTAAGCTGTCAGGCAGCCACTGTATTCTTCTCACAGGATTCCTGTTCTCCAGCCCAGGCTCTGGATGGCACAGTAAACCAGGCACAAGATGAAAATAAGCAGTGGAGAATCCTATCTACAGGATTATTAGGGATTACTATTCTGGAATGACATATGCCAAGAAATCAAGGGACCTATCCTATACCTCTGTGTATTGTCACAAAGACAATATAATGGCCTTCACCAAGGATAGTGATCTTTTATGTAGGGAAATCATGTAGTCTGTAGACTTTTCCCACTCAAAATACAGTTTCACATACCTTTTTTCCTTTTTTTTTTTTTTCAATTTAGTGATGCTTTATGGCACTGAACAGTAACTCCAACAAGGTTCAGTAGCCCCAAACACCAGAATCACAGGAAGGCAGAGGCAGAGGAATGCAGGATAGAACAGAGCCCTCTTTTAGGCAGAACAAACTACTATTGTTTGTCCATAAACCTGATAGTGCCAATCCAGCCATCATACAGCCACCCCTTCTACTTTATTCTGGGAACAGTACAAGAGACTGTCAGAGAGCAGTAGCAGAAGCTGTGTTTTCTTTGCCATGCATGAACTCCTGAAAGAAGCTCATGGAGGTCCCTGGATGTGGGCAGCACAGGATGTTTGAGGAACCAATGCAAGCAAAAGCCCACATATGTCAAAAATAAGCACAAAAAGCTCATGTCATCCAGTGACAACTTGGATTTTTAACTTCTTTAAAATCGTTTGGTTGTTAGAAACTTTGCCAAAGCTTTTCAGAAATTCAAAATATGCAACAGGCAGTGGATTGCCTTGATCTTCACGCCTGTCAATTCACCCAGAAAAGGCCAGCAGATGTACGAGGAATAAATTCCTCTTCCAAAATGAAAACTACCATTAAGCCACTGTTATCCATGTTATCTGACTTGTCCCCTATAAAGAGCAGCTCTAATTTGGGAATTCCCTTTAGGCTCCTCACTGTGAACACCAAAGCAAATAACTCATTTAGCTTTTCTGCAAAGACCTTATTTTCCTTCAGCACTTCTTTTACATCTTGATCATCTATCAACCTTATAGACCTTCAGGCAGGCTTCTTGCCTCTGATGTGTTTGAAAAAGTTTTTATTATTAGTTTTTATGCCTTTAGCAAGTTATTCTTCAAAATTGTTTTTGTCCTCTATTATTATGGGTTTGCATTTAACTTGCCAGAGTGTACTGGGGTTTTTTATCTTAGTTCATTTGGGCAAGACTTCAAAGGGTGTCCTTTAATGCTAATGACCTTCTTCAGTCTAATAATCCCCTTTGCTAACTTCTCATGCAACCTTTTATAAAAGTTGTGGAGTTTTTCAAATAGGGGTAATACACTTACTCTCTAATGGTAAAGCTGCAGAAATGCATTGCTACAATGGTGATTTTACATAGCTGCCATGTCACCCCCAAAGTGTTATTTTGTTCTGTTTTGCCTTTTTAGCTACTGCTTTTAGTCTTCTTTTCCATTTTGTGTTGGTCCCCTTTCAGAAGTATGTGCCAAAGTAAGGTGTTTTTGGCTTTTGTACTCCACCAAGAATGATGAATTTGAGCATGTTTATATTTATTATTACAGAATCTTTCTTTGACAGGTACATCTTCAATCAAGACTTAATCCTTGCTCAGGGATAAATAATAATAAAAAAAATTGCTCCTCTCTTTCAGGCTCTCTGATTCCTTGCTTCAAGAAGATGTCATTTTTAAAGGGTATAAATGCAGTTTCTACATCAACTTTAATCATGACACAACCAGGCTCTGCCATTACTTTCTTTGAGTCCTCATTGCTTCTTTGGTAATTCTGAGCATGATACTATTAAGTTGCTTAGTGCTACCATCCCATTTTGGCATGAAATTTTAATGCACAGGGACTGTGAGATTGTTCAGTACTTGTTGATATAATTCCACTCCCTGCCTTTTTTTTTTTCCTTTTATTTTCCCTTTTTTTGCTTCTGAGCTTTCTTTTAACTATAATGTCACTCTTCCCCTGGCTTGGTTTCCTCTGCTATTCGTATATAATTTTACACTGCTATTCCAGTGCTCCCTGATTGAGATGCTATTATGTCAAATATCCTCATTTAAAATCAGCATTTCACTTTACCCATCTTCACTGCATACACTGGGCTAATTGTCCACTGGCTCTATTACTGCTATCTTGCACCAGTAGAATAGCATGAACAGACATAGTTAGGTCAAACACTTGGCCAGCTGTCTGTAAATCATTTTTGAATACTAAGAGCTCTTTTGTATTAAATAAAAAAGCCCTGGCAGTGACTTTGCCCCTGTGTCTTACAAGGCAAATGCAATCCCAGGTGGAAAATTGAGCTACATGAACAAAGGGCGTGATCCCAATGCCTTCTGAAGTAGGAAAAATAACAATGGATCAGCTCATTCCAGGCATTTCCACTTGCATCCTGTGAGAAGCCCCTTCTCTAAGAAGCTCTGGCAAGAGCCAGCTGGAATTGCCTGCTGCATCGTGCAGGAGCTCATTCTCCTCAGTGCTCATCAGTTCAAATGCAACCACTGACTGAAGCAGACTTGTCAGTGACCTTGACTCTGACCCAGTTTATAGAAGCACTTGGGGAAGGAGCAGAAGCAAAGGGGGAGTTTTTCATAAGTGGCTAAAAAAAAAAATAAAAAAATCTCAAACTCTGTTTCTCACTGAAAAACTGAGAAGAGGAGGAGAAACATGAAACCAGAATTACCGAGGAGGAGCTTAATCATGTCTCCCAGACTCAAGGAAACTCTCAACGCAGCACTGAACATGTCAGCCACTCCCTGATTAATGCTATTTACAATTTAAAACAACAACAACAGCAACAAACCATCTCTCCCCATTGCAGATATTAAGAAGAGTTTGATAACATCACATCTGTAAGAATTACAGAATGTAGAAATGGGAAGAAGATGCAAAAGAGTGGGAAAAGAATCCATACTGAACCCCTCTTGTACACTCAGTCCAAGAAAAAAAAAAGTGAGTATAATATAAAGGGAATATTTTCCTCCATTGGCAAGGGGTAAATTCTTTGAAGAGACAGCTCTGATTCATCAGCAGGGTGCTGGCAGACGCCCCTAGAAAAATAGAGAACATGGCTGTACATCTTCAAAAAACTATTTTAGGAGACACTATTTCCTCAGAGGGATATTTGAGTTGTGTTCAGCCCCCTAGGCACATCCCAGGAAAATACAACCATGTTTTGATGGTAGAGAGGATACTAAAGCTTTGATGGATAATATTTTGATCCAAGGTAAAAGAGAGAAGTTTGACTAAAGACCCTAAAGAGCTGTGGGAAGAGACAGAGATGCTGAGCTAAAACTAAGAAAGCAGCAACAGAAGTTCCATGTAATAGCAATAAAACACCTGGAAGAAAAGATAAGGTGTACAGTAGATCACTGCAAAGTGGAGGTCATAACTAACATGTCTGCCCCAAACAAAAAAAAGCAGTACAAAGATTTCTCAGAATGGCAAACTACTGGAAAAAAAACCCCAAACACGTGCTGCTCTAAACATCTAAATCAGGCAATGTGCACACAGACACCCCAAGTCACAGGATGCAACTATTGATACAACATGTGAGAATATTAAAGAGTTAACTTTAAGAATATTGAAGAGTTTCTACTTATCTAGAAATATGATAGTAAACCACACTAATACATTTACAGTGTTTCATGGAGTTGTCTGAGTATCATAGAGAACGACAGCTTGGAAGTGTCAGGTACAAATGAAAACTGGCCAACATTGTGTTGAAACAAAGGAAATTTTAGTCTCTGGGATTAAAACATTTCCTTCTTCTTTGGGTTATTAATTTTACCTGACACTCTTCCTATTCTAGACAAAAACATGACCAAATGGGGATAGCAAAAAAAACCCCATCAACTGTGTCAGAGATTACAACTATGGTGATATAATTAGCACATTGAGTACAAACAGAGAGAACTTTGGTAGCTGTAGAAACATTTCAGACACATTTCCTGGAGAGTCAGGAGTATTTGACAAAAGTACAGTGGAGCATCATCCAGAGACAGATTATGAGCAAGTCAGTGTGATCAAAACAAAACAAAATCAGCCAAAAAGCCTGTCTAGTTTAGATTAAATGTGGTTTATAATTCCCAAATCATAAATTTTGCCTAGCAAAAACATTACTGGTATCAGAGAAAAATAAGGGTATTAGCAAAGGGTGGTCTCAACAGCAGGTCCTTTCCTTGACTATCACTTTAACAAGAGATCACAGTTTCAGGTGGAACTTCATCTAATGGTGTCAATGTTTCCTAAAACATTACTGGAGGAATTATATATTCACTTTTATATATACATTTATATATATATAAAGGTTTACATGTTGAAAACTAATCAAAGAGAAGGTACAAAAATCATAGATTAATTGGAGATGAGAAGGAAATCTATAGAGGTTATTGAGTGTATTCAATTGCCCCAAAAGGGAATTAACTCTACCTAAACTTTTTCCAATAAATACCTGTCATAAGACCCTCCAGTGGCAAAGATTCAGCATCTCCTGTAAATAATCTATTCTAGTGCAAAACCAGCTCTGCTCCTAGCAAGTTTCTTACAATACAGTTTGTGTTAAGAGGCATGTGAGAAGGTTGCCAAGACCAGAAGCTGCTTTACCTGGCATAAAAATAGAATATAGGGGTAGATCACGACAGAACATTTACTCCAGAACAAATTAGAAGAATTTTTAAAATTACATGAAAGAAACTGAGGAATTCTGAACTGCCACCCTCACAAGATTGCTTATCAGAAAATGCCATAGCTCACAAACTGATCGTGCACATCACATTTGCTTCTGTCAGCAGATACCCAATATATCCATATTTAACAATGGGAAGAGTTTAAGGGGAGTACTTTTAAACAGCCTACATGAAGTGTAGCATTATCTAGAGCATTAGTAACTCCTGTTATGCTAGTCCAACAGGAAGGTGTGAAATAAAGTCAAAATCCTAAGCACAAGCTGAAGAATCAGACAATGATGGGTTCATTACTAAATTAAACCAGTGATGAAAGGTTATCCTTACTACTGTTTCCTTCAGCAGAGGACTGAAATAAGAATGATGTTTTCAAAATAGGAAAAAGTTACAGTTCAGGCAATAGGGACTTGCAAGATAGAAGTGGTACAGGGTGATTCTACAATGTCAACAAAGCAGCACAAGCATAAACATTACCATAGAAAGTAGCCACAGGGCTATCATAGCTGAACACATACTGCATCAGCAGAGGTAATCTCTCTTCTGATTTCAGGAGGAGAGAGAAATAAGAGGCAGCATGTTGG
Organism: Pachyramphus minor; assembly: GCA_013397135.1. Classification (NCBI taxonomy): domain Eukaryota; kingdom Metazoa; phylum Chordata; class Aves; order Passeriformes; family Tyrannidae; genus Pachyramphus; species Pachyramphus minor. The sequence goes on from VYXB01004451.1 coordinate 907,470, forward strand.
CCATTTTGCCTGAGAAGAACTCAGAATAACATACACTATATTACACTGAGAATTATTGGCAAAAGATGATGTCTCATGATAGCTGTTTTGATGTCAGAGTGAAAACCATCAGGTGCAAATGACAACTCAGAGTATCTAAGGGACTACGTGAACATCACTTTCTAGTAGGTTGTTAAAATTCAGTATTGAGTTAAAAATGATTATTCATTACTGTTGTGTTGTTCAGCTGGGGAAGGAAGTCCAAGAGCTCTGCTAACAGCAAAATGGAGCCAGGTCTGTTGTGCTACAGATCTCATTACCCTGTGTTAATCTGTTACGACTCCTTCTACCAGATGAAGCAGACCTCAGCTGATCTCTTTGGCTCTGAGTGATTTCTGAGCAATACCAAACCCCAATCAACAGCCTTTCCAAACATTTATTAACATCCAAACTGGTTTCAGCTAGAATGAGAATCGGCTTATAATTCTTCCAGGGAAATATATTCTACTTTGTTGCTCCAGTTTATAACAGGAATAGGGGAGATGATGAGGGAAAAGAAGAATTTTTGAAAAGAAAACAATTGCTTCCAGTCATTCAAATGTTTTATTGAATAATACTACTTGTGGGCTTGTAGGATTAGGAGCCTAAGTGTACAATTTTGATGTGAAACCCTTGCAAAAATTGTTGTTCTACTTTACCTGTCAACTATCCAGTATCACATTGATGATAATACTAGTAACATCATTTCAGGAGATGAGTGGAAGTAGAGTCTCTAAGACTGACACATCTGCAGGACTGACAAAAATAAAATTTATGACACTCTCCAGCAAATCACACACACCTTGGAGAACAGCTGCATTTTTCTGAATGTGGAGTTGTCTGGTAAAGAATGTGGCACTGCCCAAGGCAGAGAGGATGAGAGGTCACTAAAGCAACTCAAATCACTAAAGCTGCCATTAGGGATAGTTGCAGCCTGCAAAATATCAGTTACAGGATTCTAAGTCTGTATTTTGTGACCTAGTTTTCCATAAAAGTAGAATGCTTCCCTCAAAATACGGCACTGCCTGTGCAACCAGGGACACTAGAAAGACAAAGATCCTGATTTCCATCTCTGCAAAAGTTCAGGATAATGAAGAAAGTGGGGGGTTGGATGTGCTACATGTGGATCACTCCCACAACACCACACTTTAAACATGGCTCCTGCCTGTACAGTCCTCTTCTTGATGGTTCACTCTAGATGCTGCTACTGAAGGCCTAGAAAAGAAGTAGGTTGAACAGCACCATTGACAGTGAGTAGCCTAAACAGTTCTGAAACACAGCAGCAGGCAGAGGGGCAGCAACTGAGGGCATTAAGAGCTGAATTGCATCTTTGAAAGAATTGGGAAGTGATCCAGAGGGGTAAGAACACGTGCAATTTCCTGACAGGAATGAGCTCAGTACCAGAATGGAAGAAAGAGAAGGTCTGTGAGTTGGCTACAGTCTGAGAAAGCTGGCTATATTCTCTCTGTGAAGAGGAGCCCAGTCATCTGCTGAAGAATACACTGACTAACCAGACAAATGTTAATTCGCCTGTACTCTTACTGCTTGCCCACTGAAGCCTACCTGGATTGAAAGCAAGGCCTCCCGAGAGACAGGAACATTGGAACATACACTTTTGTTCAAGTCCAAGCCTGCACATGGGATATTAAAAAAAACCTTCTCAAAAACACAAAAGGTGTAATTCACCCTTGAATAACACCCCTGATGCCTGCAGTGTTATGTTTACTCATCCTTTCTTATTACTAATTCTGCTGTCAGCAGATACCCCCAAAGCCCACGGGCTCTTTTTCCCTCCCTCACGCCTGTCCACAGCAACAGCAGATTGCCATCCTCTATCAGCTAATTCATCAGTCCTGGTGGCAGATGTGCCTGTGTGGTGGACCCAAAGGTTCCAGCCCAGCAGATGACTCAGAGTTTAGCATGCTGGGGCTTCATTTCAGCTGTATGTTTTGCTTTGAATCAAGGAAAACTTTCACCCAGAACAGTATTAAAAGTATGCAAAGGCTGCAACATCCAGCACTCCAAAGTCAGGAACGGATACAGAAAAGTTACTTAAGCAGAAATAATTTAAATTTTAGTATATGTGTACATGACAAAGGAGATGATAATTAAAAAGCACATCCCAGATGAGTGGGTTTTTTACTTTCTTTTTTGTCAACATTTTGTTTTCTCTAGCTCAGTCAGGTCATAAGGTGAATAGCATCTAGCAAAAGAATCATTTGCATGTAGGATTCCAGCTTCAATGACAACAGGAGGGAGAAAACATGCAGAATAGAAGAAAGATGTAAGAAAGAAGACAAACTCCAGTGTTGCAGTGAGAGTTCCTGCGAGCACCGAATCCCATTTCTGCATTTTCATTTGGGAGGGGCAGATTACTAGAAATAGATTTATTCCAAGGAATCAGTAGCTACCTACTCCTTTTCTTCTATGTCCTAAGAACTCCAGATGACAGAAACAGTCTATCCCAATCTTTCTTGCAGAAGGTAGATGTAGAAAAAATGACAATAAATGTATCAATCTTTGCTGAATGACATGAAACAAATCTGATTCCAGGCATCTTAAATCATCTATCACAAATGAGTAGGTACTTCTGGTCATAACTCTCTCTTTCCTATCCACACAGGGATAACACATTTATCTCTCACGGGGTTCCCGCCCCC